>SJXQ01010235.1:0-202781 GCA_006408695.1 Aepyceros melampus | reverse complement strand
CAGCTTATCACTAGCTACGTATTTTACACATGATAGTGTGTATATGTCGATGCTACTTCCTCCATTTGTCCCACTCTCTTCTCCCCGCACTGTGTCCACAAGACTCTTCTCTGCATCTGCATCTCCATTCTAGCCGTGCAGGTAGGTTCGCCAGCACCATTTCCCTAGATTCCATATGTATGCATTAACATGCAATATTTGTTTTTCTCTTTGACTTATTTCACTCTTTATAACCAGCTCTAGGTTCATCCAGCTCATGGGAACTGACTCAAATTCCTTCTTTTTTGTGGCTGAGTAGTATTCCACTGTAGTATGTACCACATCTTTAATCCATTCATCTGTAGACATCTGGACATGTAGGTTGCTTCCATTTCTTGGCTGTTGTAAATAGTGCTGCAATGAACATTGGGATACATGTGTCCTTTAGAATTGTGGCTTCTCAGGGTATATGCCAGTAGTGGGATTGCTGGTTCATATGGTAGATTTATTTCTAGTTCTTTGAAGAATCTCCATACCGTTGTCCATAATGGGTGCATCAGTTTACATTCCTACCAACAGTGTAGAAGGGTTTCCTTTTCTCCACATCCTTTCCAGCATTTATTGTTTATAGATTTTTTGATGATGGCCATTCTGACTGGTGTGAGGTGATACCTCATTGTAGTTTTGATTTGCATTTCTTTAATAATGGGCGATTCTGAGCATCTTTTCACATGTTTGTTGGCCATCTGTATGTCTTCTTTGGAGAAATCTCCTTTAGGTCTTCTGCCTCTTTTTTGATTGGAATGTTTATTTTTCTAATATGGGCTGTATGAACTGCTTATATATATATATATTTTAGAGGCTATTCTTTGTCAGTTGTTTCTATTGCAGTTATTTTCTCCTGAGGGTTGTCTTTTAATCTTGTTTATTGTTTCCTTTGCTCTGAAAAACTTTTAAGTTTAATTAGGTTCCATTTGTTTATTTTTGTTTTCACTTCCATTATTCTAGGAGGTGAATCAAAGAGGATCTTGCTGTGATTTATGTCACAGAGTGTACTGCCTATGTTTTCCTTTAAGAGCTTTATAGTTTGTGGCCTTACATTTAACTGTTTAATCCATTTTGAGTTTATTTTTTTGTGTATGGTGGTAGGAAGTAGTCTAGTTCAATTCTTTTACAGATAGCTGTCCAGTTTCCCAGCACCACTTATTGAAGAGGCTATCCTTTCTCCATTGTATATTCTTGCCTCCTTTGTCAAAGATAAGGTGCCTGTGGATGCATGAGTTTATCTCTGCAGCCGAGGCCTGTGGGGAGTTGCTACAGTCTGAGGCGGTTCTGTGTGCTCTCCTGTGGGAATTGGTCCTGAGTCATGTGTCCCTCCGCAGAGCTAAGCTGTATGGTTTCCTGCAATGGTGTTGGCAGTAAGTAACCTGTATTTTCTCACAGCTTAGTGGCAGATGCTCTCTTTGTGGTCTGGACCGCAGGGACGGTATTTTGTCCCCTGGCTCAGGCATTTGCCCTGGCTTTGGTGGTGACCAGTTGGCTTGGATTGCCCCCTCTGGGATCGTACATTGCAGTTGTGTCTAGTTCTGCCTTTGGCACTCGTACCAGCTTTGGTAGTGGTTGGACATATATATCTGTGCGTGTGTATGCACTCAGTTGTTCAGTCATGTCTGACTCTTCCTGACCCCATGGACTGTACCCTGTCAAGCTCCTCTGCCCATGGAATTTCCAGGCAAGAATACTGGAGTGGGTTGCCATATTCTACTGAAGGTGATCTTCACCCAGAGACTGAACCTGCCTCTCTTGTGCCTGCTACATTGGCAGGCAGATTCTTTACTACTGCACCACCTGGGAAGTAACTGTATCTACCTCTGGGGTTGTGTGGTTCACAGCCTCTACTTATTCCACTTGAGGCATTCACTAAGGCGGGTTACTGTGGTCTGTAAGCTCATGGAGTCAGAGGGTCCCTGCAACAATGATCTCCTGCCCCTGGGAGGCACAGGCTTTTCCCTGGACTCCCTCAGGTGTGTTCTGTTAGCTTCCTCGGTGTATGTTCATGGCGGTCAACCCCGGTCCTCTCCCTTGGGTCCCACCCCTGAAGCCTGAACCTCAGCACCCAGTCCCCATTCACTTCAGCGGGCGTCCTGGGAAGTACTGTTTCACATCCATCTCTGTGATGAATTCTTTCAATTTTGCCTCCCAAGCACTTGGTGCTGTGCTCCGCTCTGAGATTCTGAAGCTCCTCCCTTCGCCCCGCCCATGAGAGGGTTCTCGAGAGTGTGGAGACTTTTTCTCCTTCACAACTGCGTCCCTGAGGTACAGGTCCCTGTCCCCAAATCCTTTGTCTCTTTTTTATCTTTATTTTTTGCCCTGCCTTATTCTGAGGAAATTGGCTTGCCTTTTTGAAGACAACGGTCTGCTGCCAGTGTTCTGTAGGAATTGTTTCACACGCAGATGTAAATTTGATGTGTTTCTGGGGAGGAGCGTGGTCTTTCCATCTTACCTTCCGCCATGTTGAAAAGTCCTGTGTCTTTGGTTTAAATAGATGGGTTATGCTGATAGTGATGTAGCAGATATGCTTAGTCTTATTACAGACCTTTTTTCTGTTTTATCTTTTAGTACTTCTTTGCTTTCTTCATTTTTTGTCCCTATGTTACATGTTTTGCATTTCTTTGATTTACCTCTGTCCTTGCATAATTTGGAAAAGTATAAGAATATCTCTGGATAGCAGTAATTATCCAGAAAAGGAAATTGGAAAATTCCATTCATACTAGCAAAAATACTTAAGAAACACTTTATCAAGAAAGGCATAGGACCTATATGGAGAAAATGTAAAATAAGATTGGATCAAATAGAAAGGCATGTTAATGTTCTTGGGTGGACAAATTATCATGAGAATGTCTATTTTATGAAAATATATGTATTTAATGAAGTTCAAATTAAAATGTGCTCTGTTGAGGGAGGTAGCATGTAAGTTGTTTTTTTTTTTTTTAGAGTGATGTTTTGTTTCCTTTTTTAAAAAAATTAAATTGATTTATTTTAGTTGGAGGCTAATTACAATATTGTAGTGGTTTTTGCCATACATTGATATGAATCAGCCATGGGGGTAGCATGTAATTGAATACAATAATCTTAGCAGTTAGGGACATGCTTTATGCCATCAGAACATTTATAAAGCCATTGTAATCAAGTCACTGTTGGCGGAAGAATGGCAAGTAGACCAAAATAGAGAATTCAGAAGTAGATCCTGTTAATGGAAAAAGATTAAATTATTTTGTTGGTTTAGGTTTTCTATTTCTTTACATAATTTTGTCCACTTGATCCATCTTGTACAGGGAATGGTATTGATATATTCAAGTCTCCCATTATTTGTGTTTCTGTTTCCTTGGAACCCGCATGGTTTTGCTTTATAAAAGCTGTTGAAATGCTGTTTGTTTATTGGTTTAAAAATGTCCAATGCCAGTCTGATTCTTTCGCCTTTTTTAAGTTTTAATTTGATCTTTTTGCCTGGAGGTCTTGAGGATTTACCTACATCTTTCAATTTTACAAGGCCAATGTATTAGAGTTGATTATTTTTGGTTAATTTCCTAGGTATCTGTGATCCCTTATTGTATTGATTCAGATATTTTTCTGTTTCTGGCAAGTTTTCTTGGCTGGTAGCTTTAAAATCAGATTTGTTTGTTTGTTTTAATTTTTTTAGGTAGTCCAGTAGTACAATACTTGCCCTTATTTGCTTCTCTTCTGTTTCCACTGCTTTCAATAATTTGTGTGTGTGTGTGTGTGAGAGAGAGAGAGAGAGAGAAAGATGAGAGAGATTTTAATTTTCATAGTTATTTCCCCCACCCACACCCCTTAGTTGTCCTTGCCATTGCTAACTTATTATTTGCGTCTGCTCTTCCTTGAACACTTTATAATTCATTCTTCATTTCCAAGAATTTTGTCTTTTTCTTCCATTTCCTTCTTGTTGTTCAATCGCTAAGTTGTGTCCTACTCTTTGTGACGCCATAAACTGCAGCATACCAGGCTTCCCTGCCCTTCATCATCTCCCAGAGTTCAGTCAAACTCATGTTCATTGAGTTGGTGATACCATCCAACCATCTAATCCTCTGTTGTCCCCTTCTCCTCCTGCCTTCAATCTTTCCCAGCTTTAGTGTCTTTTCGAATAAGTCAGCTCACTCATATCAAGTGGCCAAGGTATTGGAGCTTCAGCATCAGTCCTTCCAATGAATATTCAGGGTTGATTTCCTTTAGGACTGACTGGTTTGATCTCCTTGCTGTCCAAGGGACTCTCAACAGTCTTCTCTAGCACTGCAGTGTGAAACCATCAGTTCTTCAGCACTCAGCCTTCTTCTCTCCCTGTCCCTTACCTTTTCAAAAACTTTTATTTATTTATGTGGTCTTTTTCTGATTTTATTTTTCTAATTTCTGAATCAAGATTTTTTATATCCTCAAATGTTTAAATGTTTTAGTTTTTTTTGAATTGTTAACTTTTATTTTTTTATCAGGAAGATTTCCCTTAGTTGATGTTTGTGAACTTTCCTGATTTTTGTAGTAGTTCTTTGTGGTCTTTTTTCTTGTTCATTTTTACGATATTGGGCTTTTAAGAAAATAATATTCCTAATTTAATGGCACCCTCTTTTTATATTTTTAATTAGAGAATAATTGCTTTGCAATGTTGTGTTAGCTTCTGCCATACAACATTAATTAGCTATAAGTATACATATGTCCCCTCCCTCTTATACATAAGTATACTTTCCCTCCTACCCTCTGCCCCATCCTGCTCTCTTGTCACAGAGCACAGGATTGAGCCCCCTGTGTTATACAGCAACTTCCCACTAGCTTATCTATTTGTTACATATGGTAATATTTATGTCTCAGTGCCACTGTCAATTTATCCCACCATCTCCTCCCACTGTGTACACCACAAGTCTGTTCTCTATGTCTGCAACTCTGTTGCTGAAAGGAACCCTATTCTGTCTATATAGAAAAGTCCAAGTACTTTGAAGAATTTTTTTTGGTGTGTGTGTATGTCACTTGTTTCTTTTGCTTGAGAGGAAGCCTTGTTATATCTCCAGTTTTATGGTTCTCTTTTGTCTTGCAGAACCCTAAATACTCACTCCTACTTTTTTTCTTTTACCTTTTACCATCCAGTTGCCAAAGAATTCTTCTCTTTTCTTTTTTGTCTTTTTTCTCCTCTCTGCATTTCAAGGATTACTCACATAAATCATACCTGTCTATTAAAATTGTACCTGCTCCTTTAAATCATTCCTGACCCTTTAAATCTACTTTGAAATCTCTTTCTTGTAGTTTTTGTTCTGGACACTTGTTCTGTATTTTCAGATTTAGTGTGGATCTAATCTTCCTGGCATCATTCCAGATCATCATTAGGCTCCTTCGCTATCCTTCCTCTTCTCTGTCTTCTACAGATTTTCTTAGCATGCTTTTGCTTGCCCAAAGCCTTGTGGCTGTTTGAGATGAAAGTATGTGCACTGGGATTGATGCTGTTTCTTTTTTTTTTTTTTATAGTTAATTTGCAATTTTGTCATAATATATCTTCAAATTATGCTGTGGTGTAGTTTTGTGTAGAATTTAATTTTTCCTTACTGTTTGGGAAGCAATTTGGGGAGATAATTATGTAAATGCCACTGTCCTCAGCTGTCTTGGAAGTCCTGGATTACTTAATAAATGGTAGTGGCATAATTAGCCATCTACATGGAAACAATAAAATTGGAATCCAATTTTACACCATATAGAGCTTATTAAAATGCTGCTGCTGCTGCTGCTGCTAAATTGCGTCAGTCGTGTCTGACTCTGTGTGACCCCATAGACGGCAGCCCACCAGGCTCCCCCGTCCCTGGAATTCTCCAGGCAAGAACACTGGAGTGGGTTGCCATTTCCTTCTAGATGAATGTAAAATTCATATAAAGACTCATGTGTAAAAACAACAATATACCTAAAGAAAATCCAGGTGAATATCTGGATAATCTAGAAGTCATATGTAAGAACATGGTGATGTAGGGGTGCTCCTTTAACCAAGAATGGAAAGCAGGAGCTATAAAAGAAAAGATGTGTGCGTATGCAAAAGGTGGATTTAGAAGAAATATTTGCACTGTTGAAAACAATGATAAAATACAAAAACTTTTTACAAATTGACAGGAAAAATAACCGAGTAGAAAAACATGTGACTGGAAGGACACAAATAAGCAATTCCCAGAAGAGAATGTCCAGATGACAAATAATACATGCGATGTTCAGATGTTAGTAATCAGGGAGATTCAAGTTAGAGCAGCGACATAGTCCTTTATAGCAATCAAACTAGCGAAATTAAAAAGAGAAAAATTACCTGTGGCTCACGGGGATGGAGGTAAATAAGGTACTTTTACCTCCATCTGCAAAATGTTTAGCTCAATACTTTGCTGAATAAAGTGGAAGGAGGCTTATGGTTTTATTTTCCCTCTCTTAGTATATACTTTCCAAGTATCTAGTGAAGATAAATAAAGCATAGTAATTATAAGCTTGAAAAGGGAAGTACCATTAGATTTTATATTTAGAATTTGACAGGATGTATTTAGAAACAGGAGACTCCTTTTATTAGCCTGGCTTATCTGTCACTGGAGCTTTTTCTTTAAGATCTATCTATACCTTGAAAATAAAATGCCCTTCAGTATATGAGGATCTTTTTCTGCCACTAACTGTCATGACTACCGTCCTGGGGACTTGCTTGAAAGGCAGGAGTTAGTCTCAATTCCCCTGAAATGTTTTATGATGACCATTTTCAAACATACAGCAAAGTTGAAAGACTTGAAAATGAATAGGCATATATACTCAACACTGAGGTTCTTCCATTAATACTTTATTATACTTCTTTTATCATATAGCTTATCCACATGTATGTGTGTATGTGTGTATATATATACATATATTTATGTTTACACATACCTACCAATGCATCTTATTATTTGATGTATTTCAAGATTACTCACATCAGTGTATTTCCTCCAAATATATGCTTTTATAATATATATACCAACTCCATTATATATTTATGCTTATATATGTATATCTACTGGTGTTCTGTATTTATTAAGGTAAAATTTACATGCAGTGAAATGTAAAATCTTAAATATATATTCACTGTGCTTTTACAAATGCGTAGAGCTTTGTAATCCAATATTGCCATCACCTTAGGAAGTTACCTCATGTCCTTCCCAGTCTGTTCATGCCCTCACCTTCTAGAGGCGGCTGTCATTTAGCATTGAATCTTATGGTTGTGTTTTCTTCTGGGTCAATTTGTAGGAGAGAAATTGTTGGGTCATCAACAAACTAATACATGTTTAGTTTTGGAAACTTCCCAGGTGGCGCTAATGGTAAACAACCCGCCTCCCAATGCAGGAGACTTAGGAGACGCAGGTTTGATCCCTCAGAGGTTAAAGCGTCTGCCTCCAATGCGGGAGACCCGGGTTTGATCCCTGGGTCGGGAAGATCCCCTGGAGAAGGAAATGGCAACCCACTCCAGTATTCTTGCTTGGAGAATCTCATGGACTGAGGAGCCTGGTGGGCTGCAGTCCATGGGGTCACAAAGAGTCGGACAGACTGAGTGACTTTACTTACTTCTTATGGAGGAGAGCATGGCAACCCACTCCAGTATTCTTGCTGGAGAATTCCATGGACAGAGGAGCCTGGTAGGCTACAGTCCGTGGGGTTGCAAAGAGATATGACTGAAGCAACTTAGCACACACTCATTCATGATTAGTTTTATAAGAAATTACTAGACGTCTTTCTAAGGTGGCTGTTCAGATTTTACATTTCTACAAATGGTTTGTGAGAGTTCTGATTGCTCTGCATCCGTGCTAACCTTTGATCTTGTCAGCCTTATTAATTTTAATCCTTGTGGGTGTGCATTAATATCTCTATTTTTAATTGGCATCTTTCTGATGAATAATGATGTTGAACACTTGTGCATTTTGGCCATTCACATATATCTTTGATGAAGTTTTGTTCACATCCTTTTTGACGATTTTAAAAATTAGGTTGTCTTTTTATTATTGAGTTATTCAGTTCAGTTCAGTCGCTCAGTTGTGTCCGACTCTTTGTGACCCCATGAATCGCACTTCGCCAGGTCTCCCTGTCCATCACCAGCTCTCGGAGTTCACTCAAACTCATGTCCATCGAGTCGGTGATGCCATCCAGCCATCTCATCCTCAGTCGTCCCCTTCTCCTCCTGCCCCCAATCCCTCCCAGCATCAGGGTCATTTCCAAGGAGTCAACTCTTCGCATGAGGTGGCCAAAGTACTGGAGTTTCAGATTTAGCATCATTCCTTCCAGTGAACACCCAGGACTGATCTCCTTTAAGATGGACTGGTTGGATCTCCTTGCAGTCCAAGGGACCCTCAAGAGTCTTCTCCAACACCACAGTTCAAAAGCATCTATTCTTCGGCACTCAGTAGGAGTCCTTAATTGTGTCTTGGATGATAGTCCTTTGCAGGATATACGTCTTGTGAATATTTTATCCCAGCAAACTTAGTTTTTAAGTGTTTTTTTGTCAACAATTACTTACTGAGCACTTACCATATGCTAGAATACAGCAGTAAACAAAATATATAAAAAAACATTCTTGCTGTTGGCATCACTGTGGTCCTCAGTACAGTCAGGGAGACCAGTAAGAAGGCTTCTTTGGTGATCCAAGAGATGATGGTTTAGACTAGAGTTTTAGCAATGGAAGAGTGTGAGAACTATTTGGATTCTATATTTTGAGAGTAGAGTTGACTAATTGAATTTGGAGTATAAGAATAAGAGAGAGAGCAATCAATGATGGCTCCCAAAGTTTTTAGCCAGAGGAAATGGAAGGATAAGGTTGCCATTTATTGAAATGAGGAATTCCACAAGAGGAGTAGGTTTGGGCGGGTGTAGGGGAAATGTTGGATTGGGAATTCAGTTTTGAATTTGTTTAATTTGAAATGCCTATTAGGTGTCTATATATGGAGAGGTCAAGCGGACAATTACATTTATAAGTTTGGAATTCAGAGGAGAGGCCAGGAGATATAAATCTGGGATCCATCTTCATGTAGAACCCAGTGTTATACTGATAGTGGGACCAGAATCCAAAGAGAAGAAGGTACATAAATCACTGATTTTTAAAATAAAACTTTTATTTTGTGATAATTTTAGATTTACATTAAATTTGCAGAGATAGTACAGAGTTCTTGTATGCCCTTCACCCGTTTCTCCCTAATATTGCCATCTTAAATAACCATGGTACATTTACTGAAGCTAAAATACTAACATTGGTACATAAGTGTTAACTAAAGTCCAGACTTTGTGCTTCATCAGTTTGAGATTGCTAACTGTAATATGTGATGGAAGTTAAGAAACATTTTCTGAAGTATCTTCATAGGTTTTTGATTGCTTTTTCTTCTCTCTTTATAGAACTAATGGCTGAAGAGTAAATCAATATGGCAACTATGGTTCCACCAGTGAAACTGAAATGGCTTGAACACCTCAATAGCTCCTGGATTACAGAGGACAGTGAATCTATTGCTACAAGAGAGGGGGTTGCTGTTTTATATTCTAAACTGGTCAGCAATAAGGAAGTAGTACCTTTGCCTCAGCAAGTTTTGTGCCTCAAAGGACCACAGCTGCCAGACTTTGAACGTGAGTTCTTTCAAGCGATGAACAGGACCACTATTTGGATGCCCTTCTTAGCAGTCAGCTAGCACTTGCAAAGATGGTATGTTCAGATTCCCCATTTGCTGGGGCACTTCGAAAACGATTGCTTGTACTCCAGCGTGTCTTCTATGCACTTTCTAATAAATACCACGACAAAGGCAAGGTGAAACAGCAGCAGCATTCTCCGGAGAGCAGCTCTGGTTCAGCAGATGTCCATTCTGTTAGTGAACGTCCTCGGTCAAGCACTGACGCACTTATAGAAATGGGTGTTCGAACTGGTCTAAGTTTATTATTTGCACTTCTGAGACAAAGTTGGATGATGCCTGTGTCGGGACCTGGTCTCAGTCTTTGCAACGACGTTATTCATACTGCAATTGAAGTTGTGAGCTCTTTGCCACCATTATCTTTAGCAAATGAAAGCAAGATTCCACCTATGGGCTTGGATTGCTTATCACAAGTAACAACCTTTCTTAAAGGAGTAACTATTCCCAATTCTGGAGCAGACACTTTAGGTCGTAGATTAGCTTCTGAGTTGCTGCTTGGTTTAGCAGCTCAGCGAGGTTCTTTGCGGTATCTCCTTGAATGGATAGAAATGGCATTGGGGGCTTCAGCAGTTGTAAATTCCATGGAGAAAAGCAAACTACTGTCAAGCCAAGAAGGAATGATCAGCTTTGACTGCTTTATGACTATATTAATGCAGATGAGGCGTTCTTTGGTATGTATAATAAATCTCAGCTTTAAAATTCTTATCTAACAATTTTGGAAAAGGTCAACTCAGCTTTTAATGAATTGTTGGTAACAGTGAATGATTTGAGAATTCTACTGGTGATGTTAGGTTAGTTAAATATTTTACATATTTGGAGTAAGGAAACTTTTATATGTGTTGATGTGAATATGTAATTTAAGGACAAACTAGTTGGTATTGTTTTCTGAATCAGGAGTCAGAATTGTAGTTTAAGTTTTATGGCTTCTTGTATGAACTTGAGAAATTCATCTAACTTCGCTGTGTTTTACAAACTCAAATGTAAAATGAGGGGCCTTGGCTGGTGAGGATGGAGATCTTTTGACAAAGAAATTGCTAATTTCAAGCTTCTCAATTTTTATTAAATATTTACTATATGCTAAGTATTATTCTAGGCCCTAGGGATACAGCAGAGAAAAATGTAGTTTCTTGGATCTCACAGCCTAGTGGGGGAATCAGACAATGCATATAAATTTCAGGTAGTGTGAAGTTCTAAGAATTAAAATAAGGGAGGGAAAGGGAATGCAAAATGAGGGACTGAAGCGGAGATTGGGGAGGGGATAGGTGTGGCATTTTAGTTAATGTGGTAAGAGAGTGTCTGAATTGTGACATTTGAGCAGAGACCTGAATGGAGGGGAGTGATGAACTGAGTGTCCTAGATCTGTAATGAATATCTTGTTCATGAAGGAATTTAATTACTTGATTATCATAAAGGAACTAACTTGGATTCCATATTAAAGAATAAACAGTAAAATGCAGTGCAATATGATCAATTTCAAGAATTTCTGAAATTGAAATTTAATGCTTTTTGAAAACAATAAAAGTTTGAAATAATACAAATTTGGAATATAAAGATTAAAACATTCATAAATTGACTTAATTTCAGTTGGGTGACATTGATCAGCTTTTTTGGTGTCTTTATCACCAGATATCATATATCATTTAACAAATTTATTTAGTCTATAAAAAATTTGTGTATGTTTCATGTCTTACTCCTTGCCCAAAGTGAAGAGCTCTTGGATTGACAGGAATATTTCATTAAAAACAGTAATGTTGAGTTTACTTTTAAACTAGGGCATTTAAATTTTCACCTGGCTTATATTTTGTGCTTGTGAACTGAATAGTAAATATTGGGTCTTTTTTTTTTTTTACAATAATTTTATTGTAAGTAAGTACTTGGAGACTCTAGATTATATCTATGAAAATTTGAATTTCTTAATGTTAAATAAAATGTAGACAGGAAAGCATGTGGTGCTTTGCTCGGAATCTGGAATGTTGGAAAGGCCCTATGATTTTTATCTAAAGTAGAGACCCAGAGCCAGAGATGCAGTGATCTGAGTAAGAAAGAGTTGACGTAACAGCAGTGAAAGGCGCTTAGGCCTCTTGTGGTTTCTTATTGAATATCTAAACATGTACTTGCATATCTGTGTTTCTCATTTTATTTTGCAATTCTTAATACTTTCTGGTAATGTTCTCTAAATTTACACCATTTTCAAATATGTGATGCCATTTGATGACCTAAAATAATGTATCTGTTCTTGGTCACATGTTAACATTTCTGTGAGGAGTTACTTAATTCTTCATTTTACAGTCCCATTTATTTTCCATTGCCTTTGTCATAAAGAAAAGATGTTAATTATTACACAATCAACTTATATGATTGTATGCTTACCCCTAGTGTATTTCCTTTTTAACCAAAATGCTAAATACCCTGAGTTAGAGGCCTTTTCCCCACCTTACCCTCTAAACCTTATCCTGCAGTATTGCTCCTTAGTGGGAAGAGAATGCCCAAAGAAAGTAAATTGCTTTTCTCTGTATATGTTTAGCTTCATTGTCTTTTAGCACGTTGGAAATGTTTGTATGCATATTTGGTTGTGAGTTTAAATTGGCTCTATAAGCTTAAGAAATCTTCATACTAAATATATGTACTACCTATGTAATGAGCTTTAATATTCATTTAATTAATGTATAGTATATTATTCCATTCATTTTTTGGATTTTTACTTACTGCTTCCCAGTACCTGGCATAAGGGAAGAAGAGCTCTAACCCTCATTGAGTGCCTGCTACCTACCAGGCACTTTTTATAAGCAGTGTCTCATTCAATTATCTTGTTAATCTGTAAAGAAGATATTATTTACTGTTATCTTAAGGATGAAGAAACAGTGGCGGTTATCCAAAGTTACACACTTATTTTTCAAAAGAACTGAAACTATAGCATGTGCTCCTAATTAAGCACGGATGGGCCAGGCACTGTGTTAACCAATTCTTAAAACCTCTAGTCTGTTGGCAAAGCCCATGTTTTTCTCTGGCTACTTAGGCAGCTTTTACACTATTTATGTTAAATAGACTGACTTTTCCCCCCATGCCTACCTTAAAGTAGATATAAAATACAATAAACTTATTTTATTGCTGGATTTCCAATTTTCTCTCCACTTGACTTCTTTCATTTCTGGACAGAATGTTATATTCACCTAGGCAGAAAGGTGGCTTCTTTCTTCCCCTCCTAGGCTATACCCTTATGTTACAACTTTCTGTTGGGGTTGCTGCTGCTGCTGCTGCTAAGTCGCTTCAGTCTGTTGGGGCTAGGATACCCCAGATAGCTTTCATCAGAATTCTGGGTATATTCTGGGGAAGAATCTTGTTTGTTTGTGTGATTTAGTTTGGCCCTCCAGGAGTCACCACAAGCCTATGTCAGATTGAATTAATTAAATTTCAGATAGGTTTTAGGGAAAAGAGATGGTTATTAACTTGAACTTTGTATTTATTATTCTTTCTTGCACAGTGAGTGATAGGATCTGATGCTCTTGGTCTCCAGAATTCATATTTCTTACACTTTACGGTGTTATCAGTTGTTGTTAGTTGAGAACTCATAAAGTATCTAGAGCCTCTCCTGGTATACTGGACCTCATCCTGACCTGATTCTCACTATCTTAAGATTCTCTCCTCATGAGCAGCTGGGATGAAACTTATCCCCAAGCTATTAATAGAAGTTAGAGGGAGAGAGACATAACCATCAATTGAATACCTGGTATGCTTAATCACTCAGTTGTGTCCAATTGTTTGTGACCCTTTGGACTATAGCCCACCAGTTTCTTCTGTCCATGGGATTTTTCAGGCAAGAATACTGGAATGGATTCTAATTTCCTTTTCCAGGGTACCTTCCCCACCCAGGGATCAAACCAGCATCTCTTGTGTCTTTTGCTTTGCAGGCAAATTCTTTACTTGCTGAGCCATCAGGAAACTGGTATAAGGCCTTTAAAAAAAAAAAAAAAAAGAGTTCATCCTTAAATTGTATTTACATGTGTGATTCTTACTTAACTTCCATTACCCACACATCAGTAATTCAGAGATTCGAGTGCCAAGTGTGCAAGATAATCATTAACTTATATTTAAATAAAGAGTAGAGAAATAATGTCACTGTATATCCCCACATCCTAAAAAACTAAAAACAGCAGTAAAGACATTGTTGGCCTTTGGTACCACTAGGTATTTACTGTGTGCCAGATACCGCTAGGCTCTGGGTTAAAAAGATGAATAAGCTTTGTAGCATCCATGCCTTAATCTGGCTTACAGTTTAAGGAAAGAGAGATGCATAGACATTTCATGTTAATGGTACTGGACTGTCGCAGAGGTCTGCATAGGGACAGGTCATGGGACATGGGAAGGCTAGAGGGGAAGGGGCTGAAAATGAAGGGTGCCTAAGTTTAGTTGAAAAGTTAAGAGTTTGCTTGCAAACATGAGGTTTGTGAGTGAGGGAGCTGAAAAAGTCTTCAGGTAAGAGGTTTAGTGTTCACAGAGTGATGGAGGTGTGGGAGAGCAGGCCTCTGGATGTTCATGGTGGAATGGGATGAACTAAGGCTGACAGGCTAGGTGGGGCCATGTATCCCATGTTATGGAGTTTTGAGCTTAATTTTGTAGGCAGTGGGGAGTCACTGAAACAATTGGAAGAAGAATAAAACCAGATAGCAAGAACATAAGGAAATGTACTCCATCAAGTCTTAATGTTCTTGTCTGATTATCTTATTAATAAAAAGACAGGGGGGGAAAAAACAAAAAGGTATTATGATGGTAGGTAAATAAGAGAAAGGTAATTCAATGAAGACCTGTAAAACCACATATTTTTGTTATTTTAATTTTCCCTGTATCTTTAGACCTTTGACCTTCCTGTTAGTAGTGTATGAATTGTTACACACTTAACATGCTTTATTTTCCAAAATGAAAAATGCCTAGATGTAGCCCTCTTTTTCTGTTATATAGTATATTTACAAAACACATTAAGAATTCTATACAAAATGGGTTTTAGAGATGTCTTTAATCCTAATTGACTGGGGAGAGATTAGTTTCACGCTTAATACTGATTTTTGGGGAGAACAGAAATCAACGACAGTCACTACAGACAGATTTTGAAGAATGTTTTAAAAAATTGATTTGGTGCAAAAATATATTAAAGACTTTCTGTGTTTTCTCTTCTTTCTCTGTGTACATCATACAAAATAATGACAATTACTGCTTCCAGTTTTGAGTTCTTTCTATGTATTAAGAACTATGCTACGGATGTTTTATGCATAATTTCAGTTGTTATCACCAACAGCCCTAAATAAAAGAGGCATTATTCCTGTCTAAGGATAAGGAAACTAATCCTTAAGTCACATTGCCCGTAAGTGATGAAGCATGGATTTAAACACAGGTCTGTTACTGAAAACCTTATGCTGTTTTCAGTGTTTTCCTTTATACTGTAAACAGGCATAAGAAAACCGATCATTATAGCCCTGGTACCAGCTCCCAAGAAGGTATAGTAAGCTGCTGTTTCTCATCTGCTTTTGGTTTGGTGATCAGTAGAGGTGACCTTTAAAGAATGGAGTCACAGATTACAATTTTGTTTTTCCCAGAGGTTCCACACAGCTAATTATGGAATTTGGAGAGGCTGTACCTTATAGTATTTTTTGGTATAGCCACACCTTATGTGTCTAGGAACTAGGTAATTTTGAACAGCCAGCTTCTGATATAACTCTGAGACCTGCAAGTGGCTCTCTAAAGCCGTACTATTGGAAGTGTGAGCCTCAGACAGCAGCACTGGTGTCACTGGAAGCTTGTTAGAAATGCGGAATCTAAGGCCGCCACCTATATTTACTGAATTGGAATCTGCATTTTAACAATTTCAGGATAATTCATGTTTACGTTAAAATTCCAGAAGTACCACCTTAAGGGATTAGGAGGAAAAATTGATTTGGTAGCAGTAGCTTAGCACCTGATGACCCAGCAGTAAATTAAATAGCCAATATCATTTCTTTCATTACCTAGGAATCATGTTAATTAAAATACCTTGAATTGATAAAATCATATAGTCCTGGAGTTGAATGGGATCTACAGAGCACATAGGCCAAATCTTCTACGGTAGAGGATATACTTCTCTATGGTATATTTGCCAGGTGATCATATAGAATGTATTTTTACAAACAATAGCCTTTGAAATAAAGATACCAATGAAAATTTTACAATTATAGGATTGATAAATCAGATAAGGAACTTGATATTTGTGATGTAAAGATTTAAGAATATAGGAATTTGAGAGAACAGTGCAGGTCAAGTTCACTCTGATTTATCAGTTTTCAGTAAAAGAGTGATTTCTGGTTATAACCATTGGGTCCTTTTGTGGAGGAATTGCATAGGAGGAACTGGTTTGGGTGAATGGGGGAAATGTTAGATTAAGAATTTAGTTTTGAATATGTTTATTTCAGATGCCTGTAAGGTGTCTATAAATGGAGAGTCAAGTGGACAATTACATTAGGCTATTAGTCCCAGAGAGGAGCTGAGATTCCTCAGCTATGAACTGACTTGTGGGACTTTTGTTATGCCAAATCTAAGGAGGAACAGACTTAACTGCTGTCCTGGTCAGGATCATCAGTTAAGTTGGTTATATGCTGCTTTTTTCTTAGAGCAAGTGAACAAGGCAGCCCCAGGGAAGTCCAGTATTCTTGCCTGGGAAATCCCATGGATAGAGGAGCATGAAGGGCTACAATGCATGGGGTCGCAAAGAGTCAGACTTGACCGAACGACTTTCACTTGACTTCATTTATTAAATATTGGCCACCCAAAGAGTGTGTAATTGACAGAACTGCCTCTTTGACTGTTTCTGTGTTAAACCTGTGACCCTTAGAACAAATCACTGTTTAATAAGATAATCAGTGAGAGATTGGTACTTAATTTACTGCTTCACTCAATAGCCACATCTTATACAACACATAAAAGTTGGTTTCATGATGTAATGTTAGGATTTGATCTTAAAGCACATAATTATGTAAACAGTTCTCTTTAAATGTTTTGTGGACAGTTTAAGTGATTTTAATATATGTCTCTCTCCTTACCAAACTGTATTCCACAATATCTTAATTATAGGGTTCACTGCTGATCGGAGTCAGTGGAGGGAACCAACCAGAACATCTGACGGCTTGTGCTCACTCTATGAGGCAGCTTTGTGTCTCTTTGAAGAGGTATGTAATAATCATGGCTTTAAATAATCATACATTAAAAGTTGCTTTGTCAAGGGATAAACTGGAAGATTGTGATTGACATATACACACTGCTGCTGCTGCTGCTAAGTCACTACTAGATATAAAATAAATAACTTATAAAGACTGACTGTATAGCTCAGGGAACTCTACTCAGTACTCTGTAATGGCCTATGTGGGAAAAGAGTCCAAAAGGAGTGGATAAATGTGTATGTATCACAGATTCACTTTGCTGTACATCTGAAACTAACACAACGTTAGAAATCAACTATACTCCAATAAAAATTAAAGAAGAAAAACGGAAAGTTAGTTTGTCTTAAAATGCTTCTATTTATCCTTTAAAAATAATCCAATTCTGTCTCTGGAAAGGATGCAAAAGAAAGTGGTGTCAATGATTGGTCGCTTCTAGAAAGTGGAGCTGGGGTGTCGTATAAGGGGTGGGAGGGAGACATATTTGTCAATGCATACCCTTTCATTCATTTTGGACTTTGTATAAGGTGCATTTTTTTAATTTAAAAATTTATTATTAAAACAGGTAAGAAACACAAACATGTGCCTAAATGGAATTATTATAAAACAAATAGCCTTTTAATCTGTGCTCAGGAAAGAAATAAAACTTTACCAGCAACTCTAGAAACCCTTTCATGTTCTGGTCATTATCCCTTTTCTCCTTCTCTAAAGAACCACTATCCTGAGAGTAGTCACTTCCTTACATTTCTTTATAGTTGGATGCATCCCTAGACACCGTAGTTCAGTCTTGTCTAGCTAAAAAAAACCATATGTATGTTTATCTTTTCCTTCAATGTATTTTCTTCAGGGACCTGGACTTTTTAGTTTGGGTAATAGTCTCTTCAGGGTGGTTCCCAAGTTCTTTTTAACATAGACCTAATAATCTCTGATAGCTTCCTTGCTAACGACCCATCAAATTGTATTGAACTCAAGATGGACTCATCTTACACATTTCTTGATCTGGATCTGCAACTAGCTAGCTATTTCTCCATAAGCCTTGGTTTGAAAATAGTATTTTAGGATCACAATCAGGGTGCTCATCACTACTGTGTCAGTGTTATTTTTTCTAAGCTCTTACCAGTAGAGCCAGGAAGCTTGTATGTGTGCGTGTGTCTGTGTGTGTACATGTGTGCAAGTATTTAAAGCTAACAGTATACCTCTTTAGTTGATACTTTCAATTTCATGGCTATAGAATTTTTACTTACCTTTTTCTATATTACGGTTATATCTCCTTTCAAAGTAAGAACATCAGTTTTCAAGATACAGGGATGTAAAATTAGAATATCCTGTAATTATTTATTTTGGTCACAAAGTATGGCACACAGAGTAATCCTAAAATAAGACAAATACTATCATCATATGTTTACTAAAAAATGCTTTTTACATATGATTTCCCCATTTTTTGTAGTTGTATTATACATACATACTCAGAGCATGCATAACTCTGTGTTATAACCCTCACTTAGTATGTGTTCTATAAATAACTACATCTTTAATGCTCACTGCCAGTTTCTCTTAGTGTCTTTCTATTCTTTTTAGTTGTCTGAAGCTTATTCTCAAGTAGAATCCTCAGTAAAGAATTATGGAAAAGATTCTCTTAGTTCTTACATGTTAATTGCTATGCTTTTTATACTTAAAAGTCACTTTCCAGAAGAGAGAAGATAAAATCTTTGGCTCACATTTTCTTTCCTTCTACTTCTTAAATATATTTATCCATTTTCTTCTATCATAAACCTTTGCTGCTGAGGTCTGAAGGTAATCTGATTTTCTTTCATGTATTTATGAATCACATGCTTGTTTTGCTGAGAAGCCCAAAGGATCTCTTTGTTAGAAATCAGTACTTTTACTAGAATACATCTTGATGTTATCCATTTAGGGTTGATACTCTCAGAGATGTGAAGATTTCAATATGTAGTCTGAAATCTTTTTATTTCAGGGAAGTTTCCATAAATTATTGTTTTTAGTACTATTTTTACTCTTTATTTGGTTCTCTTCTAGGACTCCTATTGCTTATTTGTTGGATCTTTGCCTAACTAGTAATTCTCACGTTTTCTTTAATACTTTTTATATGATTTTCATTTCTTTTTTATTTCTAAACAACTTGCATCCTTTTAATCTTTTGTTGCTCTTATATTATCTTTTCTATTTATTTACTCTCAGATTCCCTATAGTTTACTCATTTCCAAAATGATGTTTTTTTCTTTTATTTCTACTTCTTTTTTGAGTCTGTCACCTTATTCTTGAACAAGTCTATTTCAGGTTTGTGCTTTTCTTTCATGTCTTGTTTTGTTTTCTCAATCCCTTTAGCTGGCTTTGAAATAGGTTACAGATTGATATGTCTTGTGGGCAGTTCTTTTCTGGCTTGCTTTTATTTAAAAGTAGTGATGTTATTCTGTCTCTTCCCTCCCCCACTTCCCCCAATAATAGCTTCATATGGAATTTGACCTTTGTACTTTTCTGTTGCTTATTTTTATGAAAAATTTGTGTTATTTTCCTACATTTTTAGAATGGGATGAGATTCAAGGTAGCTTTTCTAAATCCAAAGACTCCCTTCCTCTGTTATTTTTATGTAATATTATAAAAAAAAGAAATAAGATGGTTTCCAGTATATTCCCCTCCCCACCTTTTATCTTAAGCTTCTCTCTTTTCTCTTTGTTGTTCCCATTCTGCTAAACTTTTATTCCACTCCTAGTAGTTTCTGCTTCGCATGAGGGCTCTATTCTGGAAGGGAGTACTGGCTTGTCAGTTTCAAGAGGTCACCGAATTAAATTGCTCTAGCTTCTTTCAAACTTCTCCTCATGGATCCTTTGTAACCTGCTTTTTAGAGAGGGCAAAGCTCTTCCCAGTTACAGCTGCTTAGACTGGCTCCCTGTTCTTTCTGATGAGTACTGGGTTGGTTGTTTTGGGCCTTTTTCTTACTCTTAGCTCTGTCAGATATTCTCTGGCTTCCCCGGTACAGATATATTACTGTGCACATTCTGTGTTTGGTAGTGGTTTGTTTGCACCTGCTCATATTTTGAAGTTATTGGAACTATGTTTGTCTAGTTTTATTGTGAATGTTAAGCATGAGTTTGGAGTTTTGCCTTCTTTTTGTTCTGTGCAGTGATTCCATGTTTGGAAAACTACATTGCTGCTGCTATTGTCATCTTCCTAGAATTCTTCCACCCTGTAGTTGTTTTTAAAAAACATTTCTTAAGTCTTTTGAATAAATTTCTTTTTTTACTTCCTCCCCCATTCCCTCTACTTCTTCCTCTCTTTCCCACTTCCCTTTCCTTCTCTCTCTCTTCCCCTCTCCCCTTCCCTTCCCCTTTTCCTTCCCTGTCCCCTCAACTTCTCCTCCTCTTTCTTTTTTGTGGGGGTCAGAGAAGGAGGGCTGTGATTTTTTAAGCCTTATAGAATGGTAATCCATCCAGTATATAATGGGCCTTCCCTGTGGCTTAGATGGTGAGGAATCTGCCTGCAATGCAGGAGACCCAGGTTTGATCCCTGGGTCAGGAAGATCCTCTGGAGAAGGTAATGGCAACCCATCCTAGTATTCTTGCCTGGAGAATTCCATGGACAGAGAAGCCTGGCTTGTTACAGTCCATGGGATCGCGAAGAATTGGATACAACTGAGTGATTGTCACTTCACTTCACTTAAGTATATATTCCAAGACCCCCAATGGATGCCTGGAATTGTAAATAGTACCAAACCCTATAAATACCATGTTATTTCTTATATATACATATCTATGTTAAAACTTAATTTATAAATTAGGTACAATAAGAGAACATCCAAATTGCTAGCATAGCTCCTCTTGTACTTTGGGGCCATTATTAAGTAAAATAAGGATTACTTGAACATGGGCACCAAAATACTGGCAGTTGAGCTGATTACCAGATGGCTACTAAGTGACTAATGGGTGAATAGTTTATGTAATGTGCCTATGCTGGACAAAGGGATGTTACTCAGAACAGTATGCAATTTAACATTATGAATTATTTATTTCTGGAATTTTCCATTTAATACTTTCAGATGACAGTTGACTGCCAATAACTGAAGCCACGAAAAAGTGAAACTGTGGGAAAAGGGAGACTACTGTAATAGATCTTGAGATAAATTCTAACTTACTTGAGCCCATCATCCTTTTGTTGGCAGCAGAATTTCAGATCTTTTATTAGGGACTAACAGCCTTTATTTATGCACATTTTGTGTGTTCTCAGAACTCTCCTGATGTTCACTGAAAATTATTTGACATATTCTCTTGTTTTTGGGTACTATTTAAAGGTTCTGACTGAAATTACTCTATACCTTCCCATTTAATGGTCTGGTGATATAATATATTGGCTTTTAAAGATTCCTCTTTTATTTTGCTTGATTCAGAAAAAACAAAACCGATGAATAAATAAAAAGCTTTAAAAAGCAGCCAACAAATTGAAAACTACTATAGTCAGAGATAATATCTTTATTGTATGGGATTCATACAGGTCAATAAAAAATCCACTGAACTCTAATAAATGAATGGATGCAAATTAGTGATAAGCAAATAGTTGGGAAAATTTTAGTTCTGTTGATAATAAGGAACTGTGAAGTTGAAAGAATGCATCCTCTTTTTCCCCAGTGAACTTTTCAAAAAAATTGAAAGCGTAATAGTTATTGGTATGAATGCAGTGAGACTGGTACTCTTACATAGGCCTATTCATTGGTTAGGGAAACTGTGATGACAACCCTGGTTCTATGCTTTTGCCAGGGTTTTGAGGAGAGAGGAGGGGAGAGGAGAAGCCTGAATTTTTATAAAGCATTATGAATGGCAATAGACTTTACCATTATAGTCAACATAAATGGTAAATAAGCCATGGTTTTTTTATATAGCTATATCTATATACATATAAATGTACATATGTAGATAATATATATAGACTGTATATAATATATATACAATGTATATATAATGTATGTATAGATACTGTAGATAATGTATATACACTTGTATATAATGTATATATAGATAATGTAGATTATATAGATAATATACATATAGATATATACGTATATGTGTATATATATATAATGGCCCAGAGCAATTCAACACTCACACACATATCTACACGTATCTATACATGTATGTGTGTGTGTGTATATATATATACACACACACACACACACACACACACACATACCCTGGTGGCTCAGAGGTTAAAGCGTCTGCCTCCAATGCGGGAGACCCGGGATGGATCCCTGGGTCGGGAAGATCCTCTGGAGAAGGAAATGGCAATCCACTCCAGTATTCTTGCCTGGAGAATCCCATGGACGGAGAAGCCTAGTAGGTTACAGTCCACGGGGTCACAAAGAGTCAGACACGACTGAGCGACTTCACCTCACCTCACCTCATACATGTATAGATACGTGTAGATATGTGTGTGAGTGTTGAATTGCTCTGGGCCATTATTGTTTTTAGGGAAGCTCTCATTTTATTCATAATATCATAACACCAGTTTCAAAGGCAGTTTGGTATGGTATGTTTCAGGAATCATATGATTGTTGTCATTTTTTGCATATAATAGTCCCATTTCTGAGTTTTCCTGCTAAGGAAAGTAATTAAACATGTAGCAGCAGCTATATTCTTAAAAATGGCTTATATAACTAATAAGTAGAAAGAATCTGAATGTCCTTTTAAAGGAAAATGCTTAAGTAAATTGTGATTTTTACATCAGATGAAGTATTGTTGGTTCAATTATGAAGACTAGGTAGACAAAGAAAATTCTGTATGGTCCTTCTGTCATCACTTGTATATCCACTGTGGTAACTGTTAAAAAACATATATGCAGAACTCTGGAAGGACATATAAAAAAAAGGTAACATATATTAAGGTGATGGGATTATAAAGGTGCAGTTTTTCTGCTTGTTTTTCTGTAGTGCTGTTTTATGTGTTAATAAAATATTTAGGTATAAAAGTTGATTATGTCTTCTCCTCCCCATTTTTGCCATGTTTGTTAATATCCTTTAGTGATTTTTTTCTGTAGGAGTAGATAATCTAGCCATCTGTGTTTAAGATTGGATGTGTTGTTCTTAGGTTATTTGAGCAGTTGAGATAGTCTTAGAAGAAAGTCAAGAATTTCAGAGAATATTTATAAAAATATCTATGCTAAAAATGTCTTAAGTGTTCATTGCATATTTCTTATTTTAATAGGTTTGCAGAATGGCTTCTGATTATTCAAGAACATGTGCTAGCCCTGATAGCATTCAGACTGGTGATACTCCCATTGTTTCAGAAACCTGTGAGGTTTATGTTTGGGGGAGCAATAGCAGCCATCAGTTGGTAGAAGGCACACAGGAGAAAATACTACAACCCAAACTGGCTCCTAGTTTCTCTGATGCTCAGACTGTGAGTTCTCTGCATATTTTACAAATTGGTAGATGACAGAGATTGCTTTAAATAATGTTATGAGTGGGATTTTTTTGGTTTTTGTTTTTATGAGTGAATGTTCTTGTTTTCTTATCTGTATTGTTTCTATACTATACTGCATCCGTTTTTGCATTTTTATAGAAAAAATATTTTAAGTCCCTCATTTTCCTAACAGTATTTCCAAGTTTTAAAAAATCAAATTTGCATCAAGAGTTTTAAAAAGAATTATGAATGTCAACAGACTTACCATATATTCAACACAAATAATAAATAAGACTGGGTAAAAATTAGAATTTTCCTTTTGCCATATTGGCATTTCATTTTCTTATTGTGATCATTTTTTTACTTTTGTAGCTACCTTTTAGGCAAATTGGAACTTTCTATATTTTCATTAAAATATATGTTTTTCTCAAATGAATTTAGAATAAATATTACATGGTTCTTCTTATAATGGACCTTAAGGAATTACAGGAAAACTTTACTTTTTTTCCCTTCACCATTATATTAGAGGAGGTTAAAACATTTTACTTTGTTGTTTCGTTGAACAAAAACTGGATAGATAACCTGAAAAGATAAAATATACATTAATTTGAGTTAACAAGTCAATGTGAATAGGCCATTAATAATGTTCTTAATTTTTCTGTTTACTTCTTAATCTCTGTGGAGATGCATTTCTACTTTAAAAGATTTCCTTTGAGCTTCTTTTGTAAGATAAACTTCAGTATTATACTTTGATTCTCACAGAAGCATTTTATATCTGATTCTGTTTGTTTATAGATTGAAGCCGGACAATACTGCACTTTTGTCATTTCTACAGATGGCTCTGTCAGAGCTTGTGGTAAAGGCAGCTATGGAAGACTAGGCCTTGGCGACTCTAATAATCAGTCTACTTTAAAAAAGTTAACGTTTGAGCCTCACAGGTCCATTAAAAAGGTCTCATCTTCTAAAGGATCTGATGGTCATACTTTAGCTTTCACTACGGAAGGAGAAGTCTTCAGCTGGGGAGATGGTGACTATGGGAAACTGGGACATGGAAATAGTTCAACACAGAAATATCCCAAGCTTATTCAGGGCCCTCTGCAGGGAAAGGTATGTGCCTTCTTTTTGGATTTAAAAATAATTAGTTGCAGTGGTACTCGTGATTGCTATAATGGACAATACCTTTCAGATTTTGGTGTATTCTGAGGTAGCCCCACTCCTAACCCTTTGGCTTATCTTTTTGTATATCTGCTTGATGGTTTACAGCACACTTTCACATATAGTTTTAAATTTTAATTCTTCTAACAGATTTATTAAAGCAGTTATTATTTTCATTTTACAGATAGGAAATGAGAATCATCCATTTCATTAATTTTTATCTAGTACCTTACCCTGGTGGCTCGAACGGTAAAGTGTCTGCCCACAATGTGGGAGACCTGGGTTTGATCCCTGGGCCGGGAGGACCCCCTGGAGAAGAAGATGGCAACCCATTCCAGTACTCTTGCCTAGAAAATTCAATGGATGGAGGAGCCTGATGGGCTAAGTTCATGGGGTTGCAAAGAGTTGGACATGACTGAGCAACTTCACTTTCTTTTCCAAGTGCCAGGCAGTGTTTTAGGCATTTGACATATAATAGTGAACAAAAGGGGCTTCCCTGGTAGCTCAACTGGTAAAGAATCTGCCTGCAATGCAGGAGACCCTGGTTCAATTCCTGTGTTAGGAAGATCCTCTGGAGAAAGGATTGGCTACCCACTCCAGTGTTCTTGGGCTTCACTGGTGGCTCAGATGGTATGGAATCTGTCTGCAACGTGGGAGATCTGGGTTTGATCCTTGGGTTAGGAAGATCCCCTGGAGGAGCACATGGCAACCTACTCCGGTGTTCTTGCCTAAAGAAGCCCCATGGACAGAGGTACTTGGCAGGCTATAGTCCATGGGGTTGCAAAGAGTCAGACACGACTGAGTGACTAAGCACAGCACAGTGAACAAAAGAGACAAGATTCTCACTCTCGTGGATCTTTAATCTGTGGGCTGGAGGTAATAAGTAAGCAAACAAAGTAATTTCAAACAATGGTAAAGAAAAAATTGAGTAATGTAACAGATACTAACTTCGATGGGGTGTGATACTAGATAATGAGATCAGAGGGTTCTCTTGTAGTAAATGGCATTTTAACAGAAAAATGAGGCATTAAAAGTGGTTAAGTAAGTTGCCCAAGGTCACACACAAATAATTATCACCATTAGAAATTGAATCTAGAACTCCTCTTTTTCTCTTCTACCTTTCCTTAAAGAAATGAAGTCATTTTCCTAACTTAAAATTATATGCAATTTTGTAAGTTCCTCCATTTTAAGATTGCATTCTTTCTGTGAATATTTTCTTTTATAAAAACCTTTAAAATTTAAATTTTATTTTATACCAGAATTAAAAGTGGGATACTTTTCTTTCATGGGAGTTTGTCTGACAAGATTGGCCGTCAAATGAATTTTCAGTTCAGTTTAGTTTACTCAGCCTTGTCCGACTGTTTGCGACCCCATGAACCACAGCACAACAGGCCTCCTTGTCCATCCCAACTCCTAGAGTCCACCCAAACCCATGTCCATTCAGTTGGTGATGCCATCCAGCCATCTCATCCTCTGTCGTCCCCTTCTCCTCCTGCCCTCAATCTTTCCCAGCATCAGGGTCTTTTCAAATGAGTCAGCTCTTCGCATGAGATGGCCAAAGTATTGGAGTTGCAGCTTCAAAATCAGTCCTACCATTGAACACCCAGGACTGATCTTTGGGATGGACTGGTTGGATCTCCTTGGAGTCTGAGGGACTCTCAAGAGTCTGTTCCAACACCACAGTTCATAAGCATCAATCCTTTGGTGTTCAGCTTTCTTTATAGTCCAGCTCTCAATCCATACATGACCACTGGAAGAACCGTAGCCTTGACTAGACGGACCTTTGTTGGCAAAGTAATGTCTCTGCTTTTGAATATGCTGTCTTGGTAGTCATAACTTTTCTTCCAAGGAGTAAGCGTCTTTTAATTTCATGGCTGCAGTCACCATCTGCAGTGATGTTGGAGCCAAAAAAAAATAAAGTCTGACACTGTTTCCCCATCTATTTCCCATGAAGTGATGGGACCAGATGCCATGATCTTCGTTTTCTGAATGTTGAGCTTTAAGCCAACTTTTCCACTCTCCTCTCTCACTTTCATCAAGAGGCTCTTTAGTTCCTCTTCACCTTCTGCCAT
This sequence comes from Aepyceros melampus, assembly GCA_006408695.1. Taxonomy (NCBI): domain Eukaryota; kingdom Metazoa; phylum Chordata; class Mammalia; order Artiodactyla; family Bovidae; genus Aepyceros; species Aepyceros melampus. The sequence goes on along the minus strand of SJXQ01010235.1, from coordinate 176,280 downwards.
AAGGGTGGTGTCATCTGCATATCTGAGGTTATTGATATTTCTCCCAGCAGTCTTGATTCCAGCTTGTGTTTCCTTCAGGCCAGCGTTTCTCATGATGTGCTCTGCATATAAGTTAAATAAGCAGGGTGACAATATACAGCCTTGACGTACTCCTTTTTGTATTTGGAACCAGTCTGTTGTTCCAGGTCCAGTTCTAACTGTTGCTTCCTGACCTGCATATAGGTGTCTCAAGAGGCAGGTCAGGTCGTCTGGTATTTGCTGGAGCAAATGAATTTTACTTTATTATAACTTTAAATGTTTAAGACATCAGCCTTAAAGCAGTGAACCTTAGAACATTCCACTTACCATCAAGGGATTTTTGATAAAGTGTTGAATATGGGATTCTAAGAACCTTCAGAAAATACTCTTTAAAATTATATTGTTTTTAGTTTTTCTAGTACCTTTTTTTCTTAATCTCCATTGTTTTAAATTTTTTGGCCCTGTTTCATGACTTTAAACCCAGTGATTGAACCCAGGCCACCACCATGAAAGCGCTTAGTCCTAACCATTGGACCTCCAGGGAATTCCCTACTTATATTCTTTTAATGTTCCATTTTACAGTGGTAACATTACCAGTTAAAAATAACTTAGTATGAATATCATGAAGGAAAAAGTCCCCCAAAATGAATTAATAATTTACAGGTAAAAATTTCAGAAATTCTTAGTAGATTATCTAAAATGTATTCTGTTCCGTTCCGTTCAGTCACTCAGTCGTGTCCGACTCTTCGCGACCCCATGAATCGCAGCACACCAGGCCTCCCTGTCCATCACCAACTCCTGGAGTTCACTCAGACTCACATGCATTGAGTCCCATGATGCCATCCAGCCATCTCATCCTCGGTCGTCCCCTTTTCCTCCTGCCCCCAATCCCTCCCAGCATCAGAGTCTTTTCCAATGAGTCAACTCTTCGCATGAGGTGGCCAAAGTACTGGAGCTTCAGTTTTAGCATCATTCCTTCCAAAGAAATCCCAGGGTTGATCTCCTTCAGAATGGACTGGTTGGATCTCCTTGCAGTCCAAGGGACTCTCAAGAGTCTTCTCCAACACCACAGTTCAAAAGCATCAATTCTTCTGCGCTCAGCCTTCTTCACAGTCCAACTCTCACATCCATACATGACCACAGGAAAAACCATAGCCTTGACTAGACGGACCTTAGTCGGCAAAGTAATGTCTCTGCTTTTGAATATACTATCTAGGTTGGTCATAACTTTTCTTCCAAGGAGTAAGCGCCTTTTAATTTCATGGCTGCAGTCACCATCTGCAGTGATTTTGGAGCCCAAAAAAACAAAGTCTGACACTGTTTCTACTGTTTCCCCATCTATTTCCCATGAAGTGATGGGGTTCCAACTCTCACATCCATACATGACCACAGGAAAAACCATAGCCTTGACTAGACGGACCTTAGTCGGCAAAGTAATGTCTCTGCTTTTGAATATACTATCTAGGTTGGTCATAACTTTTCTTCCAAGGAGTAAGTGTCTTTTAATTTCATGGCTGCAGTCACCATCTGCAGTGATGTTGGAGCCCCAAAAAATAAAGTCTGACACTGTTTCTACTGTTTCCCCATCTATTTCCCATGAAGTGATGGGACCAGATGCCATGATCTTCATTTTCTGAATGTTGAGCTTTAAGCCAACTTTTTCACTCTCCTCTTTCACTTTCAACAAGAGGCTTTTTAGGTCCTCTTCACTTTCTGCCATAAGGGTGGTGTCATCTGCATGTCTGAGGTTATTGATATGTCTCCCGGCAATCTTGATTCCAGCTTGGGCTTCTTCCAGTCCAGCGTTTCTCATGATGTACTCTGCATATAAGTTAAATAAGCAGGGTGACAATATACAGCCTTGACGTACTCCTTTTTGTATTTGGAACCAGTCTGTGGTTCCATGTCCAGTTCTAACTGTTGCTTCCTGACCTGCATACAGATTTCTCAAGAGGCAGGTCAGGTGGTCTGGTATTCCCATCTCTTTCAGAATTTTCCACAGTTTATTGTGATTAGGAGCTCAGTATTTTTAATTGAATCTTAGATTTTCTAAAGTGAGTTCTGACCTTTGCCAATTAAAAAATGTGGTTATTAGTACAGATATTTTTCTGTTTATTTTTCAGAAGTTAGTGAATTTGATCATTGTTAAAAGGTATATATAAGTGATCCCCCAAATTGTGCTGCCATGTACCCTTATTTCCCTGATTCTGCTTAGCAACTCTGTAGCTATTTGAGGGTAAAGAGATACTGTTAGGAGTTTAAATGATATAAACTTAAACACTCCTTAGATCTTCTTTCATTGGTAACAGTGTGTTTTTGAGAGTTAGCCCTATTATGTAATGAATTTTTCTTGATTAACCAGGACTGGATTATATTTAAAAATTTAAATGTTTTATTTAAAATTTTTTCTTTGTGTCATGAGTGTTCAGCCCCATCCAGCTCTTTGAGTAAAGAGTTATTGGTGATGTAGTAATGTTGCAGGTGATTAGATTGGTGTATTTGGGGCAGGGAGGCAAGGGGTGAGAGGGTGCTGCTAACCTTTACAATCTCTTCGTGGGAATTAAGAAAAGTTGTCCTTTCTCGGTAGAATTCAGAGCTTGTGGCTTGGCCAACAGAGCTTTGGCTGTATTTCAGCACTTGCTTGACCCTTTAGCTAGGCACCCTTGTCTGGAGCAAAAGCTTCTAAACTGTACATGGCACTTCCTGGATGAGTTGTGAATGTCAGTATCTCTGAAGTCTCTGCACAGAATCAAATGTGAGCTCTGTATTTTAGCATCTTTGTGTTCATCAGATTCCCTTTGTGTGCAATGCAGGTAGTTGTCTGTGTGTCGGCTGGATACAGACATAGTGCTGCTGTCACAGAGGATGGTGAATTATACACATGGGGTGAAGGAGATTTTGGAAGATTAGGTAAGATTTTTTAATAATTGAAGTTATTCTCACAGAAAAATAGAAATGACAATGGTTATTGAGAAGCAGTGAGAGTAATAGGCCAAAGACTGTTTATTTTTTTCGTTCTAAGCTCAGAGAAAGATAATTTTATAGAGAGAGTACCTAGATTCTGGTGCTTTTAAGGTGTAATTAAATCTAGCAGGTATTTACTATAGGCGTCATAGGATTTCAGGGATAAGAAAGATACCATCCTGAAGTGATCCTGAAATGTGTAATATAGAGGTAGTGAAAACAAGTTAACATTAACATGATACTAGACAGCTGTAGATATGCGCTATGAGAGGAGCATGATAGAATGTTCCACTGATTCCCTGAAGGAACTGAGTACCTCATAAATGGGGCAGCCTAGAAGATTGGATGTGAAGATATTAGAAATGATTCAGTTTTTCATATTTAATTGCACTTTAAAAATTCCTCAATTCTGTAAGTAACTTCTAATGTTTATTCTACCTGTGAAGTAATGACTTAAAGAAAGAATTAACATTATTTCTTTGTTTTGTGTGTGTTTTATCCAAGGTCATGGTGACGTAATAGCCGTAACATCCCAACATTAGTAAAAGACATTAGCAATGTAGGAGAAGTTTCTTGTGGCAGTTCACATACTATTGCTTTATCTAAAGATGGGAGAACTGTATGGTCTTTTGGAGGAGGAGACAATGGTATGTAAAAAAATATTTATTGATAACTTTCGCCTTTTTTTCCCTTGAGTTTTAAAAATTTTATTTTTCAAATGTACAGGCCTATTGTAGAGAACTCAAATACAGATGAGCAAATGTTTTTTCTGACACTGAAAAAATTAAAATGAACTGTTTCTGCAAATGTTGCTCATAAACATTATTAAAATTTTGGGAGATAGACATCTAAATGTTATACATATGCACTTATATAAATATGTGCATATATTTCTAGATGTTTTAAAAAAAGAAAGCAGACCTATCTATACCATAGATACTATCTTGCAGCCTGTTGGTTTTTGTCTAATAGTATCTCATGAACATCTTTCTGTGTCAGCAAACATGGCTATACATTTTTCTTTTCAATGGCTCAAAAGTATTCTTTCATGTGATTCTAGCAAAACTTACAAAGCAATTTATTATTGTTGAATATCTAGACTGTTTCCAGTTTTTTTCAGTATCAAAAACAGAGTAGTGAATGACAATCTTTTCCTACGTTTCTTAATCACTCCCACAAGCAATATGAGAGTACTCTCACTTCCCTATATTTCTCAACAATATTGGCAATTAAAGTTAAGATGATTTAAAAAATAGTTTCAATAGTGAAAATGGTATTTAGTTTGTACTTACTTCTTAGGGAGTTTCTTGGCCTTTTTTTCCCCCCTTCTGTTGATTTGCCAAGTTTTCTGTTTGGTGAATTATTGAGTCTTTTTAAAAAAAATAAAAAATAATTGGATGTATACACATTCTTGAATGTGTGTGCTAAGTCGCTTCAGTCCTTTTTGACTCTTTGCGACCCTATGGACAGTAGCCCTCTGTCCAGTCTTCTCTGTCCATGGGATTCTCCAGGCAAGAATATTGGGAGTGGATTGCTGGCTCTCCTCCAGGGGAATCTTCCTGACCCAGAAATCAAACCTACATCTCTCATATCTCTGGATTTGGTAGGCAGATTCTTTACCACTGGTGCCATCTGAGAGGACCACACATTCTTATATAGGACCTGTTTATTTTATCAGCAAATTTGAAGTTAGAAATATGACCATTAAAGAGGAGAAAGACAGTAAATGAATTTTCTGTATCTCTCTTAAAGTGGTTTTTATTGTTTGAAATTAAAGAAACCTATTGTTTATTGTTTTTTTTCCTTGTAATGAAACCATTCGTTAATATCCTCTGATATCAGAAACTCTAAGTTTTCTAAGATGTTTGTAAGTTTTCTCAGATGATCTTTCTAAGATGTGAACAATCTGTCAGATTAGTCATGGAAAGGTTAGTGATGTTTATCAACATTAATATTTAGAAAAAGGGTAAAGTTTCTTTGAAACAAATAAGTTGTTTAACTTGAATGTGTTGTTTTTATAGGCAAACTTGGCCATGGTGATACCAACAGAGTGTATAAACCTAAAGTTATTGAAGCTTTACAAGGAATGTTCATTCGTAAAGTTTGTGCTGGAAGTCAGTCTTCACTTGCTTTGACATCAACAGGGCAGGTAGGACTAAGGGATGAGCATAAAAGGTTGAGAGTATTTCATAAGGCCAGGTGACTAAAAAGTAATAATTGTATTTAAATTTTGAAGTTAATCTACTGAAAGGAAATATTTTCTCCTGTTTGAAGAAGTTGAGTATCTGAGAAGGAACAAAGTTTTCTGACTTGACCTTTGTGAGCTAGATAGACTTCCTGTTAACTCCATGTTCTTGATAATTTTAAAAAGCCTTCTAGCACTAAATACCCTTTAAACCTTTTCCTAGAACTCATGAATAGTGGAGGAAAGTGAGAATCAGTTCAATTCAGTTCAGTCGTTCAGTCGTGTCCAAGTCTTTGCGACCCCATGAACTGCAGCATGCCAGGCCTCCTTGTCCATCATCAACTCCCAGAGTTCACTCAGACTCAACGTCCATCGAGTCCATGATGCCATCCAGCCATCTCATCCTCGGTCATCCCCTTCTCCTCCTGCCCCCAATCCCTCCCAACATCAGAGTCTTTTCAATGAGTCAACTCTTCACATGAGGTGGCCAAAGTACTGGAGTTTCAACTTTAGCATCGTTCCTTCTAAAGAACACCCAGGGTCGATCTTTAGAATGGACTGGTTGGATCTCCTTGCAGTCCAAGGGACTCTCAAGAGTCTTCTCCAACACCATCGTTCAAAAGTATTAATTCTTTGGTGCTCAGGTTTCTTTATAGTCCAACTCTCACATGCATACATGACTGCTGGAAAAATCATAGCTTTCACTAGACATTCAGAGTCTCTGCTTTTTAATGAGCTGTCTAGGTTGGTCATAACTTTTCTTCCAAGGAGCAAGCATCTTTTAATTTCATGGCTACAGTCACCATCTACAGTGATTTTGGAGCCCCCAGAAATAGTCTGTCACTGTTTCCATTGTTTCCCCATCTATTTGCCATGAAGTGATGGGACCGGATGCCATGATCTTAGTTATTTGAATGCTGAGTTTTAAGCTAGCTTTTTCACTCTCCTCTTTCACTTTTATCAAGAGGCTCTTCAGTTCCTCTTCACTTTCTGCCATAAAGCGAAAGCTATGGTAATAGACTGACAATAATCGAATCTGTGTCACCTGCATTGGCAGGCGGATTGTTTACTACTGAGCCACCAAGGAAACCCTAACATATAGTGTATTTTTGTTTGTTTGAGGTCTATGCTTGGGGCTGTGGAGCTTGTCTAGGTTGTGGTTCATCAGAAGCTACTGCACTGAGACCAAAGCTTATTGAAGAACTGGCTGCCACAAGAATAGTTGATATTTCTATTGGAGACAGTCATTGTTTGGCTCTTTCTCATGGTAAGATCATTTGTTTTTAAAGTGATAGTGTTAAATAGTACCTTTCATAAGTGTTTTATATTTATTTATTTCTCTTATTTTTGGCTGTGCTGGAGCTTTGTTGCAGTGTGTGGGCTTCTCATTGTGGTGGCTTCTCTTGTTGTGTGCGAATTGTGGGTTCTAGGGTGTTCAGGTGTCAATAGTTTTGGCATGTGGGCCTAGTAGTTGTGGGGCATGGCTTAGTTGCTCTGTGGCATGTTGGGTCTTTCCAGACCAGGGATTGAACCTGTGTCCTCTGCATTGGCAGATGGATTCTTCAATCACTGGACCACTGGGGAATTACAGTGTTTTACATTTAAATTTGAGTTTTCTTTTGTTCTTTATGTTTTGTTTTCAGATAATGAAGTTTATGCGTGGGGAAATAACTCAATGGGGCAGTGTGGACAAGGAAACTCCACAGGTCCTATTACTAAACCAAAGAAAGTAAGTGGCTTAGATGGCATAGCTATTCAACAGATCTCTGCCGGAACATCACATAGTCTAGCATGGACTGCTCTTCCTAGGGACAGGTAAGTGTGCCCCTGTTTAAAATTTCCTGTGTTTTATTAACGACAAAAACACTAATAAAAGCAGAAATAATTGAACATTGTTCATTTATTATTCAATAATAATTTTTATTCAAAATAAAATTTTGATTTTTATTAAATTATTTTTATTCAAATACTCTTCTGAATATTTCTGATAATGGCTTTTTTACTGTCATAGACATGCCATCTAGATATCTTTCAATTTGAATGTTGAGGTTAGATGTATTTCATAAGCAAGAAGTTATATTGTACATTAAAATGCTATCTTAATTTAAATGTCTTTTAAACATTTTTAATTCCTTCTCTCTCTCTCTCTCCAGATACTGATCTTAAAAATTGTGTCCACTTATCAGGAGGAAACTAAATTAATCAAAATCAGAACTAAGTGTCATTGATTTTTAATAATAATTAGTTTCCACGCCCTTTATCTGTGTCATTGTTTTTTTAAGCAGTGACCATACTTTTAGATAAAGGAAGTTACTTTTTGCAGAAATTTAACTTTTTTCCTAACATGATAACCATATCTTTTTAGATAATCAGGTATTTTTAGCCAATATTTGAAGATTGAATTTTAAGAAATTTGGGAGTTATTTCAGCTATGTTCAGCTATGTATATGGGCTAATTAATAATTTGCAATATATTGTATTTGTATTCTAAACCTTTGGTTCAGTGTGGTTTATCTTAACATTCTGACTGATTTTAAACATCTATAGATAATGACCCTCTAAAACAGAAGCTGAGAATACTATAAATTGAATATAAATAACTTAGTGTCAGTGTTAAATCTGCAGCTTTCCTTATATGTAGAAAATTATTTCCAAGATCTTGAAAATTTTCACAAGAGTTTTGAACAGGTTTTCTTTTAGTATTGAGTTGGCCAAAAGTTCTTTCAGGCTTTTCCATAAATCCTACAGAAAAACCTGAACAAACTTTTTGGCCCACCCACTACATTTCAAGATATCACTGTACATAGGCTATTATTCTTAATATGAACTGTATATCTTATGGATCCTAAGAACCAGAAAGGGCTGTAGTAATTCATGCGGTTCAGCACTTTGACTTAAGGTGAATGAATATCCAGACCTCCTATAATAAGTAGTGGCTATATATTTTCTTCTTGAAGAATTCTAGAAATGGCATATTCTTGGTCTTCTTCAGTTGCTAAAATGAAGGGTTTTTATCACCTTTATAATCAGAAAGGTCTTTGTATATCTTATTGATATGTTTCAACTTTAGTACCCTTAATTTTTGTTTTTGATTGTGTGTGAAAATTTCATGTTAAGGGTATTTCATGATTTTCTTATGCTTCCTTCTAGACAAGTTGTTGCCTGGCACCGACCTTATTGTGTAGATCTTGAAGAGAGTACCTTCTCACACCTTCGTTCATTTCTTGAGAGATACTGTGATAAAATAAACAGTGAGATTCCCCCACTCCCTTTCCCTTCTTCAAGGTATGTTATATATATATGTGTATATTTGTATGTGTCTTTGCGTATGTGCACACATGCACGCATATCTGTTACTCATTTTGAATTTTTAGTTATTCTTTCTTATTCAATTTCTCCCTCAATTATATGAAATTTTATAATCAAAAAAGAGCTCAACATGCATACTTACTAATAATAAGCTTTAGGAAAAATTATCCATAAATTCATGAACCATGTTTTTAAAATTACTATTAGTCATAATTTGAAAAAATTTTAAAGAGAAGAAAATGTTACCCAAAGTAGATAGCACACGCTCTTTTATATTCCAGAAGTTTATAACTATTTATTTGGTTTCAGGGAACACCACAATTTCCTCAAACTGTGCCTGAAGCTGCTTTCAAATCACCTTGCTCTTGCACTTGCGGGAGGGGTAGCTACTAGCATCCTTGGGAGACAGGCAGGTCCGCTTCGAAATTTGCTCTTCAGACTGATGGACTCAACTGTCCCAGATGAAATCCAAGAGGTACGAGTATAAGACTTGTACATCTATGTCTCAGCCACATTTCTCCTTGAGGTTGTAGCTTGTAAATTCAGCTTTGTATTGGTAAATTTCAACTGGATGTTCTTTCTGTTACTTCTGTTTCCCTGGTAGGAGTAAACTTTTTGTTAACTTGTCCTTTTTGGTAGCTTGTCTATCCTAAAGGTCAGATGTCACCTCTGAGAAACCTTTCATTTCCTGCTCTGCTGCCAGGTTTGATTTCTCCAAGTATGTTCTCTTCGCATCACATTGTTTTGTGCTTGTCTTCTTACAACTGTGTTTCTCTTTTCCACCAGAAGATGAATTTCTGAGCACAAGTACCCAATTTTATTGTGGTAGAATGCACATAACATAAACTTTGCCATCTTAACCATTTTTAAGTATACAGTTCAGTGGTATTAAATAAATTTATAATGTTATACAACCATCACCACTGTTTATCTCTCTCTTTTCATCTTACAAATTGAAATTCTGTACCCATTAAACAATAACGTACCATTCTCCCCCTCCCTTCAGCCACTAGCAACTACTATTCTACTTTCTTTCTCTATGATTTTGACACTTATATGTCATAAAGTGACGCCCCTCCGGAGGCGTCTTTGGGAAACGCTGGGCAGCCTCCTCTGGCCCACCAGGCTCCTGTGTCCATGGGATTTTCCAGGCAAGAATGCTGGAGTGGGTCGTCATTTCCTTCTCCTGGAGATCTTCCCACCCAGGGATCGAACCCACTTCTATTGCATTGCATGTGGATTCTTTTCTGCTGAGCCACCTAAGAAACTAAAAGTTCCCTTTAAAAGTTCCCTTTGAACAGTATGAAAAGGCAAAATGATAGGATAGCAAAAGAGAAACTCCCCAGGTCAATAGGTGCCCAATATGCTACTGGAGATCAGTGGAGAAATAACTCCAGACAGAATGAAGGGATAGAGCCAAAGCAAAAACAATCCCCAGTTATGGATGTGACTGGTGATAGAAGCAAGATCCGATGCTGTAAAGAGCAATATTGCATAGGAACCTGGAATGTCAGGTCCATGAATCAAGGCAAATTGGAAGTGGTCAAACAAGAGATGGCAAGGGTGAACGTCGACATTCTAGGAATCAGCGAACTAAAATGGACTGGAATGGGTGAATTTAACTCAGATGACTANTTGGGGGCAGGAGGAGAAAGGGACGACCGAGGATGAGATGGCTGGATGGCATCACAGACTCAATGGACGTGAGTCTGAGTGAACTCCCGGAGTTGGTGATGGACAGGGAGGCCTGGTGTACTGCGATTCATGGGGTCGCAAAGAGTCGGACACGACTACGCGACTGAACTGAACTGAACTGAACTGGTGGCTCAGAGGGTAAAGCGCCTACCCGCAATGCGGGAGACCTGAGTTTGATCCCTGGGTCGGGAAGTTCCCCTGGAGAAAGAAATGGCAACCCGCTCCAGTATCCTTGCCTGGAGAATCCCATGGATGGAAGAGCCTGGTGGGCTACAGTCCATGGGGTCGCAAAGAGTCGGACACGACTGAGCGAGCTCACTTCACTTCATGTCATAAAGTGAAATCATACATTGTCTTTCTGTCAGTGGTTTTTTCACTTAGCATAACGTTGTCATGATTTGTCCATGTTAAGTAGCATGTGTCAGAATTTCCTTTTTAAGGCTGAATAATCTTTTGCTATTTGTATATATTAAATTTTTGCTCATCTGTCATCTTTATGACCTTGAATTGAACAATGGTTTCTTAGATATGATGACCAAACACAAGCAGCCAAGAAAAAAGATAAATTAGACTCCATAAAAATTAAAATACATTTATTTTTATGCTGGTGCTGGAGAGAGGGTGCTGAGCTATTGGTTATGAAGAGTAACAAATTAGAATTTATTTACCACTTGAAACTGTTGCTTCAAGTACAGATCAGGCAAGGAACAAACTGCAACAACCATCAGGACCAAAGAAAAGTATTCTTAAGTTGAAGACATAACACTTGATCTGAAATAAGAAATTTGTGCCTGCTCAACAGCTTTGAAAGAGCACTTCCAAATGCTGCTAGTAGTCTGCTTTTTAAAAAATTCACATTTATGCTTAAAATGACAATATCAAGAAAATGAAAATAAAACTCACAGAATGGGAGAGAGATTTGTAAATCATGTGTCGTGTCTCATAAGATTCTAGTTTCCAGAATATATAAAAGATTCTTACAACTCAACAGTAAAAAGACAGCCCAATCAAAAAATGAGTCAAAAATCTAAACAGACATGTCTTCAAAGAAGAAATACCTAAGGCCAGTATGTACATGAAAAAAATGTTCATCATTAGGCATAAGGGAAATGCAAACTAAAATTGCAGTGAGATACTACTTCATACCCACTGAATCATTGTTATCAAAGTAAAGTAAGTAAAGTAAAGTCACTCAGTCGTGTCCGACTCTTTATGACCCCATGGACTGCAGCCCACCAGGCTCCTCAGTCCATGAGATTCTCCAAGCAAGATACTGGAGTGGGTTGCCATTTCCTTCTCCAGGGGATCTTCCCGACCTAGGGATCGAACCCGGGTCTCCCGCATTGGAGGCAGACGCTTTAACCTCTGAGCCACAAAAAGACTGGTAATAGGATTTCCCTGGTGGTCCAGTGGTTAAGAATCCGCCTGCCATTGCAGGGGATATGGGTTTGAAACCTGGTCCAGGAGGATTCCACTTGCCACAGGGCTACTATGCCCATGCGCCACAACTACTGAGCCAGTGCTCTAGAGCCTGCAAGCTGCAGCTGCTGAAGCCTGTACTCTCCAATAACGTAATCCACCACAATGAGAAACCTGCACACAGCAACAAAGACCCAGGGCGGCAGCAGCAACAACAATAACAAAAACCTGATAATAACGAGCATTGGTGAAGATGTAGAGAAATTGGAACCTTCATATAATGCTAATGGGAATATAAAATGATACATCCACTTTTGAAAACAGGTAGTTCTGTTAATAGTTAAAGTACAGTTACCATATAAAGTAGCAATTCCACCTGCGTCTATATCTAAGAGAATTTATTAAAAACTTGTACATGAATGTTCATAACAGTATTATTCATTATAGCCAAAAAGTGGAAACAAATGTCTGTCAGCTGGAGAAGGGATGAACAAAATGTATGTCCATACAATGTAATGTTATTCAGCTATAGAAGGGAATGAAGTACTTATATAGGCTACAGCATGGATGAATCTTCTAACCATGCTAAATGAAAGAAGCGAGTCACAGAAGGTCACATACTATATGAAATGTGCAGAGTAAGCAAATCCATTGAGACACAAGGTAGGTTAATTTGTTGTCAGAAGTTTTGGGTGAGGAAGAGATGGGAAGTGGCTGCTCATGGGCAAGGTATTTTGGGGGTGATGAAAATGTCCTAAATTAGATAGTGGTGATGATTACACAACTCAATAAACTAAACCTACTGAATTTTATACTTTGAAAAGTTAAATTTTATGATGTGAATTATATGTCAATTAAAAAAAAGCAAAACTGAACAGTGATTTTCCCATAAGAATTGTAGAAAAATTCTTCTAGCTTTCAGATTGTTAGTCAGAAAATCTATGCTATTCAAATTTTTAATCCTTTTATGGATATCTTTTCCTCTCTGGATTCTATAACAAGTTCTAACTTCTCTGTTCTCACATTTTAAAATGATGCAAACTGTTGTGGGTCCAGTTTTATCCATTGTCACGTATATTTGGATAGACTCTTAATTTGGAAACTCATAGCCTTCAGTATTAAGAAATTATCTTGAAGTGTGTGATGATTTCCTCTTCACTGTTTTCTATGTTCTTTCTCTCTCTCTCTGAAACTCATTATTGGAAAATAGACCTCCTGGATCATTCCTCTTAATTTCCTTAGGTTTTCTTTCCTGTTTTCCATCTTTTCTCTCCTCTACTTTGTGAGAAATTTAATTTTTATATTCTAACCCTGCTATTGAGGTTTTATTTTCTTATGTTTTTAATTTATAAGAGCTCTTTTCTTAATCGTTGTTTCTTTTTTTTCTTATTCAGCACCATTATTTTAGTGATAAAGAAGCTATGACCCAAAGAAGTTTGAGGCTTAAGATAATAGAGCTATTTTTTAAGCTGTTCCTGCTACCTAGACATTTGTTTGGCTAAGGCCTGCTCCGTTTTTAACCTAAATACCTAATCCTCAGGGAGACCCTCCGTGATGAACCCATGCAAGTGTGCTTAAGTTGCCTCAGTCATGTCTGGTTCTGTGCCACCCTATGGACTGTAGCCTACAAGGCTCCTCTGTCCAAGGGATTCTCCAGGGAAGAATACTGGAGTGGATTGCCATGCCCTCCTCCAGTGAGTCTTCCAGACCAAGGGCTTGAATCTGCATCTCTTATGATTTTGCTGCGTTGGCAGGCAGGTTCTTGACCACTAGCGCCTGCCTGGGACGCCCATAGACTGTGTAAATTGCCTTTATGTATGGGTACTCACTCAAGCTTGCACTTCATTTTACTTTTTGTGTGTGACTCTTTTCACACTTAAAGTTGCTTACTCAGGGCTCTTTTTCTTATTAGACTATATGCTTATGTAAGCACTGCTTTTATGTGTCTTGTTTGTTGCTACATTCCCAGCACTTTTCAAAGCACTTTATCAGGCTCAGCACTGTTAGGCTCAATACTGTTAGACTCAACACTGAATATTTATTGCATAATGATTAGCTATGTAGTGGCAAATCCTAAATTCTCGTCTTCTTAAAGACGTCTAAAGAAGGATTTGTCATGCTTTCTTTTATTCATATGCCACATTCTTTAGACTTCTATGATCCACTTTCTTTAGACTTCTTTGATCTTAGTAGTCTGTGGGTTTATTTTTTATGTGTCCCTATTAAAAATTTAAGAACCAAGCCAAATAAATCTACTTTATTTTTTTAATATAAGGTTGTAATTGAAACTCTGTCAGTGGGAGCAACCATGCTGTTACCTCCATTACGAGAACGTATGGAATTACTTCATTCTCTTTTACCCCAAGGACCTGATAGATGGGAAAGCTTATCTAAAGGACAGGTGAGCCTTTGTTTGGTATCTAAGTAAACCAGTACTATATTATCAGAAAAAGACTGAGAGGGAAATAAAACTAATCAGTTGCCAGTGTTCATGAAATAATACTTCACTTTATGAGTCTGGTACATCCATTAAAAGTATTTAATGCTTTGTGTTGGAAGAATTCCCAGGCTTCTAATGAAAGTGAAGCAAGTTGATAACTTAAGTGATTTGGGGCTCATTATTAAAATTATGTCTAATTTTTCCAATGTTGTTTACACCGTCAAGCCAGAGAACTTAATTTATTTGTAGTGTGTGGAGTTGAAATCAAGGGCATGAGCTACTATTGGTTCCGTGCCCAGAACTTTGTTTGAAATAGTTTATATAAAAAGTAAAGGAAGATGACTGTTGTGAAAAAGTACTTGATGATATGAGTATGCTTCTTCTTTCCATTTTTATTGTCATATGTGTGTTAAAATAAGTACGTTTTGCTCAAATAGAACAATCAATTGTAGAGTTACAGATTTGAGGGAAAAAGTGTACTGGCAGTATAATAGCCACAGATGCTTTCCAGTGAGTATTCTGCATTAGTTTAGATTTCAAGTGATTTATTTTAAACATTAGAATAGATAATTTCATTTGTAATTTTGTAGAAGAATATGTACTATAATTTATCTATTGACATTTCCTCCTACTTATAGCACTAAAGTTATTATGTATAGCGTGCCATTTTAACTTAGAGTTTCAGGTAGTAAGGATATAATACAACACTTTAAGTTGCAGTTTCTGAAATGGTATTAGTGGGATAGCTTTTTAAAAAAACTATACATTTTCTAAAAACTTACTGTCTATTAGGATATAAAGCACGTTAGTTAGCATCATTATAGGTTTCTTTTTTTTTTTTTCTGGGATTTAAAAAAAAATTTAGTTTTCTAGTGCATTTTAAGCTAATTATTTGTTCTATTTCATCCATGGGAATATTTTTCTTTAGAGAATGCAACTGGATATTATTCTGACAAGTTTGCAAGATCATACCCATGTAGCCTCCTTACTTGGGTATAGCTCACCCTCTGATGCTGCTGACCTCTCTTCTGTATGCACTGGCTATGGAAACCTGTCAGATCAACCTTATGGCACTCAGAGCTGCCATCCAGACACTCATCTGGCTGAAATTTTGATGAAGACTCTCTTAAGAAATTTAGGATTTTATACAGTAAGTTGCCCTTTTTTTTTTTTTGTAGTAAAAGAAAAAAGAAGAAGAAAACTTAGGTTTGGGGCTTCCTTGGCAGTCCAGTCCAGTGGTCAAGACTCTGCACTTCCAGTGCAGGAGGCACAGCTTTGATCCCTGATCAAGGAATTAAGATCCCACATTCCACATAGCATGGCCAAAAACAAGAAAAAAAAAATACTTGGGTTGGTTTTTTTTGAAGGGTGTGTCCCTGGGACTGCAAGGAAATCCAACCAGTCCATTCTAAAGGAGATCAGTCCCGGGTATTCTTTGGAAGGACTGATGCTAAAGCTGAAACTCCAATATTCTGGCTACCTCATGTGAAGAGTTGACTCTTGGAAAAGACTCTGATGCTGGGAGGGATTGGGGGTAGGAGGAGAAGGGCACGACAGAGGATGAGATGGCTGGATGGCATCACTGACTCGATGGATGTGAGTCTGAGTGAACTCCGGGAGTTGGTGATGGACAGGGAGGCCTGGCATGCTGAGATTCATGGGGTCCCAAAGAGTCAGACATGACTGAGCGACTGAACTGAACTGAGGGATCATTTCAGGTCAAAGTATTTTGACATTTAAACACTTATGAAATAAATAAAACTAGACTCCACTTCCCAAAAGGGGGGAAATGTGTCAGATATTCTAAAATATTGTGGGTGCCAAGTGACTTAACAGTTGAGAATTCCAGAGAGATTTATTTTGGAATTTTACCAAATTTTTTATGATATTAATGTGTAAGAATAAACAGATAAAAATAGTCAACAACATTTTGTAAGAGAAGAATCATGAGCAAAGGATTAATCTTACCAGATATGATCTTATAATTAAACAGTATGGTTGATATTGACTAAAAATAGGCTGGTCAGTAGGAGAAAAGACAATGGACAGTAGTATTGCTTTTTCTTATTGGAATGCCCTTAATTCTTGCTCTCTGGTGTTTCTTAGATTTTTCTCTTTTTTCCTTTCCATTTCTATGGGTTCTAATCCATATCATCATGACCTAATGGTAATAACAGTGTTTTTACTGTTGTCACTGTCACTGGTCTCCTCTCAGCATCTTACTGCTAGAATAACCTCTTACTGCTAGAATAACCTTGTATTAAATAACCTCGTTTTATTAAATCAAAACTTTTTAGGCCTTTCATCATTTGGCTTACACACCACACTCTGCTGAGCTTGTGTGTAGCACATCTGTCTCTTCTCTTCTTGTCTACCAGTCTGTGACTTCTTTAACACTTGACTGTTCTAGGAAGGCTTTGCTCAAACAACATTTTCTAATCGTGTAATTATAACTGCACGAGAAGTATATTAGTCACTCAGTTGTGTCTGACTCTTTGCAAACCCATGGACTGCAACCTGCCGGCTCTTTTGTCCATGGGATTATCCAGGCAAGAATACTAGACTTGGTAGCCATTCCCTTCTCCAGGGAATCTTCCCAACCCAGGGATCACACCTGGGTCTCCTACATTGCAGATGGATTCTTTATTTTCTGAACCACCAAGGAAGCCCAGGAAGGCTTCTAGGAAGCCTTGCTGAAATAACCTTTTCTAACCATGTAACTATAACTTAATACCTCTTATCTGTTTTTAGAGTCAAAGTGTACTGTGTAACTAAACTTCAAAGTGTTTGTGTATCATTTCATATTGTCTCCTACTCTTCAGGATCAGGTCTGTATATTCCTTCTTTCGGTACAAGTCTTCCCTAGTAGCTCAGTTGGTAAAGAATCCTCCTGCAGTGCAGGTGACCCCGGTTCAGTTCCTTGGTTGGGAAGATCTGCTAGAGAAGGGATAAACTACTTATTCCGGTATTCTTGGGTTTCCCTGGTGGCTCAGCTGGTAAGAATCTGCCTGTGATGCAGAAGATCTGGGTTCGATCCCTGGGTTGGGAAGAGCCCCTGAAGAAGGGAGCCACTACTCACTCCAGTATTCTGGCCTAGAGAATTTCCATGGACTGTATAGTCCATGGGGTCACAAAGAGCCAGATATAACTGAGTGACTTTCACTTAGTGTTGTATTCTGCCCAACTTAAAAGGTTGTTGATTAAGTCAGAGTGACATTGTTCCTGTAGAATTATTTTCTTTCGGATTTAAGAATATAAATTTGATCTGATGTTTGGCTTCAGATGGAATGGGAACAATGTTATAAGTATATCCATTTGGTATTGACTGAAATTTTTCCCCAAAGTTCTGTTAAAGTATTGCCTTTCTAATGCCATTAGGGCTGAAGTAGATGTGTATATTATATGGAAATGGAAATAAAATACTAACTGTAATAATTGCTTTTAGGCTGAAAATCGTAAATTACTGTTTCTTTCTGATATAATTTAAACCAATTTGTCTTGTTCTAAGATTTTAGAATAAGACTGCTTGTCTTGGTCTGTTTGTCTGCTATAATAGAATACCACAGAGTGGACAGCTTATATACAACACAATTTATTTCTCACAGTTATGGAGATGGAAAGTCTAAGATTAAGGAGGCAGCAGATTGGTGGTATCTGTTTCTTGGTTCATAGACAGCTGTCTTCTTGCTGTGTCTTCACACAAGAGAACTCTCTGGGGTCCCTTTTATAAGATCACTCTGCCCTCATGACTTAATCACCTCTCAGAGGCCCCACCTTCAAATACCACTGCATCGGGGATTAGGTTCAACATAAGAATTTTGAAGGAACACATTCGGTCTCTAGCAGTGCTTATTTGCCCACTTAAAATGGTGCTTGTATAGTGAGGGCCTTAAATATTGAGACATTCTCTTGTATATTATAAACAAAGACCATAGTTTATGCATAAGGGTGTTTATCACATTATTATTTGTAAGAAATAGAAATTGGAAACAACTAAAATATCTAAAAATTGGGGAATGGTTATGTAAACTATATGTGCTCAGTGGACTGTTTTGTCTCAGATTTTATGTACACATGGTTTATGAAAATACAAAAAATATTTATAGATCTGTTAGAAAAGAGACTAAAAATAGAATATGTAGTTTTATGAAAAAAGATACAAAACCAGAAAAGAAATACAGAAAAAATATTAGATACAGTGGTTGGCTAAATGGTGATTTAAACTTTCTTTAAAAAAAATACAATTTTAGTATGTTCTAAATTTTTTACACTATTTCTTTTTAAAAAATATTTTTAACTTGAAATAACTTAAAATTTATGCATGAATCACAAGAATTGTTCAAAGAAACATCTCCTACCCTTTGGCCAAATATGCCTTTCTTCCATCCATTATTTGAAAGTAAATTGTAGAAATCATACTGGCTATTACTAAGCGTTTAAGCATGCATTTCTTAAGAAGGACATTCTCTTTCTTATATAACAACAGAGCAGTTATTGAATTCAGAAAATTTAACATTGACACAGAACTATTATATAATATATTGTATAATATATCATCCACACTCAATTTATACAGTTATCCCAGTAATGCCCTTTATGGCACCCTTCCCTGTCCCCTAAATTCTTGATCATACTTTGTATTTAGTTGTTATGTTTCTTTAGTCCACTTACTGCTTTTATAATCAGAAATAAAATTAATTTCTGAGAATTGTGTTAGAAATTCAAGTGTGTGAAAATAAAACCTTTACAAAAGAGGTTGGGAAAACAGTAGCATTAAAATGTTGCTATGTTTTCTCTTTGGGTATTGTTGTTTTCCTTTTTCTTGTTTTCTGCATTTTCAAAGTTTTTGTGGTGAAACATTATTACTTTTTTTTTTAATGGAAAAGCAAGTTGAAATTGCATGATAAATCTTACCATCTTATAGCTAATAGCAATAGCAAAGATGTAAGGATTAATAATGAGAGAAAGGAGACCGTGGTTTCTTAAATCAGAATTATTTATGGTAGGACATTAATTTCACTTTTAAACACTTCAGATGTAATCTTCACTTATGTGTCATTTTAGGATCAAGCATTTGGGGAGCTAGAAAAGAACAGTGATAAATTTCTGCTTGGAACATCGTCTTCCGAGAACAGCCAGCCCGCTCATCTCCATGAACTGCTATGTTCACTGCAGAAACAGCTGCTGGCGTTTTGCCATATCAATAACATTAGTGAAGTATGTGATTCTTCGCTTTCTATGTCATTTCTCAGGGACCTTGAAACTCAGATATTTGGGTAAACCATGAAATTTTTGTACCTTGAATCTTCCAATGTAGTAATTGAGAAACTTTTTTCCTTAGAACTCAAGCAGTGTGGCATTGCTTCATAAACATCTTCAGCTCCTCTTGCCTCATGCCACAGATATTTATTCACGTTCTGCAAATTTGCTGAAAGAAAGTCCTTGGAATGGCAGCGTTGGAGAAAAATTAAGAGGTGTGTTTGGTACTGGGTTTCATATTTAATCAGTGGTTGTAAAGCAGGAATTTTTAGCCTTCCCAAAGCCAAAGAGGGCCTGAAACCTCTGAGTGGAGTAGGAATGACTTTGAACTCCTGAGCTAGGTTTTGGGTGATGGCAACAGTGATTGATCTGGTTAATCTTAAAAGATGCCCATTGTTGTGATAGAGGTCTAATTTAAAGGAATCAGATGACATATACTCAAAAAGGTTAATATTAAATGGCATAAAGTGAGATTTTCATCCATTTCTTTACCTGTCTTTAGCATTTGCAATTCTCTTTCCTTCTTGAAATATTTTCTTTGTGTGTGTGTATAGCAGAGTTTTATTAAAGTATAAAAAGGGACAGAGAAAGCTTCTGACATAGGCATCAGAAGGGGGACAGAGAGTGTCCCCTCGCTAGCCTTAGCAAAGGAATTATGTACTTTTTCAAATGGTTATTACAATAAATCAAAAGAATGTCTCAAGATTGTAAAAATTTTACCAGACCCACTCCCACAGTTTACATTTTAAGATGACAGGGTTCAGTTCAGTTCAGTTACTCAGTCGTGTCTGACTCTTGGTGACCCCATGGACTGCAGCACCCCAGGCCTCCCTGTCCATCACCAACTCCCAGAGCTTACTGAAACTCACATCCATTGAGTCGGAGATGCCATCCAACCCCATCTCATCCTCTGTCATCCTCTACTCCTCCTGCTTTCAATCTTTCCCAGCATCAGGGTCTTTTCTAGTGACTCAGTTCTTTGCATCAGGTGGCCAAAGTATTGAAATTTCAGCTTCAGCATCAGTCCTTCCAGTGAATATTCAGGATTGACTGGTTTGATCTCCTTGCGGTCCAAGGGATTCTCAAGAGTCTTCTCCAACACCACAGTTCAAAAGCATCAATTCTTGGTGCCTAGCTTTCTTTATAGTCCAACTCTCACATCCATACATGACTACTGGAAAAACCATAGCTTTGACTAGATGGACCTTTGTCAGCAAAGCAATGTCTCTGCTTTTTAATATGCTGTCTAGGTTGGTCATAACTTTTCTTCCAAGGACTAAGCATCTTTTAATTTCATGGCTGCAGTCACCATCTTCAGTGATTTTGGAGCACAATATTTTAATTTAAAAAATACATTTGGTTTAAAAAACATAAAAGACTTTCTTCGCTAACATGTAAGCACTGTGAGGACAGGCATTTTTAGTTCTTTAGTCACAGTCATACACCTTTTACCTATAATAGTGCCTGGTATATAGTTATAAGTCTTCAATAAATACTTCTTAAGTGAATCTGAAAATGAGAATAAATCTGTGAATGAGAAATCCTTAATACATTTTAAGTGAAGATGCTATAATCATTTGAATTTGTTGGCACAAGGATATGTGTGCTTTCCCATAAAGTGTCTGTTGTGATGCATTCAGAAAGTAAATAAATACCCCAACCTAGCTCCCAGAGAGTTATATAATAATTCAACAAAGAGTTATTGAATTAGTGTACTCCAGTTCTAGGCAAAAATAGTTTATTTATTAGTTTTTTTCTTTAAGTTTGTTTGAAAGTTGATTCGTGTTAAATTTCTTACTCTTCATAGATGTGATATACGTCTCAGCTGCAGGCAGTATGCTCTGCCAGATTGTTAACTCGCTCCTGTTACTCCCAGTGTCGGTGGCTCGGCCTTTGTTGAGTTACCTCCTCGACTTGTTGCCACCTCTTGATTGCCTTAATAGACTCCTGCCAGCTGCTGCTCTTTTGGAAGACCAAGAGTTACAGTGGCCTCTTCATGGTAAGTACAGTTAATAAAGGAGCAAATAATGCATTTGAGAAAAGTTATTCCTTTTTCTCACATCAGACAAATCATATCTGACACTTTGGAATATAATGTGATCAAAAGATAAAGTCTAAGGCTTATAGTGTAAAGTGGGTACCTGAGATGAGAAAATTTAAGAAAGTTACTTGTATATAAAGTGACACAAATCGAGTCTTTATCTGATTATTAGGCTTGAATAGTATATTTCATTGATTTCAAGACATGCTTTTTTTCAAATTTTGACATGGCTTAATTTGGATACATCTTAGAGTAGATAATAGGAAAGCATTGGTTTCATAAATTGGTTGGCAGCATAATGACACATTTTACAATCAATGGATTGATTTAAGTTTATTTTTTAAATGCAAAGATTTTTAGTTTTAAATCTCTATTTGACAGTAAAATATTTTGTATTTTGGCTTGATACATAGGTAACTGATTGATTGTAAAAGATAGAAATTGGGAACCTATCTTTCTGTGTTTTTCTTTTTAGATACTTTATAGAAAACAACATTTAAAATTTAAAAAAAAATTTTTTTTGGCTACGCGGGGTCTTAGTTGCTGCACACAGGCTTTATCTGTTTGCAGAGAGTACTTTTCAGTTGTGGTGCTTAATCTTCTCATTGCAGTGGCTTCTCTTGTTGCGGAGTGTGGGCTCCATGGCATGCTGGCTTCAGTAGTTCTGGCATGTGGGCTCAGTAGTTGTGGCCTTGGTGGCTCTGGGCTCCAGAGCACAGGCTCAGTAGTTGTGGTGTGCAAATGGGGGATCTTCCTGAACCAGGGATCAAACCAGTGTCTCTTGCAATTTAAGGTGAATTCTTAACCACTGGACCACCAGGGTAGCCCAGAAAATAGCATCTTGATTTTAGGCATAATGTGTGAATTCACTCTTAATGTATAAAATTCTGGTTATTTTATTCCCATGAAGATAACTTAAAATATTATGTCTAGAAAATAGCAATGTATTTTGCTATTGAAGTCTATCCTAAGGTTGTCAAAGGAGTTTCATTACTGAAATCTTAAAAACTTTTCAAGTTTAAGTGAGATCACACGTTTAATGGAAAGAATCCTGGACTAAGGCATTAAAAGATTTAGATTTTAGTATTGGCTCTGTTTGAACTTGGGTGTATAAGTGATTTGGGCAAGTCACCTATAGCTTCTTTAAACTTTGGTTTGTTCTCCTGGAACAACTACATTGAACAGAATACTTTGAGGGCCCATCTTACACCCCATTGTTCTGTGTCAACTGGATTTAGATGAAGTCAAATGTTAAGGTTACAGGTGTTTCAGGATATTGATTAGACTTTATATGGAGCCATTCCAGGTTTACTCTTGTTTTTCTAAAGCATCTCAGAATTTTCTAAGACTTTTTCTCAATTTGTCTTAGGTGAGGTAACTGTCATTTTATTTTGGATTTTGCATCAGTGTTCATAACTGATTTTTTCCATAATTTTCCTTTTTCATGCTATCCTTTGTGTCATTTTTTACTACCACAGTTATACTAACCACATAACATCCGTTTGGAATTTTTCTTTTTTCCCTCTTTTCCTTAAAATTTGTCTAATTTAGGAGTTATCTCTTCTCGAAGGTTTGAAAGACTGTAGAAACTATCGGGCCCTAGTGTTTTTTTATAGATATATTTTTGGCGATTAATTTTCCCTTTTTAGTGGTTGTTCTCTTACAGTTTTTTGTTTCTTTTCAAATTCATTTCAGACATTGATATTTTTTCAGAAAATGTCATTTTGTTGGTTTTCAAATTTAACAAAGTTGTTCGTAATATTCACTCATGGTTTTAAAACATCTCTAGTGTGTTTGTGGTTCTATCTTCTTTATTTTTAATTTGAAAATTTATGCCATCATTTTTTCTTGATTAATTTTATTAGAGGTTTATCCATTTTATTAGTGTTTTCAAATAACCAGTTATTTTAAATTGTTGTTCTCTTGTGTTTTTTTTTTATGATTTCATTGATACCTATTCTTATCTTTATGGCTAACTAGTTTTATTCTTTAAGTGAAGAACTTCAAAAAATAAATGTACAAAAAGAAAGCATGGATCTGGATCTTAGTACAGGGCAATTCTGAATTCAGGCCTTAAAAGCATTAAGTAATACTAAGTGTCATTTTACTAGATCAGTTCTTTCTGTTTTGTTTTAGTCCGCACCATGCGGCATGTGGGATCTTAGTTCCTTGACCAGGGATCAAATCTGGGCCCTCTGCTTTGGAAGCACAGAATTTTAACCACTGGACCACCAGAGAAGTCCCCTAGATCAACTCTTGTTTTGATTTTGGAGGGATAAGCTACCTCAGTTACTCAGTGTTAAGGTTGAAATTTGATCTGGATAGAATCAGTGGGGGATAATGCTGCCATGTGCTGTTTCAGTGTTTATCTTAAAATGGTAACTTTACAAAGCCAATTTTTATATGATAGACTGATCTGAAAGTATTTTAACTTAGCTTGGTAAAGACTATATATACAGAAAGTGTTACAGTTTTTGTTTTCATTTAAAAATTTTTTTACTTCAATATCTTCTTGTAGTGCAATAGAAATAGAAATGAAAAAGTTTGAGAATCTTGAATACCAGATACATTACTAATGATTTTGTTTTCAGGAGGGCCAGAACTGATCGACCCTGCTGGTGTGCCATTACCTCAGCCAGCCCAGTCCTGGGTGTGGCTTGTGGATCTGGAAAGAACAATTGCTCTTCTTATTGGGCGATGTCTTGGTGGCATGCTTCAGGGTTCACCTGTGTCTCCAGAGGAACAGGACACTGCATATTGGATGAAGACACCACTTTTTAGTGATGGTGTAGAAATGGACACCCCTCAGTTAGGTAATGTGCTTCTCTGCAGCATTTATGAGTAAAATACATTTGTGTTTATACCTCCTTTGAGATTTCTCTTATTATGGGTTTGCTGAATAGAGAACCGATAGAAAACAAATGCAGCATTTGCAGGGTAGGGGATCCGAGACTAGAACTTGGAGCCCTCAGAAAAAGTTAAATCCTGTGGCATTGTATAGTGAAAAGTGCCCCCTGAATTAGAGAAGTACAGGTCTGGTTCTACTCTGTTATTATTTATCACTCATTTTAAGCAAATCATCTAACTCATAAAAATGAGTAAATGCTTGATTCACTTGTGTTCTTGGGCTTGGAGCTTATGAAACTGCTTCATAGACAGGTAATGACCATGATTTACCAGGGCTCAGGTCATAAACACCTTTCAGTTGTGAGGACCAATCCCTTCTATTCCCAGCCTGTCCTGCTGTCATGCTGATATTACCTTGTGTGACTCTTTATTTTTTTCCTCCTCATTTATGGTACCTTTGGAGTTTCCTTTCTTGCCTCATCTCCCATTTGTCTACTTTGCTAGTAGGCTAGCTCTCAGACTGTCTGAACATGAAGATTTGTCCAGGTCCTAACAGATGGTGTAGTTTTATCTAGGATTGGTCCTTCAATCTCTCTGGACCTCTAATTTTAATCCTTGAAATGAGTTAGATTAGATAGCCTATATGGTCTTGTTAGATTTTAAATTGATTATTTCTCTAGTAAGAGAAGGAGACTCAGAGAATGTCCAAGAAGCAAAATCTAAAAGAAATCTCAATCTAAGAGAATTTGAAGAGGAGAAACAAAAAGTAGAAACCAAGACAAAAATTGCGGAGATTCTGCTTTGGGATTGGAGAGTGAGAGTGAGGGATTTTGAAGACTTTTCTCCTTTTCCAGCTAGGAGTATATATTCACTGTTTCATTTATGAACCAGAAAGTGATTCCATTGATACTTAGGAACATTTGTATAAAAGATAAGTAAAGTCATGTTTTTTTCCAAGGGGCAATTAACATCATAAAGATGGTTCCAATGCTATCAATGTTTAACTCTGTGATAGTCACAAATGTCTTCCTGAGGGTAAAAGTATCATTATCTCTACCCTCCTCATATTTCTGTCTACTTTACTCACTTAACTGGCCTTTGATATGAATAAAATCAATTTCAGTTTTAATGTTATTTTTCAGTTTTTAAATTATAAAGTTATATAACTATTACAATGTTATATTTTATGTTTAAATACTTGTTATATTAGGAAATATAGCAGTGTTAATCACTCAGTCATGGCCAACTCTTTGCAACCCCATAGACTATAGCCCACCAGGCTCCTCTGTCAATGGAATTCTCCAGGCAAGAATACTGGAATGGGTTGCCATTCCCTTCTCCAGGGGATCTTCCTGACCCAGGGATCAAACCCAGGTCTCCTTCATCACAGTCAGATTCTTTACCACTGAGCCACTGGGGAAGTCTTTATATTAGGAAATGGGTCTTGTCTTTATAAAAATGAATGATAATTCAGTTAGTTATATCATGGGTTAAATTAAATTGACTTTGAGTGTTAGCCTGGGAACCTATCATTTAGTGAAATGTTTTGTTTTTTAAATGGAAAATGAATTCTAATGCCAAATGTCTCATTGAAAAGTTAGGAACCACCTGAACAAATATAAATGTCAGTTGAGAAATTATTTATATAAGTATCAATATGTTTGATCTCCCTTAAATTATCCTTAAGTGATTATTTTCTCTTAAGTCTACAAAAAGAAAAAAAAAATCTTGGCTAGTCTCTTTCCCAGTGATTCCATGTTTCTCAGTAAGAATATCAACCCATTTTGAACAAGGAAGTTCTTTGTCACATAAGACTGTGCTGCACATGTAGGGCCCTGCCTGCCAAAATGCCAGAACTCCTTCTTGGAATGTTGTTACGTGTAGTCGCACCAAGAAAGGCGTACTACCCCAAATTTAGAAGCATTAAAAGACTACCTCTATAGCATCTACTTAAAATGGTTTGAAATATATCATTTCACACTCATTAAGTAAATATGGTATGATTTTATTTGTAGCACCAAAATTTATGAGGCTTGGAATTGATAACTTGTGTAATTTTTTTTTTTTAGATAAATGTATGAGTTGCCTATTAGAAGTAGCTCTTTCGGGAAATGAGGAACAGAAGCCTTTTGATTATAAATTGCGGCCTGAAATTGCTGTCTTTGTAGACTTGGCCTTGGGTTGTTCAAAAGAGCCTGCTCGAAGCCTTTGGATCAGCATGCAGGATTATGCTATTAGTAAAGGTAAAGTAAAGAGGATAAAGGGGATAAATATGTAGATAGCTCATAATACCAACTAATATATGTGTAATATATATAAATAGAAAATCACAGGAATAGCAGTATTACTTTCTTATAGAAAAAGGAATTTTACAATTAGCATTTTTAAAAGTTTCTTATTCCTTTTTGTGGAAACTACCTTGTGTATTTTTATGTACATATATCCTGTTTGAAGACAATCCAGTGTGGGAAAATTGAGATTTTTATAAAGAATAATAAATCCAGAGGCAGCATTTTCCTGAAGGATTCCATGTAGTGTAAATGGATCTAATATAAGAGTTTGTTTAATGAATCTCTTCCCTTTGCAAGCCCTGGTAAGAACTGAAATGATGTGTATGTAGATGTCTTGAGCTCTGGGTCTGGTCATTTTCCTCTTCTGTAAACTGCTTTACTCTTTTAGAGTGCTATTGAAGATACCAGTTTGAAATGAGGTATATTATTAAGTACAGCAGTAAATGTAATGAAAGTGTATAGTGGTATTTCAGTTTCTGTTGATTAATTGATTAATATAGTTTTATGTACAAGTTTTTAAAGGATATACCTGATTTCCTTTCAGCTCCCTTGCTTCCCCTCCCCTTTAAAAATATTTTCTTTTTTTAAATTTTCTTGGCTATACCACATAGCATGTGGGATCTTAGTTCCCCAACCAGGGATCAGACCTGAGCCACTTGCACTGGAAGCAAGGAGTCTTTACCACTGGACTGCCAGAGAAGTCCCCCATGCTTTCTTCCTTTAGCAGTGTCTTGGATTTTTCAGAATACATACCTAGTTATATTTCTCCATGTTGTTGTTTCTTTGATCTGCAATTCCCTATTTCTTTGGATTTTCTTCCTTCTGTGATAAAAATGGTAAAAGTAAATACATGTTCACCTTTTATAATACTTTATATAATAAAAATGAGATAAGTATCATTCAGATCTTTAAAACATCAGTGAGATAATATGTTTGAAAGTTGAATCTCATGCAGTCTGTCATTTATTTACTCATTCTATTATGTTTACTTTCACCAGTGGTAGAAAAGTATGATAGTGGAGGAGAAACAAAGCTTGTTTTCTAAATTTTATTTTCCAATATTCTCTAGTTTCATCATTTTCTTGGAATGTGCAGTTAGGTATTCTTTTATATCATGTTGTCACTTGTTACTTTGCAGTGAGCACTTTTAAAAACAATATAAACATAAGAGGAATAAAAACTCTATCTCTCCATTGTTCGTTTGCTTGTACACCATATATCTACACAAAGTCTAGGTATATAGCCTAGACTTTATACCTGAATAGTGGAAACATTTTGTAGAGCTTGGTATGAAATGACTATAACTTTAGTGAAGGTATTTTAAAAAACCTTTTAAACATTGCAAAGGAGGATGGTCCCTGCTAAATTTGAAACACTGAAAAGGATGTCACTTTAGTTTGCTTTTAAATTGAATATTAGCCTACTTGAAATAAGATCTTGTTTGGTTTTAAGTCATAGCAATTTTTAGAATAGCAAGCAATCTCTTGGAACAGATGATCTCTCAAAAACCTAATGTGGAAAATTTTGTATGTAATACAAACTGTTATTTTAAGATTCTCTAGCTGTAAGATTTTCTTAAAATCTGATGTGTTTGTATTCATTTTTTCACTTGTAAAATAGGTAAGTCTGAACTTAAATTTTTACCTAAGCATCCAGAAAGGACTGGAAAGTCAGTCTTTAAAATTTTTCTCTTAAGATAGGAGTTTTAAAAAGGAATTAAGAACAAGTGAGGCAACCCCGTGGACTGTAGCCCACCAGGCTCCTCCGTCTATGGGATTCTCCAGGCAAGAATACTGGAGTGGGTTGCCATTTCCTTCTCCAGGGGATCTTCCCGACCCAGGGATCGAACCCAGGGTTCTCCTGCATTGCAGGCAGACACTTGAACCTCTGAGCCACCAGGGAAGCCCCTGAAGATAACTTGGGGCTTAATATTTTCCAAGGGTGTTTTTTGCTTGGTTTTGTTTTTTAAGTAACATGGTAAATCGGTCAAATATAACAGAGTCTAGCAGACATTCTGGGAGTGGAGTAGATAGTTAACCTCCCATATCCCCATTTGGAATCTGCTGAATGTACTGCATTTTTACAGTGCCAGTGTGCTAACATGGAATTAAAGAAAGCAGCTCACTAGTCCTCATCATCTCATGCTGTGATTTGGGTTTTCAATTGCATGTACTCATTTCTGTCCAAGTGTTGTTTTATTTCTTACCCACTTAAATGTACATGTACTCATAGTGTCTATTGATACTTCAGTAACTTCAAATACCAGATATATACACACTTGATTAGTTTACTCAATATCTCTACTACGATAACTAAAAGGTACTATTCAGAAACAGATACCTGATTACGATATCCATCCTCCCAAAGGGCTGTTGTTCTCTCAATAAAAGCCAACTGCATTCTAAATATAGTCATCATTGACTTCTCTTACGTTCACATCTGATCCATCAATAAATTTTTTCAACTCTCTCTTCAAAATACATAAGAAATCTGACCTCTTTTTTCTACCTCGACTTACTACTTTGGTCTGAGCCATCATAATTTCTTACCTGAATTACTATAAAATTGCTTCTGCTGTTGCTATTCCTATAGTAAATTCTGTACTCAGCAGTTAGAGTGAGCCTTTTAAAACACAGATCATATCATCTCATATCTCTACAAAATTTTCTAATGATTCTTCCAATTTTCCTCAGAGTAATACCAAGAGGACTTGAAATGACGTGCAATGCCCTATGTGATCTCTTCTCAGACAGCCTTCTGATGTCTCCTACTACTCTTGTGCACCCATATTTTGCTCTGACTGCATTGGCTGCCTCTAACTTGCCTCAGAACCTTGACATAGTTTTTGTGAAAGGATGCTGTTTCTGTATGGCTTCTTCTCTACGTCATCTAGATCTCTCTGCTTGATTGAAGCCGTATCCGAGACCTTCTCAAACCAATCTATAAAAAATAGTAAACTTACCCAGTACAGTATTCCCTGTTCTCTTTACCGTGCTTTAATTTTCTCCATAGCACTTATCTGTCATATTAATGTTTTTATTTACTGTCTCCTTATGCCCCTCTTGGCTTCCTTGGTGGCTCAGACAGTAAAGAATATTCCTGCAATGCAGGAGACTTGGCTTCAATCCCTGGGTTGGGAAAATCCCCTGGAGACGGGCATGGCAGCCCACTCCAGTCTTCTTGCCTGGAGGATCCCCATGGACAGAGGAGCCTGACAGGCTACAGTTCATAGCATCACAAAGAATTGGACACAACTGAGTGAATAAGCACACATATGCCCCCCGACTGGAATATGCGCTCTGTGAGATCCAGGACTTAGTTTTATTTACTACTGTACTCCTAGCACAGTATGTGGGATGTAGTAGGTTCATTGCTAAATGATTGCTTAGAAAAATGATAAAATTCAGGTGTTGGGTTACTAAAGCTATTAAAATAACCTCTGAACTGTTTTTTTCTGAAATGTCAGTGTATCATTTATTTTTCAGATTGGGACAGTGCAACTTTGAGTAATGAGTCACTCTTGGACACTGTGTCTAGATTTGTTCTTGCAGCTCTTCTGAAACATACAAATTTACTCAGTCAAGCATGTGGAGAAAGCCGGCAAGTAACTTAAAACTATCCTCAGACAAATATTTACTCTCATGATATTAGAAATTAACTTTTCTATTCTGGTTCTTTATTTAGATATCAGCCTGGTAAAAGCTTATCAGAAGTATACCGTTGTGTGTACAAAGTTCGAAGTCGTTTACTTGCTTGTAAGAACCTTGAACTTATTCAGACCAGGTCATCGTCAAGAGACAGATGGGTAAAGTTGGAAATCAGTTAATTTCTCTTATTTTTCTGCAAGCTATAAGAGATAGCTTCATGTTAGTTTATGAAAGGGGAAAAAATGTGCCTTAGTTATTGCAGATGTTCAATAAATGTTGAGTAGTTATTTTTCTAGTGAAACAAATTGGATAAGTAGAAAATTTAGATTTACTTAACCACTTATTTATCAAGTGTGATATGGCTCCTGAGAAAGTTTATATATTCTTAGGCCGTATAGGTAATAACAAATTGAATTGTCCAAATCATATGAAATATTATTCCTTTATTTTACATTGATCAGACCACATTTCAATTATCCTGTTTGATTTGGTGTGCCATAACTTATGAGGGATATTAAACTTCCTTAGATTGGTAAATCATCTTATACAAGAACTGGAAAATGTCAAAAATGTTTAGATTAGAAAAGGAAAACAAAGAGGAGTCTCGTGTTAGCTGCCTTAAAGATACTTAAAGGGCTTCATGTAGGAGAGGAAATAGACATGTCCCCTGTTGTTCCAGAGGACACAGGTAGGACCAAAGGGTAACAACTGAGTGAAGAATGAATGTAAGGAAAAAAGCCTTTAGGTTGCCTACCACTGGAGGTAAAGATTAAAAACTTTTATTAAGGATGTTCTAGAAGTAATTCTTACAGCAAAATTAAAATGATTTCTGAAGTGCCTGATAATTCTGATAACATGATCCTATGAGTATAGCCTGATACATAATTATATTATAATTATACATATAAATTTCTTTGAAACTTTTTTTGAAGCTTCATACATAAGATGCTTTGCAATCCATTATATAGATCTTAGATTTTAAAAACCAAATTTTATCTCTGAATTTGTATTATAGTATTCTTTTAGCATGCACTGATTTAGTATTTGTGGATCTGATTATTTGTGAGTGACCTTGAAAGCCCATGAAATGTGTTAAATAGCCATTTTGTTGAAACTCACATTTGAGACAACATACTGTGAGGATACATGACTTACATTTTGTGCGAGTCTGACTGACTGCTCAGTATCCCCATCTAACCACGAATCACACCCATAATAAGGACTCTTTTCTTTAGATGAGTACTAGGTATCATAGGGAGAAGGCAATGGCGACCCACTCCAGTACTCTTGCTTGGAAAATCCCATGGACGGAGGAGCCTGGAAGGCTGCAGTCCATGAGGTCTCTAAGAGTGTCGGACACAACTGAGTGACTTCACTTTCACTTTTCACTTTCACGCATTGGAGAAGGAAATGGCAACCCATTCCAGTGTTCTCGCCTGGAGAATCCAAGGGATGGGGGAGCCTGGTGGGCTGACGTCTATGGGGTTGCACAGAGTCGGACACGACTGAAGTGACTTAGCAGTAGCAATCATAACCACCATGGGGAATAACATTGTCCTTATCAGATTTCTAACTTTTGGTTTCTTCAAGGGCCAAGTGAGAAAATAATTAAAAAATAATATGTTTATATAACTGAAATTTGCTAAGAGAGTATAACTTAAATATTTTCACCAATAAAAGTTTAAAAAGCACTGTTTTGTTTTAAATTAGAATTATTAAACATTTATACAGAGTAGCAATAACATATACAACTTGAGGGAGACGGAAAGAATTAAATTTCATGTTCTTTGGTTACCTTTTATGCTTATTGTCATACTCAGGTCATTTTAATTTAGCAGTTTACAGCAGAACAATCAAAATGTTGAGGAAGAGAGCTTAGTGAGATGTCTCTATACATTCTTTCTAATCTCTTCAGATTTATCCAGTATATCTTTTGTGTTTTTGTTGTAAAAGTCATAAGTTGTTATTGCTGTTAACTTGTTTTCCATGATAAAAAAATCAAGGTTTTAATGATTTTTTTCAAAATTAAAATATATATATTTAGTGTAGCTCTGATTATTTCTTTGTTTGTTTGTTTCGAGATAACTTTCTTTACTATTATTATTTTTTTGAAAAACCATAGCCTTTATTATTATTATTTTTAATTTCTTTAAGATCTCAGAAAACCAAGACTCTGCAGATGTTGATCCTCAGGAGCATTCATTTACCCGGACCATTGATGAAGAAGCTGAAATGGAAGAACAGGCTGAGAGAGATCGGGAAGAAGGACACCCAGAGCCAGAGGATGAGGAGGAAGAACGAGAACATGAAGTGATGACAGCTGGCAGTGAGTACACCCTTCTTGCTTTACAGATGCACACTGTCACATTCTTTTTGGTAGGGAAACTGACTACAGAAGAGAGAGGCAAACATTTTTTTCCAGTTTTTCTAAAAGGATCCTATATTCTCTTGATGATCTGGTTAGCTAACGTTTCAGCTCTTAAAATTGTGTTAGTTCCATTCAAGCTATTGGATTGGGGATTTGGGGCTGAAAAGCTCTATAGGCAGGCTTTTGGAAATAGTACCTGTTCCACTGAGTTTCATTCATGAAGTGATGCCCATGAGTCATTGAATAGGGTCATTCAAAGTATGTTCTCTAGGGGTACCAAATTGTCCATTTGCCTGACTGACTTCTAAGTGGTGAGGAGAAGATAGACCATATGCAGAACTTTTTAAATTATAAACTTCACCCACTGACTCTACTGTTTTCAGTAGAAAGCAAGAGACAATATTATTAGTTGAGAATATTAATGAGAATATTGTTTATTGGCTGGTGAATGACATTTCTTATGCTTTTATGTTATAAGGCTACAGATAGTTTAAAAATGTAATCATTTAAATATTTAAAGAGAAATCCCAAAACTTTTAAATATTTGTTAGTATCTTTTGAGTGATTTGGCTATGTCAAGTTAAAGTATATATTCAGTTTTGTAGCCTAAAACATTATGGCCATCTGTGCATTTGGTATTGAGATTATCTATTTTCTTCAATTTGACACTTAATTTGTTACCAGTTTGTTTATGTTTTGCATATTTCCAAAAATGATTTTGAGATGGCTCAAAAGAAGGCCAAAGCCTATTAAAACAAGAAAAAATATAAGGTCCAAATGGAGAAGAAGGAATTAGAGATGAAGAATAAGAAGATAATTGTAATTATATACAATATAGTTTTGAGGGGTGCCTTACCACGTGGCCAGGGATTGAACCTGGGTTCTTTCAGTGAGAGTGGTGCTGAGTCCTAACCACTGGACCACCGGGGAATTCCCAGAGGATAGTTATAGTTTTAAAACCTAGGCTGAGGGAACATTTTTGGATGAACTTAAGGCTGGATGTAAGTTTGAGTGAACTCTGGGAGTTGGTCATGGACAAGGAGGCCTGGCATGCTGTGATTCATGGGGTCACAAAGTCGGACACGACTGAGTGACTGAACTAAACTGAACTGAACTGAAGATTTAGTTTAGAAATTCCTGAAAGCAAAGACTAAAGGGGAAAAGCACAGTAACAAAATATAACCTTCAATTACTGTATAATAAAGCATTATAGTTGACCAGAGCCTAATAATTTTTAAACTAAATACCGTTTTTGAGCATCAGTTTTATGCTGGCCTTTGGGTCAAATGCTTCACATAGATTAATTCATAATCCTCTCAGTCTTACCAGATGATTTCTAGTATTACCTTGTTCTAAAGATGGACAAACTCAGGTTTAAGGAGGGAAAATTATGTGCCTAGGGCCACGAGTAGTAGCAGCTGAAATTAGAACCAAGTCTGCCCAAATTCCAGTGCCAGTTCTCTTAATTACTTTAACTGGTTTCCAGCTCTGGACTGTTAGTTCATTGGTTTGTTTTTCTTAGAAATAAGGGACTTTCAATAGCATAATGAACATATTATCATAATACCTTGAAATAT
Source organism: Aepyceros melampus (assembly GCA_006408695.1). NCBI lineage: Eukaryota > Metazoa > Chordata > Mammalia > Artiodactyla > Bovidae > Aepyceros > Aepyceros melampus. The sequence goes on along the minus strand of SJXQ01010235.1, from coordinate 142,220 downwards.
ACAGATCTATTTTAAAGTTTGTATTTCCATATTTGGAGAAGGAAATAGCAAACCTCTTGCCTGGGAAAACCCATGGACAGAGGAGTCTGACAGGCTACAGTCCTTGGGGTTGTAAGACTCAGACATTACTTAGTGACTAAACCACCACTACCACCACTTCCATATTAATAGATGACCCTAGTATTTTACTAACTTTTTTGCGTAGTTTCTCTGTTAAAAATACCACCTTTACTCAAATTTGAGCAAAATATTCTTTTCCTCTTGTGAAATATCTACCACTGCATCAGAACCTTGTTAAACCCATTGACTTTTTACACTTGTAAATTGGGGAGGGCTGGCATTAGATGGACATTTAGTAGAATCCAATTCTGTTTCAGCAAAGACCTTTAATGGTTGTGCTTATTTAATATGTTCAAAATACAACAACATGTAGATGTTAGGAATTGTATGGACTTTGGAAGGGGAAAAAGAGCTTTTCATTTTAACTAATGCAACTTAAACTTTGTCTTTTTCTCTTGTAACCTGACAATTTTCAAACCAAGGTTGTGAACATTTCAGAAATGGGCAGTTATTTTTATCTAACCCAGTGGTTCTCAAACTATAATGGTCTTCAAAATCAGCTGGAGAGCAACACAGGTTGCTGGCTCCATGCCTAGAGCTTCTGGTTTAGACAGTCTGAGCAAGGCACAGTATTTCTAACAAGTGCCTGGATGATGTTGATGCTGCTCTTCTGGAACCACACTTTGCAAACTACTGATCAAACTCATAAGAGTAGAAATAGAATCAACAAATCTAAATTCTATAAAGGCATGAGTATTTCTTATTGTAATTTTTATAAGTTTAGTATTATACATATATTTTGGTAAAATTTTTATTTAGATGCTGTATTAATGTCTAAAAAATAATTTTCCCTCTTTCAGTAAGTTTTTGGTCCAAACTTTTTGACTATTTTTATTGTTATTTTCTTTGCTCTTCTCTCCCCATGTGTTAAGACCTTGTTTTTGTGTTGCATGTTACAGAAATCTTTCAGTGTTTCCTCTCAGCCCGGGAAGTAGCTCGTAGCCGAGATCGAGATAGAATGAACAGTGGGGCAGGGTCTGGGGCTCGAGCTGATGATCCACCTCCTCAGGCTCAGCAAGAGCGAAGGGTGAGCACAGACCTTCCTGAGGGTCAGGATGTGTACACTGCTGCCTGCAACTCCGTGATCCATCGATGTGCCCTGTTAATATTAGGAGTAAGTCCTGTGATTGAGGAGCTTCAGAAGCGAAGGGAAGAAGGGCAGTTGCAACAGCCTTCCACAAGTACCTCTGAAGGGGGTGGACTTATGACCAGGTGGGACTGAGTAGAAACTTAAAACATTTCTTCTCCTTTTGTTTCTGTATGCATTGAAATGATTTATTCTGAAGTTAACACAGACATGGAGGAGGAAATACAAATTGACAGATGAATTTAATGTATAGAATGATCCTAGTTCAACCTGGAGTATAAATTTCTGATTAAATGAGACAGCACAGTTTTTCATACATATAAGCAACAGTAGTTGAGAAACATGAAAATATTTGCATATCTCTGTAATTGATTAAGACGACTTTGTGCTTAGACCTGAGAGCCAGGATTTTCCATCAGCAGTCATAGTTACTCCTTACTGTGGGTGCGTTTTATCTCTGTGCTGCTAGTTCCATTCAATATTATGTTCACTAACAGTCCCAAATCGAAAAACTTTTCTTTGTGCATGCGAGACAGGAGTGAAAGTCTTACTGCAGAGAGCCGGCTAGTCCACGCAAGTCCAAATTATAGACTGATCAAATCGAGGAGTGAATCTGATTTGTCTCAGCCTGAATCAGATGAAGAGGGTTACGCACTGGTAGGTATACCTAGATTCAGTAAAGGATTTTTGTATAAATACATAAACTTTGGTTAGAGTAAGTAATATACATTTGTTTTAGACAAAAAAGTTTTTTTAAAAAGAACTTTTAAGAGAAATGAGACAGCTTTATTGCATAGGTATTTATCACCTGTATGTTAGTGACTCTCAGATTACTTTCTTGAGCCCTGACTTCTTCCTAAACTCCAAGTTCATGTATCTCACTCCCTGATGGACATTCTACCTGAACATGTCAGGTGACCATAATCTTAACCTATCCAAAAATAAATTCATTTTTCTCCCAAACCTGTTCTTTCCCATCCACTATCTTAGTATTAACTCCCCAGGCTGGAAACCTAAGTTCATCCTTGCCTCTGCTGCTGCTAAGTCACTTCAGTCATATCCGACTCTATATGACCCCATAGATGGCAGCCCACCAGGCTTCCCCATCCCTGGGATTCTCCAGGCAAGAATACTGGAGTGGGTTGCCATTTCCTTCTCCAGTGCATGAAAGTAAAAAGTGAAAGTGAAGTCGCTCAGTCGTGTCCGACTCCTAGCGACCCCATGGACTGCAGCTTACCAGGCTCCTCTGTCCATGGAATTTTCCAGGCAAGAGCAGTGGAGTGGGTTGCCCATTGCCTTCTCCACATCCTTGCCTCTACTTTTTCTTAATTCCTGGTCCTCCTCGCTCCCCACAGTCCAATTAGTCCGACCTTGAAAATTTTACTCCTGATACCTTTCTAATATGTCCTGTCCATCCTTCCTGCCACTGTTCTGTCTCAAATTTTTCTTCTCTTTTGCCTGGCCTAGTACAAAACCTTCAAACTGGTTTCCCTCTCTCTTGTCTTATGCCCGTCTTCAACATTTCACTAGAATAATATTCCTGAAATACAAATCTGTTTTTATCTCCTCTACTTAAAATCTTTCAGTAGCTCTCAGTTACCTATCAAAAAAACCTCAGGATCTGGATTGCAGGCATTTAAGGTAAAAATCAAAGAAATGAGATGCTGATCTATATAAGAAGTAGGAAGTAATGTGTGCGCTGTATGATGGGTTAAATAAATTATAAGTGAGAGCAGTCTGATAGCTTCTGTTTGAGTGGCTTTGGGCTTGGAGTTGATAGCTAGATTTTCATTTTGACTGTTCCTCTGCCTTTTATGTGGATCTCTGTGTGCTGCTTTACCTCTCTGGGCCTCAGTGTCCCATTGTGTGATATGAGGATAGGAGTGCCTGTTCTGTATGTGGTAATGTGTTAAACTTGACAACTGTTTTAGACTTTGCTACTCACCCTGATTCTACTGCTGAAGAGCTTTTTTTTTTTTAACTTATATTTTTTTGGAGGATAGTTGCTTAACAATGTTGTGTTGGTTTCTGCCTTACAACAATGAGAATTAGCCATAAATATATATATATCCCCTCTCTCTTTAGCTTCCTTCCCTCCCCACCCTTTTATCCTATCCCTTCACAGAGCACAAAACACAGGCTGAGTTCCCTGTGTTACACAGTAACTTCCCACTAGCTATCTGTTCTGTACTTGGTGATGTATATATTTCAATGCTACTCTCTCAATTCATTCCACCCCCTCTTTCCCCTGCTGTGCCTACAAGTTCATTCTTTAGATCTGCATCTCTATCCTGACCTACAAATAGATAAATCAGTACCATTTTTCTAGGTCCATATATATGCATTAATATATGATATTTATTTTTCACTATCTGATTTACTTCCCCCTGTTTAACAGGCTCTAGGTTCATCCACCTCAGTTCAACTGACTCAAATTCGTTCCTTTCTATGGCTGAGTAATATTCCACTGTATACATGTACCACATCTTTATCTAGTCATCTGTTGATGGACATCTAGGTTGCTTCCATGTCCTGGCCATTGTGAATAGTGCTGCAGTGAACACTGGGGTTCATGTGTCTTTTTGAATTGTGGTTTTCTCAGGGTATATGCCCAGTAGTGGGTTTGCTGGGTCATATGGTAGATTTATTCCTAGTTTTTAAAGGATTCTCCATATTATTCTCCATAGTGGCTGTATCAGTTTACATTCCCACCAACAGTACTAGGGTTCCATTTTCTCCACATCCTCCCAACATTTATTTTTTGATGATGGCCATTCTGACCAGTGTGAGGTGATACCTCACTGTAGTTTTGGTTGGCATTTCTTTAATAAGGAGCGATGTTGAGCATCTTTTCAAGTGTTTGTTGACCATTTGTATATCTCCTTTGGAGAAATGTCTGTTTAGATCTTCTCCCTGTTTTTTATTGGGTTATGTGCTTTTCTGATATTGAACTGCATGAGCTGCTTGAATATTTTGGAGATTAATCCTTTGTCAGTTGCTTTGTTTGCAGTTATTTTCTCATTATGAAGATTGTCTTTTCATCTTATTTATAGCTTCCTTTGCTGTTCAAAAGTTTTTAAGTTTAATTAGGTCCTATTTGTTTATTTTTGTTTTATTTCCATTTACTCTAGGAGGTGGGTCAAAGAGGCTCTAGCTGTGCTTTATGTCAAAGAGTGTTCTGCCTGTATTTTCCTTCAAGAGTTTTATAGTTTTTAGCCTGTAGTTTTTGGATTGATTGATTGATACAGTCCATTTTTAGCTCGGAAATTCCTCTCTTGTGTGAACAGAGAAAATAGATGTGAAAGTGTTTTTGAGAAGTATGGAATGCTACATAAATATGAAGCTATTGTTTAAAAGAAACTTATAAGTGTGAAAGATTCCTCCTCTAGGAAGGTTGAACAGTGTCTTCAAGCAAGTTTCATTGTATGTTTTTGTTTGTTCTTCCTCTTTTTCTTCTTCATTCCCATTAGTATCTCTGTGTCCTGGTTCACATTCCATACCGTCTACTGAGAATTCCTTTCTGTCCCTTTGATTTTTCAAGTTGATCAGTCTCTTTATTTATTCTCCTAACTGTGACAATTTTCAGAACTTCCAGTGACTTATAGGAATCTATATATTCTACATATCCTGGCCTCACTCCTTTCTGGTCTCTTCTGCTGCGCCTCTCCTCCTTGATGACCTCCTTCTTGCCACACTGACCTCTTGGCTTTTCCGTGAACATACCACACAGCTTCCCCATAGGACCTTTACATGGCTGTTTTTTCTAATTTAATACTGTTGTCTGCAGGCAAATCCCCTCATTTCAAGCCTTTGTTCCGATGTTACTCTTTTGGTGATGCCTACCCTGACCACTCTATTTGAAACTCTCAGTTTGCCCTCCTTTTCAGATGTTCACTCATTGTCTACTTTGCCTTGCTCTGTCCCTCCCATTCCACCCCACAGTGAAAGTGAAAGTCCCTCAGTTGCGTCTGACTCTTTGCGACCCCATACAGTCTATGGAATTCTCCAGGCCAGAATACTGGAGTGGGTAGCCTTTCCCTTCTCCAGGGGATCTTCCCATACCAGGGATTGACCCAGGATCTCCGGCATTGCAGGTGGATCCTTTACCAACTGAGCTAGCTATCAGGGAAGCTGATATCCAGGTCTCCTGCATTTTCTGCATTACAGGCAGATTCTTTACCAGCTGAGCCACAAAGGAAGCCCAGGAATACTGGAATGGGGAGCCTATCCCTTCTCCAGTGGCTCTTCCCGACCCAGGAATTGACCCAGGGTCTCCTGCATTGCAGATGGATTCTTAACCAACTGAGCTATCAGGGAAGCTGATACCCGTCCCCTACCCCCACTCCCACTACCACCCCCCTGCCCAGTACCTAGCATTATTTAGTTGCTGTATTTATCAGTTTCTCTTACCTACACTAGAATATAAGTTCCCTACGGACAGAAATGTTTGCTGTCTTTTTCATGGCTGTATCCCGAGTACCTGTAGTGCCTGGCACACAGTAGATAGTCATTAAATATTTTTTTAAAAAATGAATGTTTGATCTATTTTGGTAAAATATCTGTGCCTATTTGTTCTTTCAGGTCTTTAATTTAGGCCTTTGTTACCTTTGCCTGAATGGGTAGTTTTCAAACTGATCTCCCTGCCTTTTCCAGTCCCTCTCCTTTGATATTGCTGCTAGAGCTGGAGCTCTTAAAAACACCCAAAACAAGAACACATTTCAACAGCAGAACACCTGCTGGTCATGCTACTTTCTTATTCATGCTACCTTCTTATTAAAAAGACGAAAAAAAAAAAAACCAAAAAACTCAATGACTGCCCAGAAATCAAAGATTCTGGAAAATGTTACCTGCTTGCTTTAGAAGCCTGTTTCCTTGCCGTAATCTGCAGTTTTGCCATAGCATAGTAGTCCATCTGCCAGACCCCAAACATACCTTTTGAGCCTCTGCTCAGTGATTGTTTGCCTTAAACATCCTTTTCCTTTGTTGATGAAGTCTTGCCTCTCTTCTAAGGACTGGTTAAAATGTCACCTCTTTCAAAAGTTTACCTAAGATTACTCAACAGTGACTTTGTTGTTTCCCTGGCAGTTGGTTAGTACCTCTAATAAACCACTAATGATTTGTCTCATGTTGGACTGACTTAATTTTAAAAAAAATTTATTTATTAATTTTAAAATTTTTAGCTGCATTGGAACTCTGTTGCTGCTTGTGGACTTTCTCTAGTTGTTGGATTTACTTATATATTATTAGTATTTCTTTCCAATAGACCTCTTCAGAGTTCTAGAGTTCCTTTTTTAGTGCCCCTCATATTTCCAACATTTTGCTTTGCACATTGTAAATAATTGATAATTCATTTCAACTGATATGAAAAGGTAAAAAATGAGAGTTAAAGTGGTATACTTTTTGGAAATAAACAACGAAATCTGATTTAATCATGAAACTGTTTATTTTGATCTGGGGCCTGACACTTTTAGCTTTCTGAGCTCCAGCATTTTTATCTTTGAAATGGGGAATATCTCTGCCTGTTCTGCTTGCCTCCCTGGGTTGTTGTGAAAAACAAGTTTAGGAATACAATTTAAACTGAAAATGCTGAAAGTTATGTTTTCAAAACATAATAGGAAGACGAATAAATGGAGGTGAGTTGAACTTAGGTCTAATTGCCAAGTCTGGTTTCTATAGTTTTAAAAAATTAATAAACATAATTTTAAAAAAGATAGACTCTTGATCATCTTTTATTGTGGAATATTTAGAGAGATAGTGTCATAAAAAGTGGAAAGGTCAAGAACTAGAGAGAGCAAATTCTCTTGTTGATGAGGGACCTAGACTGAGCCTTCAGTTTTGAGCCTCACATAGACAAAGAGGACCAAGCCGTGGGGGCAGTGTGAGGTTTTCCAGTTGAAATATGTTACCCTTCTGTCTGAGTTCATTTAGGATTATCATTCATGTCTTTAATATCTAGTAGTACTTATTTATCCTGAATTGTTACTGAATGAAATGCTTTCTTAAAATAACTGAAGTTAACCAGCTTAGTGCTAAACCTGTGTTTTAATCTTCTTTTATAAAGAGTTTTATGTGATATATTATCTGTTTCTCTTGTTTTAGTAAACAGAGAAACCTAAGTCAACAGTTACACAGTTAAACCTAAAGTTTAACTGTTCGATTGACAGATGTTATACTTACCATCATTTCTTACTATACTCTCCTAATCTACCTCCCTCATTTCCCTACCCCCTTCTTTCACACAAAAAAAATTGATTTAGCATACAAAAGTAAATACTATTTATAAAAAAAAATACTATTTATAAAAGTATAAGAGAATGAATTAGGACTAGAAGAAGCTGAGAGAGGAAAATAAAGTACTGAGTAAGATTTGCATACCTCCTCATGTATCCTGTAATGTTCTCCTAGATATGGGCCACTGAATAGGAAAAATATGACTTGCATGATTCACAATGACTAAAAGATAAAAACAAACAAAAAATTTTTATTTTTGAGAAAAACTGAGATATTTCTGGTTCTTAGGCCTGAGATAAATTTCTTCAGTAATCCCTAATGGCAAAGGTACTGTTTGATAAAAATGTTACATTGCATGACATGGTAATATCTTCAGGTATCATGACAACTCTTTGTTGTTTTTTCCAGCACTAAATGGCCTGGTAGCATGCTTATTTCTGGTGTGTGTGTGTATGTAAAACAAAATGTGAAAGTGAAGTGAAGTCGCTCAGTCGTGTCCGACTCTTTGCAACCCCATGGACTGTAGCCCACCAGGCTCCTCCCTCCATGGGGTTCTCCAGGCAAGAGTACTGGAGTGGGTTGCCCTTTCCTTCTCCAGGGGATCTCCTGACGCAGGGATCGAACCCGGGTCTCCTGCATTCCAGGCAGACACTTTAACCTCTGAGCCACCGAATGTATTTATCCACAATGTGGGTTACCAGGAAAAGATTTTCCAAATAACGTTTCCTGAATAGATCTGTTTTATCACTTCTGCAGGCTTTCTTCTTTGCCACCAACTTTTTTATTGTGTGATAGAGTGCAGTTGAAATTGCTGAGATCCTAATGTCCTATCTGTGCATAAATCTAAGTTATGGGTTTATACAGACAACCAGTATATGGTTGTCTTTACATAAGAGAGAGTAGATGGTTGTCACCAGTGTCTCCTCACCACACGCACACAGAAATATACTTCTGTTCTTCTTAAAAGCCTGCACTGTTTTATTAAGCTGACTGCAGTTTCACCAATTTGAGATTTCTTTATTTTAACAAGTTTTAAAATACAACTAGAAGGCTTAGGACTGTCTTAATCTTCTGTTAGTGTGGATTTATAAGACTCTCTTCTCTGTACCTGCCGTCTGGGAGGTCGCACAGAGTCGGACACGACTGAAGCAACTTAGCAGCAGCAGAAGCTGCTGTATACCTAGCCAAAGCTAATAGTTTTAGAACCAATAGAAAGTGAAGGTAGAACAAGTAGTAATTTTGGAAAATGAGACTTTGCTACAGGGGCTTTAGGCATCTTGAGGGTATTAATAAGAGGTCCTACTGTGTTTGGAAGATAAAAGATAGCAATTTCAAAGAGGAAATGGTAACGACAAAGAAAAAATTCTGCTACTTTGCACTGTTAATTAATGTGCACATTGACTTTGTGTATTAGTTTCTCAGAGTCATGTGCCTGAGCTTTCTTGAGCTGTTTTCACTGGGTTTTTAGAGACTTTTTTTCTTAGCCTGACTTGACTGGTGAATAAGTAGCACATTGCTGTAATTATATAGATTATTTTTTTCTAGTAGTCTCTTAAGTCTTAACCTTGAAATTATTTTCACAATTAAATTTTATTATTTATTTTTAACTTAACAGAGTGGAAGACGAATGTTGATTTGGATTTGGCATCATCTCATAGAAAGAGAGGTGAGGATTAAATATTAAATATATGATTAAATTAAGTAGCTCTTTTTATATCTGATGTATTTAGATCTGAATGTCATTGAAACATTATTGTAAAAAAATCAGAAACATTTTGTCAGAAAAGTTAAGAGGGAGATCGTTTTCTTGAAAATAATACTCTTAAAAGTCTGGAAATGTATAGGAGTTAAAAATTGGTTCTGTTTCTCGTTTGTCGTGTTTTAAAAATTTTGTGGATTCTGGAAGCAGTACTTTACATTGTGGAGGAGTTATGGACATAATTTTCTATACTTTAGCTCACTGGTATAGTTGCTGTAGTTCAGATGGTGTTACAGGAAGAGCTCTTTACCTCACTCACCTTTCATACACATATATACACTTTTAAACTGAGAGTTTCTAATTTTTTTTCCTGTTTACTTCTCAAGATAAAACATGTAAAAAATAAACAGGTAATTTCTAAAAATGAAATTTCCCCATGAGGAGCAATTTTAGAGTGTTATCAAGAGTTAAATTTACTTGTTAAAAGCTGTACCTTAATAAATAATATAGTTAACTCTTATTTATATGTACCAATAGATGGAAAGAACAGTTTTAGATAATACAAATCCAAGGTAACTAAAAACTCACCGAGTATTATTCTTTATTAATTTGCATCTGTAATTAAACCCATTTATTCTGTGGTTGTGAAAATGTGGTTAGAAGTTGCTGCTAATGGTAATTTACTAACAGCTGGTGGGAAAACTTTTTTCCTTATGATATTAAATTTTTTATATTTCAGAATTGACCCCTTCTCTTGATGGCTTCCTTGGCAGGATGTTAGGTTTACCTACAGGGAAAAAAAGTGAGAAGGGAAAACTGAGAAATTAGAGGAAGCAATGCACATACAGTTTTTTCATTTTTGTGTTTGTAAATTAGAAGAAATGTTGGTATTTATACTTAGAATGATTTTTTTGAACTATTAGGAGTTATGAGGACTAGAGCTGGTACTTCTTTATTGAAAAGTCTTTTAGTACTATAACATATCAAAGCTGCTGGGTTCCAAAAATATTATAGAGTATATGTGATATCAAAGAAATTAGTGTTGTTTAATGTCATATGCAATGTGTATTTTATTGTTTTCTAATTCTTTGAAAATTGGCAATTCGTGTACCATAATTAGCCAGAAGTATCATTTTCTTTAACCACTTGAGTTAGGAATTAAATTTTTGGAACATTTTTGCCTTCCTAATTTTGGTTAGCTCAGGTGAAAGTTGTTGCTTTGATTTTTATGTTATATTAATGAAAAGACGGCTTCAAACTCATTGAGTAGCATAAGGGATCCAACCTGTCATATTAAGAGCTTCCTACTATACTGATATACTCATAAGTGTTATTACATTGGCTAAAATTACTTTTCTCTCAGGTCTTTATTATGCTTATGAAAATATAAATTTGAGATTCAGTTTATGATAATATGTCAGCATGAAGCAGAGTAATCTTTGGAATAAAACAAAAAGTGATATTTTTAGCTTTAAATTAAGAATAACCTAGAACTCAAGTGTAAATTACTTAGAAATTAATATGACACTTTAACTACCCTAGATTTGCTCCCTGTTTGTAATTTTAATCAGTTGCCCTGTAAGTAGATTTCATGTGGTTTTAGAGCTAAGTAATACAAATGAATTAATTATCCAAGTTCAGTTTATGGGTAAACCAACTTTTCCAAAAGTTCAAGGTAGTACCAAGACCTGTCAACTTCTTGAAACTTTATTTTGTTGGAAACAGGCAAATAAATAGGACCTCATGGGAAAAGTTTGTTTAAATTACCCATTTAGGAGGTTATAATAGGGAGGCAAACTTGTCATTATGTTAATTATGATGATATCACTTAATGTGGTACCAATTTATTCTAGTAATCATTACATCTTAATGTTCTCAGGCAAAAATTTTGCTGATAGCTTTGTTCCTAGGAGTAGGTGACTAGAAAATGGAAGAATTACTGTTCTAGGAAGAGCAGCAAAAATAGTTTTCATCTCATGAATCATAGTGTTTGTGGATTAAACAATGAAAATGTATACTTAATAGTTTAATTTATTTAACTATAATGAATTTCTTTTTTTAAAAAAATTAACATTGAAAATACACTTGGAACATTATATTTTGAAAATAATTTTTTAAAATCATGTATATTTAGAGACTGCCCTCTGACCACAGTGGGGTTTTGTTTTGTTCTTAAATGATGGTAAAATAAACCACTCTGTTTTTTCCTTATTTATTGTCAAAATGGACCAGATGTCATAAGCTATAACATGCCTATCTTCAATTGGGCAGATGAACCTACCAAGTCTGAGAACTTTTTGGAGCAATTCAGGTGTTCTGATTCTGACTTGAGCTATGAAGGACAAGCAGATGTCCAGCCAAGTGAGAATTCTTCTATGTGCTTATTTATCCCTTTCCAGTATTTTGAGGAGAAAATGTGAACTTTTTTCTCTCACTTTCCTTTTTCATTTATTAGTCTAGTAGTCCTGAGTTATTAAAAGTTTAGTAAGAGAAATTAGAGATAGCAGTATTTAATTGTATCTGTTATTGAAACTAAATGGATAGATTAATGACAATTAATGGTTGTATACACATTTCAGCTGCTCTTAATATGTCTCCAAAGACTTCTCCTTGAGAGGGCCTAGTGCCTATAATTTCAGTGTTTGACATTGGGGATACTGGAATTCATGCTGTTGAGCCATGAATGCTTCCTTTCCCCTCATTCCAGTTAATGTTTCACAATTGGTACAAGCTCTTGGTCCAAGAAAGTGAATATGGTAGGAAGGAGTAAACTGAGCAAATAAATTGAGCTCAGCCAACTTGCTCATCAGAGTTAAATTCTAAATTTAAAAAAAAATCATAAATTACTTTAAAAAGAGACAGGTGATCCATATTTCTGCTTAGCACCTCAGAAGTAATATCAAATTTGTATTCATTAGACACATAAAAACTGTTTGCTATATGCCAAGTATTGTGCTAATCACTTCAAGCATATTAACCCATTTAATTCTCATATAGCTTGTCAAAATTCTTGTCAAAACCTGTTAAACTTGTTAGTATTTGGGTACTTTGATAAATACATAAAAGATTTGCTATAGTTGCGTAGAACTGAGCACCTTCTTTACTGAACAATACCTTTTTGCAGATACTTTAGTTTTTGTATTTAAGTTGAAGCTGATATAATTAATGAAAAATGATAGAGATACCAAAGCAAAAATTTAAGAAGGAGCATCATGGTTTGATTTCACCACCCTGCCCCAGGTCTTTAAATATAGTGTTAGTGTTTTATTGCTAAATAATATCAGAAACATTTATCAACATGTGTGTTTCATGGTATGACTTGTATGGATGCATTTCAAATTAGATTGTATAAAGAAGAATAAATGTGAATGTTGTCTCCTGTATGAAATTTCTCCTTTTGTCTTCTGATTCTTGTTGTGGTAGTGTATTTACTCCTTTTTGGCCAGTTGAGCCCCAGAAAAAAGAAGAGCTTCAAGCAAGTACATGATGGCATGTTTAATTTTTTTCCCCTTTTAGCTTGCCTACATATTTTATGGTTTATAAAGTATGTATTACAGCTCTGCCATGTTCATTTTGAAAATTCCACATAAAAACCAAAGTTACAAGGACAAGTAAACAATCTCAAATTTCTTTTTGGATTTCATATTTTCTTTTTATAGTAGGAGACTCTGAATTAATATTAAGTAAGAATTGGGTCAGTCACAGTTACTCTATAGAGGCTTTTGATACGCTTTTTAGACACAGTATTTCCTTTATTCAGACAAAACAGTACAGAACAAGTTAGTTATTAGGTTATTATAATTTTTTTAAACAATTATAATTTTTCATCTCTCATTTCCATACTATGAGATTTTGTGTTTCAAAGTATTTTTGATATCAGCCTAAACATTTTGGTTATTAAAATTTATTTATCCTAATGCTTTCAGGTAGCGTCTTTCTTGTTCTTTCTTTTGTTCATACAAAGTTTTGTTTGGTCTATACACTTAATAAGTTGCATGTTTTAAATTAGGGGTCAAAAACTATGAACAGTGGCCTAAATGTGGATTGCTATCTTTGTTTTAAAGTTTTGTTGGAACACAGCCACACTCATGTATTATCTATGGCTCTTTTCACATTACAACAGAAGAGTTGAGTAGTTGGATGAACCGTGAATAATCCACAAAATCTAAAATATTTACTAACTGACTTTTTATAGATAAAGCTTGCTGATCCCTGCTTTAAATTGCAGAGAGGACTTAATTTGGGGATTGGCTACCTATTCCGTAGGATATTTTGGAGTATATTAAGGCAATTCACTTCCTGTAGATTCTTCATAATTGAACCTTTGTGTAGGCAGGCAGTGGAATTCCCATGGATCAATGTTTTGTGAGTTGATTAACAACAAGTATTTGTAAGATCACCTCCCATAAACTTAAGGAATTAGTTTTATTAATTTAGAAGATCCTTTTCTTTGAGCCTGTGTTTCCTGAAGTGAGGAAACTGGACTAGATAATCTTTAAGGTCGTTTTTACTTATGTGGTTCTAACATTAACTCTTTGCACATTTTATTTTCATTTTGAAAAACAGTTAGTATTATAAGGTAGAAGGACTTTTTATTCTGAAATTTTTTTATTGAACCAATAGGCTCAATGCTAAGAACCAAAAAATATTATTTGTAAGTTAATATCCAGATTCTGATTTTGGAATGCCTACAAAAATGAAAAATGATTCTTTTCTTCCACATTCCACATTCCCCTGCTTTATTTTTTAAATATCATTTTAAATACGTTACGCATCCATGACATTTTTCTTTGGATTTTTACTCTTTTCTGTTATACTTGTGAAAATAATCAGCTATACCGTTAGGGGAAATTTTCAGATTGGTTATTTCTATTTCAATAGAACTGAAAATCTAACATTTTTTAATCTTAAGAATTCTTGCTAAAATATGGAAGGCAGATAAACCATATATTCTTTGTCATTCTAAGTTATTTTAGTAGAATTCATATAAATTATTTCATAGCTGCTTTATAATATTAACTGCCTGTTGTGAATTCCGTGTCTCATTTTGAAGTCCTAAGGTTTTCCTGACATCATTGTAATAAATCAGAAATAAGTTATACAGTCAATATTGTGTTAGTTCATTTTCTCTGCGGGCATTAGTAGTCATCTTCCCAAATCTTTTCCATCTAGTATGTAACAAATATAATTTTTGTAATACATGTTTTATTAGGTACCTCATTCCTAATTCATTCCTAATAGAAAAATTTGGTGGGTTCACACAGTAAGATATTCCACATCACTCAAAGAAATGAACTGTGGCTACATGGAATAATGTGAACGAGTATTAGCAATATTATACTGAAAACATAATATACAAAAATATTACATAAAATGGTGCTTTTTTATAAGGTCACAGGCGACTAACACTAAGCATTATTTGTCTTGGGAATACATATAAAATAGTATTTAACAGCAATAATGAAAGCATTAGGTGGCAGGACACAGGAGAGAGATGGGTTGTGGAGAGGAACAGATAGAACTCTGCCAAGTTTTCTATTTCTTGTGTTCACATTTGTTATAAATACAAAAGCAAGCCGTGCATGGACCAATGATGAGAGTATATCATGAGCCAGAGTATGATTAATCTAACTCATGTACCTGAGATCAGTTAAACCAAAAAAGACAAAGCTTGTAAGAATTTAGACATTGTTATATTTATTTAAAGCCCCTGCTGGCACATGACTTGAACAACGTTATGATCACACATTCTGACATTTGTGCTGTCTAACGTAAAGATTTTAAATGCCCTTTGGCAAAGCTAATGGTGTTAGCCACTATTGTTATACCATTTGGTAATTTTATGTAGATATAATTTTATAGTAAATCTTATATATTCTTATCTGTGAAACTTTGCTTCTTCTATATAAAGGAGTTTCACAGCCTGCAATAAATATGCATATAACGCAGTGAACATGTTTCTTACATTAATGAAACCCAAAGGTGATGTTTATGTCTCCTTTTTGTGTAAGTTTACTTGCCCTTCTATATTCATTTTTTTGGTAATATTTCATTGCAGAATGTAGACACTTTGCACAATCTCAATTCACTCTTTGCAATAATAATGTTAAATCAGATGAAGTTCTATTGCTAGTTAAATCTTACCAGCAGTGTCCTAAGTGCCTAGTTCTTTTGTGTTCATAAATGATGGTCTGGTTTAATACTGCAGAGCCTTTTAAGCTACGCATTTTGAGAACAGCTTCTGCCTTTCTTTTTCTTGTGGCAGCGTGTTGCTAAAGCGCTTACAGAGACACTGGTACATTAAACAGGGCTTTCCCTTTCTTTTCTTACATTGCTCTAGTTTTTGTTTGTTTATTGTTTTTTAGCAAAGCATTTTGCTCAGATTCACTTAATGCATGCATGTATTCAAACATGAGTATCCATTCCTCACCAGTTGATATGATAGCAGCACTCAGCCCTCATCTAGTTTCAGAATGCATGTTCTTCTTGGTCACCACTGATGCACGTTTGTTCTGTTTGTATATAGGTCCTATGCACAGTCAATTGGAATCCCTGAATGACTCGTGGACTCGCCTGAAACATAACAGAGACTGGTTGTGCAGTTCCTCTTATTCCTTTGAGTCTGATTTTGATCTTACCAAGTCTTTGGGAGTTCACACTTTGATTGAAAATGTTGTGAGCTTTGTGAGTGGAGATGTGGGGAATGCCCCAGGTTTTAAAGAGCCAGAGGAGAGTATGTCTACAAGTCCCCAGGCCTCCATCATTGCAATGGAGCAGCAACAGTTAAGGGCAGAAGTAAGTTTTTGATGTTTACTCCTTGTGAGGGACTATGAACCACTGAATGTACAATTAATAGGAAAAAATTTTCCTTTTCTTCTACTCCTTGCCTCCCTCTTTCCTTCACCTAAGCTTTTTGATGTTGCTATCTTAACTGGAGCAACTTGATATTTTCTTTACAGTGAACAATAGTGTATTTTTAATTGCTATCTTTTAGAACAAGATACTCTAATCACTAAGTGTTTCCTTGTCTTCTAGAAACTATAGTAAGATTGGTGGGTGACTATACAGATCTGCTCTTAGATCTCCATTTTTGACACATCTGTCTGTTTAAAAAGGGCTAGATTAGAAAATCATGGTAATAATGATGAATGCTAAAGTTAGTGAACAAAGCCTCTTAAGTATCTCCCTCAAAATATGTATTAATTATTGTGATTTTAACATGTCCTCAAATTCTTTGATACTCTTCCTGTCAGAAGGTTGGGCTTAATTTTCCTCCTCTTAAGAGTAAGCTGGACTTATAGTGACTTAGAACTAACAGAGTATGAAAATGGGGGACGGGGAAGTAATTTTACTTTGCAGAAACCTGGCAGACATCACCTTAACCAAGTGATCAAGATTAATATCACCATAATTAATAGGTTACGCTAATATCATGCACAGTGATAATAATATGATGAGAGGGAGACTTTGTAATATTCTTCCCCCAAATCCATATCTGTAGTCCAAATATGAGAAAACATTAGGCAAACACAGATTGAGGGGCATACTATAAAATACAGAAACAGCCCTTTGTAAGCATCAGGGTCGTGGAAAACAAAGACAGAAACTGTCACAGACTAAAGGAGACAAGACAACTAAATGCAGTGTAATATCCTGGATTGGATCCTGGAACATAAAAGGGGCATTATGGGGAAACTGGTGAAATCCAAATAAATTCTGTGGTTTGGTTAATAGTGTTATACCAATGTTAATTTTTTTTGATGAATGTACCATAATTATGTAAGATATTAACAGTAGGAGAAACTGAGGGAAATATAGGATAATTTTGTATCTATTATTTCTAAATAAAAAGTTTATTTAAAAAAAAAAAAAGAGGAATAGGCCAGTTGACTGCTATGGTGGATATTTGTCCTCCTAGGGAAGATAGAGCCCAAAGTTCAAGAGAACCACATTGAGACCTTCTGGGAATACTTCTAATTCTTGAACTAAAGAGTATTCATTCTACATAACAGTATTATAAGAAAGGAAAGCAATATCCATACTACCTGACACTTTTGAAACCTTCACATGTATCTCCTCATGAGCATCACAGTAGTTCTGTGATAGATTAAAGTACTAATAGCCTAATTTTATACATGAAGAAACTGAGACTCAGGAAATTAAGTGAGTTTCCCAAGACTGCATAGTAATTGGACTACTCTGGCCTTTAAACTAGGTCTCCTACATCCAAATTTACTACTTTTTCCACTGTACTGTGTAACTTCTTTTATACTGAAGTATGCTGCAGAGACCTTAGAGATATTTTAATTTTTAAAGTCATGATAGCAAAATAATTATTTATGTCAATAGAACAGATTCCTAAGAAATACCAAATTTTCTGTACACTAAGAAATATATTGTCTATGACGTAGAGAGTTATTTGTGTCTCAGTTCAGTGAAGAATTCTAAAATATGTTTATTTTACCTTTTCGCAAGCTCCGTTTAGAGGCACTTCATCAGATACTTGTTCTGTTGTCTGGAATGGAAGAAAAAGGTAGCATCTCTCTGACAGGAAGCAGATTGAGCTCAGGTTTCCAGTCATCCACTCTGCTCACATCTGTGAGGCTGCAGTTTCTAGCAGGGTGTTTCGGTTTAGGCACTGTTGGACATACAGGAGCCAAAGGAGAGAGTGGCCGATTGCATCACTATCAGGTAGGTGACAGAGCTGTCCTGTGAGGATGACACCTTACCTGTATTTTTACAACACCAGTTTAATAAATGCTAAACTTTTTGGTGTTTAGAATTGAGGTTTAAAAATATAAAGACCTAAATGACTTAATGATATCATTGGTTTCATTTCTTGAGTAATAAATAGTAGTGTGCTTTTACATTCTCTGCTGGCTCAGTTTTATTATACCTTAGCCAACTTGCATAGAGGTAGATTTAAGTTTGGACAGGGTTGGTATTTGGGAGGATGGGTTTCAAAAATTTACATTTTAGACTTGATCAGTTTTACTTTGTTTCTCTGGTTGTTTGAACTGTTTTTTTCAAGTGTTCTCTTCATGTCTTCCATGTTTAGAGAGGAGAAATGCTTTGTGGGAAAGGAGAAAGATTATATAGAATCAAGAATTTTCAAGCATTGAAAATAAGTTTTAACTTTCATACACTGAAATATACGAAATGATTAAAAACCACCATAGGGCTCTAGTATAGACTAGGGATAAAATGCTATTACTTTCAAAAGTAGGAAGTGTTTATTTAGTTCTTTGGCCCACTTTTTGATTGGGTCTTTTATTTTTCTGGAATTGAGCTGCAGGAGTTGCTTGTATATTTTTGAGATTCATTCTTTCTCTGTTGCTTCGTTTGCTATTATTTTCTCCCATTCTGAAGGCTGTCTTTTTACCTTGCTTATAGTTTCCTTTGTTGTGCAGAAGCTTTTAACTTTAATTAGGTCCCATTGGTTTATTTTTGTTTTTATTTCCAATATTCTGGGAGGTGGGTCAAAGAGGATCCTGCTGTGATTTATGTTGGAGAGTGTTTTGTCCATGTTTTCCTCTAGGAGTTTAATAGTTTCTGATCTTACATTTAGATCTTTAATCCATTTTGAGTTTATTTTTGTGTATGGTGTTAGAAAGTGTTCTAGTTCCAGTCTTTTATAAGTGGTTGACCAGTTTTCCCAGCACCACTTGTTAAAGAGATTGTCTTTTCTCCATTGTATATTCTTGCATCCTTTGTCAAAGATAAGGTGTCCATAGGTGCATGGATTTATCTCTGGGCTTTCT
Organism: Aepyceros melampus; assembly: GCA_006408695.1. Taxonomy (NCBI): domain Eukaryota; kingdom Metazoa; phylum Chordata; class Mammalia; order Artiodactyla; family Bovidae; genus Aepyceros; species Aepyceros melampus. Next base: position 123,322 of record SJXQ01010235.1, on the reverse strand, counting down.
GTTTTGTTCCATTGATCTATATTTCTGTCTTTGTGCCAGTACCATACTGTCTTGATGACTGTGGCTTTGTAGTAGACCCTGAAGTCAGGCAGGTTGATTCCTCCAGTTCCATTCTTTTTTCTCAAGATTGCTTTGGCTATTCGCGTTTTTTTTGTATTTCCATACAAATTGTGAAATTATTTGTTCTAATTCTTTGAAAAATACCATTGATAGCTTGATAGGGATTGCATTGAATCTATAGATTGCTTTGGGTAGTATACTCATTTTCACTATGTTGATTCTTCTGATCCATGAACATGGTATATTTTTCCATGTGTTAGTGTCCTCTTTGATTTCTTTTCACCAGTGTTTTATAGTTTTCTATACATAGGTCTTTTGTTTCTTTAGGTAGATATATTCCTAAGTATTATACTCATTTTCACTATGTTGATTCTTCTGATCCATGAACATGGTATATTTTTCCATGTATTAGTGTCCTCTTTGATTTCTTTTCACCAGTGTTTTATAGTTTTCTATACATAAGTCTTTTGTTTCTTTAGGTAGATATATTCCTAAGTATTTTATTCTTTTCATTGCAGTGGTGAATGGAATTGTTTCCTTAATTTCTCTTTCTGTTTTCTCATTATTAATGTATAGGAATGCAAGGGATTTCTGTGTGTTAATTTTATATCCTGCAACTTTACTATATTCATTGATTAGCTCTAGTAATTTTCTGGTAGAGTCTTTAGTGTTTTCTATGTAGAGGATCATGTCATCTGCAAAGACATACAGATGGCTAACACATGAAAAGATGCTCAACATCACTCATTATCAGAGAAATGCAAATCAAAACCACAATGAGGTACCATTTCACGCCAGTCAGAATGGCTACTACCCAAAAGTCTACAAGCAATAAGTGCTGGAGAGGGTATGGAGAAAAGGGAACCCTCTTACACTGTTGGTGGGAATGCAAACTAGTACAGCCACTATGGAGAACAGTGTGGAGATTCCTTAAAAAACTGGAGATAGAACTGCCTTATGACCCAGCAATCCCACTGCTGGGCATACACACTGAGGAAACCAGAATTGAAAGAGACATGTGTACCCCAATGTTCATCGTAGCACTGTTTATAATAGCCAGGACATGGAAGCAACCTAGATGTCCATCAGCAGATGAATGGATAAGAAAGCTGTGGTACATATACACAATGGAGTATTACTCAGCCATTAAAAAGAATACATTTGAATCAGTTCTAATGAGGTGGATGAAACTGGAGCCTATTATACAGAGTGAAGTAAGCCAGAAAGAAAAATACAGTAAAGAAAATACCAATACAGTATACTAACGCATATATATGGAATTTAGAAAGATGGTAACGATAACCCTGTATGCGAGACAGCAAAAGAGACACAGATGTATTGAACAGTCTTTTGGACTGTGGAAGAGGGAGAGGGAGGGATGATATGGAAGAATGGCATTGAAACATATAAAATATCATATGTGAAACGAATCGCTAGTCCAGGTTCTATGCATGATACAGGGTGCTTGGGGCTGGTGCACAGGATGACCCAGAGGGATGGTATGGGGAGGGAGGGAGGGAGGGAGGAGGGGGGTTCAGGTGGGGAACACATGTACACTCATTGCGGATTCAAGTCAATGTATGACAAAACCAATACAATATTGTAAAGTAAAATAAATTAATTTTTAAAAAAGTAAGAAGTGTTGTTGTTGTTAATAGAAAAGGTAAATCTTTATGTGTAATTTAGGATGGGATCAGAGCAGCTAAGAGAAATATTCAGATTGAAATCCAGGTGGCTGTGCATAAGATTTATCAACAATTGTCTGCTACCTTGGAGAGAGCCCTGCAAGCCAACAAGCACCACATTGGTGAGTAACTACGCATGCAAATGTAAGATGCAAGTTGCATTTTTGCCTGGGGTTGTAGGTAGTTAATGTTCTGTGTTTAATAACATTAGTACGTCAGCTTATCTGTAAAGAATAAATACTTGAAAGTATAATAGTGTTCCATACTACCATTTATGTTTTGGAATATGACTTATTTTAGTAAATACTTTGTTAACGTCAAAGAAGATTCTCAATTGCCTTTCTCTCTTTTTTTCTAGAAGCCCAACAGCGTCTCCTTTTGGTTACAGTTTTTGCCCTGAGTGTTCACTATCAGCCAGTAGATGTTTCTTTGGCGATTTCCACTGGTCTGCTAAACGTATTGTCACAGTTATGTGGCACAGACACCATGCTAGGACAGCCTCTTCAGTTGTTGCCAAAAACAGGTGTTTCCCAGCTTAGCACAGCTTTAAAAGTGGCTAGTACAAGGTTGCTCCAGATTCTAGCCATCACTACAGGGTGAGCATTGTAGATGTCTTGATAGAACTTAGTGGGGGTTGGTCTTTCACATTTTAGTTAATTTCCTTTTACCCCAATCTTGTTTATGTATTTAAGTATGTTTACCCTTCTGTATAATTACCTTTTTTTTTTTTCCCATTATTTCACATAGGACCTATGCTGATAAACTGAGCCCCAAGGTAGTTCAATCTTTGTTGGATCTACTCTGTAGTCAGTTGAAGAATTTGTTGTCCCAGGCTGGTGTATTGCTTATGGCCTCTTTTGGAGAAGGAGAAGAGGAGAAGAAGGAAAAAAAATTGACTCCAGTGGAGAAACTGAGAAGAGAGATTTCAGAGGTATTATAAATGTTTTTTTCTGTCATTATTTATAAGCATTTATTCAGTCCACATTGTGTGAATATCTTTAGAATGTAGATTTCTTTCTGTTGTGAGGCATGAAAGGGTTTTTATTTGTTTATTTAGAAAGCGCATTTCTCTCCTAATATGTATGATGTAGATGTACATCTGGTTGAACTTCCTCTCTGTACAGTCAGTTAACCCTGATGTAGTAACTATCCCAGCCAAAGTATAGATTCAGGCTCTCTATTATATCTAGAACCTAGAGGTTCTCAGTGACTGATTTCCCCAGATTATGTTTTTGTAGCATTTAATCCTGACAGCTCATCTCTTGAGTTTCAGTCTTGGTTTAAGTGTTCCTTCAGGATCAAGGTTTTTTAATATTTTGGAATTGGGTTAGAATTAGGGGAGCTGAACTTCTTGCTAGGCTGTTCTGTTCTCTAGTCACTAAAAACAATTCTTCATTATACTTAGCTGTAATAAATTTTGGTTGCTATTATATGGTTATCTGCTTATAGCTTTAAAAAACTATTAATCAACATTGTGGGAATTCCCTCATGATTCAGTGGTTAGGACTCGGCTTTTACTGCTGAGAATGTGGATTCAAGCCCTGGTCAGGGAACTAAGAACCCACAGGTTGCACAGCACAGCCAAAAAAAACCCACAAAAAATACATGTAAACCCTTAACAGGAGAACTACTGCATATGTCAGTTATATAGTTAAGGAATAAAGGTCTAAAACTGACCATTTGTTGAAAAAATTTTGTGAACTACCAATGTCTTATTACCATAATAAGCTCTGGGAGCTGTTAAATCCTTTCTGGACCAGATAGAAAGACAGATAGATAAAACAAAGGTAATAGATCCAGTCTTTCAAGACCATTATGAGGATTAAATAATTTAATACTTGTAAAGGACTTAGAGCAGTATCTGGCACATAAGAGCTTGATGAATGTTAATATTGGAAAGTATAATGAATAGTATTTAAATAAATAAGGTAGTATTTAAATAATATTAATACTGTATAGGTAGATGGGTGGATAAAGGAACATGCTGGGGATACAAAAATGACAAAACATTATATCTGCCCTCTAGGACTTTCTAGGATAATGAGGAAGGCAGACATTTAAACAGATAATTACAGTGTAATACAATAAGCTCAGAAGAAATAGCTAAATCTCTTAGGTCAGAATCTAGAAGGATGTATGAGTCTCATTGAGGGCTAACTTGGTTTCAGAGGCTGAATCTGTGGCAAGTTACTTTTTTATAAAGAGCATGTTGCATGTACAGAGTGTAGGGAGACTCACAAGGCATGATAACATAAAAACAGGCTTTTAATGCCACCTCCCTTTTTCCTGAGCTCCAACTGGGGATACAGAGTTGTTAAGGTAATAGTTTCTTTCCACTCTCTGTTGAGCACTGCACATATGGACAGCATGGAAGAAACAGAAGAGTTACTTCTCAGCATCCTTCCATATCCAGTAAAAAAATAAACTGTGATGAATCTTAGCAGGTATTAACAACACACTGAGTCCACATCCATTCCCCTCAGGTTGTCCCTTTTCTGTTTATGGGCGTGCCTGGGAGTGAGATTGATTCTAGTCAGCAGTGGCCAGGCATTCAGATAGGTAGACCACGTATTAATAACTCCACATACTCTCTATAATACTTAACTAAAAGTAAGGTGTACTCTTCATTTCAAACATAGTACTGATACTGGAAACAAGCTATATCATCAAGCTGTATCAACCAGCTTTATGGTTAAGGTCTCTAGGCTTTAATTACTTTAATTAATTGAGTGTCTTATTAAAAAAATACTTGCTGAGAGTGAGAGTGGGGTTGGATGGAGGCCTCTTAAAAGAGATTTTCCCAGGGGTCTCTACCAAGAGAGAAAGCTTCATGGAAGAGGTAACTTTTGAACTGGATTTTGAAGAAATGCATAGGAACAAGGTTAGAGTGAGATGTAGGTATCCAGGGCAGGCTAATAATTTATATTCTTCAAATTAATACTATTAAAAGTTTGCATATTAGCAAAGACTGAAGAAGTAAAGATTAGAGTACTGTGAGAAGGAAACGTAGAAAAGGAACTCTTAGCTTTTTCTCTAATTGTCCCTAACAGGTTAGTTCTATCATAAACCTGCACACCCATCAGCAAAACAAAAGCCCTTCAGTTAACAAGCTATCCATGAAGGTATTATAGATTACTGACTAGTCAGACCTGTCCTTTGGCTGGGAGTTGGTCTCCCCTCCATCACAAGTGACTTATCTGTGTATTTCTTAATTTGATATGCCAGAATCTCCCTGAAAAAGAAATGCCTACTTTCAAATTGTTACAGTTTTCCATGTTTTAATGCACCTTACAGACTGACATTCTGGGAATCTGTCCCACTTGCAAACTTCTCTGCCCTGGCTCTGAGTGGGTCATACCTCCAAGGTGTTGGATGATATGAGATCATGGTGTATTAGAAGAAGAGCAGAAAGTTCTTTGGCTTCAAAATGCACAGGGTGGTTGTTGTTTAGTTGCTAAGTCGCGTCCAACTCTTTTCAACTCCATGGACTGTAGCATACCGGGCTTCCCTGTTCTTTACTATCTCCCACAGTTTGCTCAGACTCATGTCCATTGAGTTGGTGATGCTATCCATCCATCTCATTCTCTGCCACCCTCTTCTCCTCCTGCCCTCAGTTTTTCCCAGCATCAGGGTCTTTTCCAATGAATCATTCTTTGCATCAGATGGCCAAAGTATTGGAGCTTCAGCTTTAGCATCAGTCCTGGAGGGAAACGATTAGAGGGGTGACGAGAGGTATTGATGCTCTTGGGAAAATTGGGATGGTTGTTTAGACCAGGTTGGTGGAAAGATTTCTTATATGTAGAGTTCAGGCAAACCATACCCAGACCTAGAAATTTGTGTCTTGTAGAATATAAGAACAGTTAAGTCTTTTTTAGAGATGTAATTCTTAATTTGATTGGGCCAGAGGAATGGGGAAGTGGTGAGTGGATCATGGACTTTTTGAAATGTGATTACAGTCATCAGCTCTTCTACTAGTCTAATGCACACACAGACATGGTTTTGTTTTGGTTTTTAAGAATATGTTTCAGTTCATAACATTTATTTATTTTTGTTCATGCACCATGGCTTGTAGGATATTAGTTCCCCGACCAGGAGTTGAACTCAGGCCCTAGGCAGCTAATTGACAGCCTAGGTTGTGAATTAAGTGGTACTTAACTGCATTCTCAGTGTAAGTTATTTGATAAAAAACTGTTTCTTGTTTGCTTTTGGTTATAATGTAAACCTGTCCATTCTTTAGCTGCTCTTAGGAAACAGCATGCAGCTGAACTGCATCTGGGGGATTTCCTAGTTTTTCTTCGCAGAGTTGTATCTTCAAAAGCAATTCAATCAAAAATGGCTTCCCCAAAGTGGACAGAGGTGCTTTTAAATATAGCGTCTCAGAAATGTTCTTCAGGTACGTGACCTTTGTCTTATTTTGGAGTATTTTGCATATCACATGTACTTTGTTCAGATAATGCCAGACTTGAACAACATTGGATACTTGATCTTGATTTTAAGACTCTTTTTTCCTGTTTTGTGAGTACTTATTTGATTGAAAGAAAACTAATTTCAGGAGTAAAAATGGAAAGGAATCAATAATAGAAGATAGCACTGGAGAAGATCATAGATTTAATATTGGAAACGTCTCTAGTTGTTCAGATTACAATAATAAGTGAAGAACATCCAGTTTATTGTGATAATTAAGCACAGATTTTGAAATTGTTGGATTATCAGAATGCAAATCTGAATTTGTCTTTTTTCTCATCATGATATGATTTCTGTTGCTTTGATTTAACTTCTAGTTGTGTGCTATCTATGAGAGTTCTGTAAAATAAGCTTAATTCTTCTTAGCCTAAAACTGGTCTGCTTACATAGATTACTGTCAGTCTTTTCCTAATCTGTTTGCTTTTTATTGTTTTTAAAATGCACATAAAATAGAATTTACCATTTTAACCACTTAAGTGTACCATTCAGTGATATTGAGTCATTCACAGAGTTGCTCAACCATCACTGCTGTCCATTTCTAGAACTTTTTCATCATCCCTAAGCAATGGCACCCCACTCCAGTACTCTTGCATGGAAAATCCCATGGATGGAGGAGCCTGGTGGGCTGCCATCCATGGGGTCGTGAAGAGTCGGACATGACTGAGCCACTTCACTTTCACTTTTCACTTTCATGCGTTGGAGAAGGAAATGGCAACCCACTCCAGTGTTCTTGCCTGGAGAATCTCAGGGACGGGGGAGCCTGGTGGGCTGCTGTCTATGGGGTCGCACAGAGTCAGACACAACTGAAGCGACTTAGCAGCAGTACTCTTTCTTAAATGTGCTAAAATGTAACATAGTCTTCTGTGATAAATGTTATTTTATATGTGTACATTTTTAATATCATTTATTAGTGTTTCTTTTTACTTTTTTGTATGCAATTTTAAAAATTCAGATTCTATATATGTTTTAAGGTTAATATATAAACAAAAAGAATACAGGCAGCTTATTATTAACATAATAGCTGCCGTTATTAACTGCAAAAATACAGTAAAATGGAGTCATACTAAATGTTAATGTTCTTGCAACAGAATTATCCCAGTCACTGTGGTAGCAAATTCTGGCAAGAAATTGATTTGTTGTTAAAAGTGTTTAAAGGAAAAAAAAAAAAGTGTTTAAAGAATTTCCAGAATTTATCAACTGTGCTGCAAATAAAATAGCATTTTATTTAAAAGAGGCCTTAACCTTTATCTTGTTTTCTTAAAAGCTCTGCCATTTATAAGTTACTACTATTGGCAGATCAGTAGTTCAAGTCAGGATTCTTCCTGTAACTATGTTTCTTAGCCTTATATATAGTAAGTTTATAGTCATTTTCCTGTCAGTTTTTCTTTACTAGTATAACTTACAGTAGCTTCTTTTTTTCCTTTAATAAAATAAGGCTTATGATAATATTGAGTAAGTTCTTAGAGCATGAAGAAGAATCAGGTATTAATTTATTTCTACAGGTTGTATTGGGTTGACCAAAGAGTTCTTTCGGATTTTTCTGTAAGACAGTGCAAAAAACCCGAAAGAGCTTTTTGGCCAACCCAGTAATAGTAATGGATAGAAAAAAAGAGCATCAGTATCCTGCCTCTGTCTTTGTTTGTTTTAGAAAAATACAAACTGGTTTCTCTCCATTAACCCTGTAGGTCCGTCAGGGCATAGATGCAGTCAGAAGCAATTAAAGGGTATGATAAGCCTGAGCTTTAGAGGTTAACAGATGTGTCATTTACAATTCTACTTCTGTCTCTACTGAGCTATGTGGCTTTGCTCAAGTTACTTCTCTGAGCCTCTGTTTCCTCATCAGTAAATAAGGATATAATGTAGGATTTGTGAGGATCAACAGAGTTATTAATGTATATGAAATGCATAGCATGGTACTTGGCACAGGTGTTTATTATAGTACTATTCCCTTATATATACATAAAAACTGAAACAAGAACATGCATATTCATATACATTGATGGATATGGGATGAATCCAGAATTCTTGTGATAATATGCTGAAGTAAAGTCCGTTCCATCCTAAGTACTTAACAGCTTCAAGGATTTTTTTCAAGAAATTTATTTAAACTTTGAATTTAAGTCACATTTATAGTAAGACAATGTTCTTTTTCCCTCCAGGAATTCCTCTAGTTGGTAACTTAAGAACAAGGCTCCTTGCACTTCACGTCCTTGAGGCTGTGCTGCCAGCTTGTGAATCTGGTGTAGAAGATGATCAGATGGCCCAGGTTTCTATTTTTAAAATTATTAGAAGATATTCTTTACATCTGCAACATGATTCACCCAAACTTGAAACTTACAGTCTCTTCAGTTGCAAATGTGTCATTTATTCAGTAGCATCTACGACTTCCACTTCTGAGATTGTTTTTTAAATTTTTTCATCTCCAAGCAAAGAGAAAGAGAAATTAAATTAGTTATGAGATGTGAGAAGTGGTGGTATAGTGAATATTTTCAAGGTCAGAATGAAAGGACAATTTATAGAATTTCTTACTACGTTTGGGCATCTGAGAGAGAAAGATGTGAGGCTGTATGGCCTCATCAGAGGTCCATATAGCGAGGCAACAGGGCAGTTGAACTCACTCTGTAGTGGGTTAATGATCTTTCTAAAAAATGACATTTTAGCTTGCATCTACGCAAAGTAGCTGTCAGACATTGGTATAATTAAATCTCATGGGTGACTTAATCTTATGATTTATCTTTTCTAAAAATAGTTTAAATAATCCTTTACAGATTTTATCGTTTTTCCTTCAATACATAGGTTGTGGAACGCCTATTTTCCCTCCTGTCAGATTGTATGTGGGAGACACCCATTGCTCAGGCCAAACATGCTATTCAGATAAAGGAAAAAGAACAAGAAATAAAATTACAGGTACCTGATTCTTCCAAAAAGGTATTTTTAGACAGCACAAGTGAACATCTTGCCACCTGTCTCTGGATCCTTTCTCCTTTGATGGACATTTTTCTATCAGTTATTCAGTCTCCTCTCTGCATTCACTCTACCTCTCACTGGAGGACTTTCCTTCTCCTCAGTTTGTAAACATCTCTTATTCCCACTCTCCTAAATAACATTTTTTATCAATGAAGCCTTTCTATATATTCTTTCGTACGTCATTGCTAAGCCTCTGGGAAGAGTAATCTTGTACATATTTAAGTCACATCCTTCCTTCTCATCTCTTCAGCCCAGTCATTTCTTTTCAACCAAAGCACTGAAATAATGACAGAGGTGGTGTTGGTAATAGTGTATGGCTTTTTGCTCACAACTTACTTGTCCTCTGTAAACTCTAGCCTTCCATTGTTTTCAAACCATCACTTTCTCTAGATTCCCTCTACCAATCCTTGATTCCCTCTGGAGGCATCTCTTCTTTAGTGTGACTTTCTCCTTGCCTCCATCCCAGATTCCAGTGTTCCTCAGAGTTCTGTGTTTAGCTTTTCTAGAAGTCTCAGTCATAATCCTGACCATTTTCACTACGTTCATTGCCTTCCAAACTTGAATGATAGCCCAGGTGTCTTTCTTTCAAACCTTTCTTCTTTCCTCCTATCCCATTTTTATTGGTGGTACTAACATTCAACTAGCTTTTCAAACCTGAATTCCTGGGAATTCTAGACTTGGCTAATATCCCCATCCATGTGGTCCCTAGACCCCATTGACTTCATCTCCTGGATCGTTTTTGCTTGAATCCATCCATCTAGCTATCTTAGTCTTTCTATTAGTTTTCATGATTCCATGCTTTTTCTGGTTTTCCTTCTTTCCCAGTACAATGACCTTTTCTTCTCATCCTTTTTTATTTGTACTTCCCCTTTTATTTTAGGGCTTCCCTGGTGGCCCAGACTGGTCTGAGGCAGATTCAGGTAAAGAATCTGCCTGCAAAGTAGAAGACCCGGGTTCAGTCCCTGGGTGGGGAAGATCTCCTAGAGAATGGAATGGCAACCCACTCCAGTGTTCTTTCCTGGAGAATTCCATGGACAGAGGAGCCTGGTGGGCTGCAATGTGTGGGTTCACAAAGAGTTGGACATGACTGAGTGACTTTCACTTCTATTTAATCTAACTGCTGGAATATCCCAAGGTTTGGTCCTAAGACCCCTTATTTTCTTCAGCTGTTTTCCATTTCATTTCTTCTAGCATCAAACCTTATTCAGACCCACTTGCCATTGGTCATCAAATCTTTAGTCCCATTTTTGACATTATTTTCTGAATTCCAGACTTATATACCCATCTTCTACTAGCCTTGCCACTTGAGTGATAGTCTAATAGGCATCTCATACTTAGCAGCATCCTTAGTTCTGTTAATAGTCTGTTCCCCAGGCTTTCCCATATTTCCTAGTAAGTGACTCAACCAAAAAACCAAGCAGTCATACTTGATTCCTCTCTATCACACACACCCCATTTTCTCTATCTATATAATCCCCAAGTCCTGCTAACTTCTCTGTTAATACTTAACTTGAGTTTTTCCACCTCATTCCTCTGCCATCACCCTACTCCAAGCCACTCTTTTGTCTGGCCTGGATTATGCAATTATCCCATGTTAATTCATTCTCTACACAGGATCTAGGTGAGCTTTTACCTTGGTAACTTGGAACATGTTGATCCTCTGCTTAAAATCCTCCAGTTAATGGTATTCCATCCTTTATCTCCTCTTTGCTTACTACACTGTGAACAGCTTGCCTTCTTTTTGCTTCTTGAACACACTGAGCTTGTTCCTTCCTTTGGGCTTTGCTCTGGCTTTCTTTCTACTTAGAATACTTCCCTCAGATATGTTTCTCAGATGTCAACTTATTTTCATGTCTTGGCTTAACTATCACTTCTTCAGATTCCTTTCCTAATCTGCAGTCTAGAGTCAGTTGCCACATACTCTTTAATGCCACAAATATCACCTATTTTCATTTCAGCGTAGCATTTATCACCTAATATTTTCTTGTTTCTTTTCTGTCTCCACTTTCTAAAATATAAGCTCTGTGTGAACAGAGACCTAATCTATCCAGTATATTGCTGAATATATAGGACCTGGTATAGTGTCTAGTACACAGTAGATGCTTAATAAATACTCATTGGGTAAATGAAGGACTTTTACATTGTCAGTGTTTCTTATCTGAACTCTTGCAGTAAACTCCTGATTGTTCTGTTTTCATCCTGTATACTCCTGGTACAGCAATGTTTATGAAACATAGATCTGATCAGAGTTCCTCTATATAAGTCATTCTGTGTAGAAATTCTGTTGTCTGAAGATCAAACTTAGAATGCCTTCCATGATTTTGTTCCTAGTTCCTTATTCTTTTTCAGTTTCATCCTCCAGATCTTCAATACTGCTTGAAATTATGTTAAATCAGTGAATGCTGATCAGTGAATTCTGTTTCAGTTCTTGGCATTGACACATGCTGTTCAGTTCAGTTCAGTCGCTCAGTCATGTCCAACTCTTTGTGACCCCATGAATGGCAGCACGCCAGGCCTCCCTGTCTATCACCAACTCCCAGAGTTCACTCAGACTCATGTCCATCGAGTCAGTGATGCCATCCAGCCTTCTCATCCTCTGTCGTCCCCTTCTCCTCCTGCCCCCAATCCCTCCCAGCATCAGAGCTTTTTCCAATGAGTCAACTCTTCGCATGAAGTGACCAAAGTACTGGAGTTTCAGCTTCAGCATCAGTTTTTCCAAAGAACACCCAGGGCTGATCTCCTTTAGAATGGACTGGTTGGATTTCCTTGCATTCCAAGGGACTCTCAAGAGTCTTCTCCAACACCACAGTTCAAAAGTACTGGCTTGAATTTATTTTTCTTTGATCAGCTCCTTAATGCCTTCTTATCATTCAGGATTGAGGTCAGAAGTCATCCTCTTTTGAATGCTTACCTTATCCTCCCCAAGCATGGTTAGAAACTTACACTTTTATGTTTCTGCTATACCTGCCATGTAACTTCTTTTATTCTCTCACTGCAGTACAGTGTTATTTGTCTCTCTTTTGCCCTACTGAGCTATAAGCTCTTTGTGGGCAGGGACCATGCCACATTTATGCTTGTGTTCCTATCGCCTGCACAGTAATTGGTATATAGTAAATAATAAATATTTATGGAATCAAACCAAGGAGTCTTAGAATATCTATTAACTGAAATCTGAATTACTTCAAAATACTGACTCAGTTTCTTTTCTGGTAGAAGCAGGGAGAGTTGGAGGAAGAAGATGAGAATCTTCCTATACAAGAAGTATCCTTTGACCCAGAGAAAGCTCAGTGTTGCATAGTGGAAAATGGACAGATTTTAACTCATGGCAGTGGAGGAAAAGGATATGGATTGGCGTCAACTGGAGTAACTTCTGGGTGCTATCAGTGGAAGGTGCGTAGAATTCTAAGTAGTCATTAAAGACATTCTATCTTTTAGTCTTTTCATCCTAGATTATTATTTTTTTAAAAATGGAAAGACTATTTAAAAAATCATCTTATGTAAAAGTTCTAGTACTCTGATTTTTAACATAAATGGAAGCTCCATCATGAAGGATATACAAGAACCCTATATTATTTTTGTAACTCTTTCAAAAATGTTTTTAATGTATAGTTGAAAAATCACGATCATCTCTTCCATGAGAGGTCACACAGTGCACCCCCAGCAATGAAAATTGAATAACATATGTGTGATGTTTCTTCCTGGGAGAGCACATTAGAGACTGAATGGCCGAGATCTTTACTGGATGCTAGTCACACACTCCGCCTGGCATATACTAAAATTTTAGATTCCCAGAGGGAAAATAGCTTTTTAGCATAAACTATATTATCATATAGTCTAAGACAAGAAGCCACCTTTATCAGTTAGGGAAACTGTGTATCAGTGTGGCGAAGTATTTGTCAGTCTGGTCTCCAGGTGCCAGCCAAGAACCAACATTGTAAGCAGACATTCCTAAGGATAGCAGTCCTGTTGTGTTACTTCTTTTGATTGCACAGTCTACCTCCTTGGCTCTTGGCCACAGTGTTTTTACAATAAAATTAATGTTATTATCTGGTAGAACCTCAGCAGGGTGAGACCAGCCTGTAGTATTGACTTCAGGGGTCTTAGACTTAGCCAGTTAAAATAAATCTTATTAATCAAAAATATCTATCTTAAAAAGTAATGTGACTTTTTCCATAAATTTAGCACAGCACAACTCTGGCCAGTCCAGGACTCAGAATAGGGGATGTACACAGAAAAATGTAATTCCAGAGGTTGTATGTGGTATCCTTGGAGATGAAGAGTTTATAAGATGTACAGTAGTCAGGCAGAACAAGTTAACAGGACCCTGATGTGATCTCCTATCAGGGGGGCCTCCCACCTTATTTTCTCATTGCAGTCTAAATAATTTAGTTGAATTCTTGGTTTCAGAGGGACTATCTCTAAAGCCAGTTGGTTAAATAGTTCTGTTTGTCTGTGACATCGTTTTATCTGCCTCAAGAGCATGGATGACATCTGGAGGTGTTCTGTGGAAATTCCAGGACCTGGAGTCATCCCCTGCTTCGTGTATAGCCTGTTAAGTATAATGGGAGGCTCAGAAGACAGTTTGAATTTAAAATGCTCAAAACCAGCTTCTCAATAGCATAGCTTTCCCCCATTCTCCCCTCCCCCAGGAGGAGGAACAGTTGTAAAAAATGGTGATCATTTATGCCATCTCTATTCTTACACACTTTCTGGGGCCTGTGTTCCCTTTCCACCTACCTTATTCTAAAATCAGTATTTCTCATTTAATAATTCTAACTTCACATTTTTTAAACTCATTTTTTATCTTCATCTAGCCCTTTTGTCCAGAAGGGTTAGAAGCAATAGGGCCAAAAGAATTTTCCACACACACAAAATTTTTTTAATAAAAACATTTTTATTTGTCAGGACAAAATCCCAATTAAAAAATTGTTTTTCACACCATCTACCTCTTCTATCCTAACCATTTATCCAGTGAGCAGCCTAGAAAAGATCCATCTTTTTCTGGGGAGAGCTTCATTTAGTAATGTCTTACTAGAGCCTGTGTATCGGACATAGAATCAAGCTATCAGTCTGTTGTTGAAACTGACTAGTTCAAAAAGCTGAACAGAAAAGACATCCACAAGAAGAGGTCAAGAGTCCATCTGTTATAACAGTGGATGAGAGGGATCATGTGCCCTAAAGAATGCCCTCCTCCAGCTTTCAGGTTTCAGGAAGAATAGAAGTTAAGAATGTAATCGGTGTCTGTCAGAAATAGAAAGCCAATCAGCAGCTCAAGTTAGATGGCTATCAAAAGAACAAGCCCTTTCCCAGGGGCATATATAAGAATCTTGGACAATCCAACTAGAATCCATGATGTTTTCAGTTTATGGCTACACCAACTAAATCTTCCATAGTCCCAACATTTGATTTTTGTTTGTTGGTCTGGTACCTACTTTTAGTTGAGCACAGCTCATGTTGAGTTGAAACAGCCCACAGTAGAGAGTATCAGGTTTTAACTTAGAGGCTGCTCCAAGCGATTGGAAGCTGTGAATTGAGGCTTCTATAATAAAACTAGCAACTTTTGGGGGTAGCAGTAAAACCTAAATGCTGTAGGATCAGACAGCTGCATTTAAAGTCTAAGTGACTAAGGTCTTTTTGCCTTCTTAAAGTATAGATTTGATTTACTTACTCAAAAATATTCATTGCAGGCTAGAAAATCATCAGACTCTTAAGGGTCAGATATCTAATTTTACAGGAACTAATTGGCAACTAACAACTGCTTTTTAAAACTCTCAACATATATTTCTATGTGGAGATTGCCAGTCTTTGTTTCCCTTTGTTCTCGTGGTTCTGATAGGCAAATATCATAACAAAAAATCATTAGTTATAGAGGCTTATTTTGTTCCATTACTCAAAGAATTTAAATTCCAATCTACTTGCCAGGGACAAAAAGCAGGGAAGTTGTGTGCCACTAACATTTTTCCTCTGCAGCGTTCCCTTGCGTTCCCTTACTAGTTTGATGTCTTAGTGTTTATGAAGTTACACCATATAACATTTACACTATCTTTTATTATATATCCAGATGCAGTAGCCACGAAATGAAGCTGTTTTGTAAAATTTACTTTCCTCTCAGATGTCAAGTTTACTTAGACCCCTAGCAGTAAATTTAGGATTTAGAAGGTTAATTGGTTGGACTGGGGTACTAGTATAGTAGTGGCAGCTTCTAGGCTAAAGAAGATTGCTGGAGTAGTTTCTTCTCTCTCTCTCCCTACCTCCCGCCCCCCCACCTGTCTCTTATACACATCTCCTTTGACTATGTAGATCACAATAAACTGGACAATTCTGAGAGAGATGGGAATACCAGACCACCTAACCTGCCTCTTGAGAAACCTATATGCAGGTCAGGAAGCAACAGTTAGAACTGGACATGGAACACCAGACTGTCTTTCCTCCCATCCCATCCCTTCCCTTCCCTCCCATTCCTTCCTTTCTTCTTTATAAATCTTTGGTCCACCCTGGGAACTGACTTAAATACCTTATCTCTTCTTGTTTGGAGGAAAGAGCGACATACAATTCTAATATTTTTCGTCTCCCCAAAATTCACCTCAGGGATTTTTGAACTTTTTCTCTTGCCACCTGGAGGAGAGAGCAACTGCAAGCTTATTTTTATTCTTTGGCCCATCCAAAGCCCATGTGTGGGAATGTTTAGGCCCTTTCACTTCCCACCTAGTGAGGAAAACAACACTTTTCTGCTCTTTTCCCCTCACTTAACTAATAGGGCCAAAAGCAGACAGGGGATCCAGTGAGCCAACCCTCCTGTGGTTGCCTCTATTACTTTTGAATTCCGTGGGTAACTTTTGTCTCTCTCAATAGATAGCCACTCACCTGCTGTTTCATAAAGTGTAACCCCATAGGCATTAGAGTTTTCTCTTTCCCCAGTTCTCTCTTGTTCCCAAATATGTACTTATATTTTAATGATTTAGAGTTGTTCTAGTGAAGCTCATGTTGTCACTACTGTGTTGGAGATCCTGAAGATTACCCCTATGTTCAAAGATTTGGTAGAAGGACTCATAGGACTCAGTATATCATTGTATTCATGATGACTGGGGTTTTCTATAACAGGTGGTAAGGATATATAGCCAGATAATAAGAGGAAAAGACACAGGAAGCATCTACAGGAATACATGTCCAGGCTTCCTTATGTTTTCTCCATGCCACGAAGGGTCACATGGACCACACACTTGTCCCACGAACAAAATACAGCAACATGTCTGTGATGTTTTAGGGAAGCCCATTAGAGACTTGGTTCCCAAGATTTTTACCAGTCGGTAATGAAGGTACCCTCTGCCTGGCATGTGCTAAAAGTCCAGACTCCTAAAAGAAAAGTTCATGTTCATTGTAAACCAATTGTTTGTTCAAACATTCTTGTCCTGGTAAGCTGCTTGAATCGTTTAGAGAATGTTTTGTAACAGTGTAGGAAACTGTTTACCAGTCGAGTTACCAGGTACTTGCTAAGGGGCTGCTGTTGTAAGCATGCCTTTTTAAAGAGAGCAGTCTAAAGCCTGCTATATTAACTCTTTTCTGAAAAGCGTGCTGTATTAACTCTTTTCTGAACAGAAGTATACATAAGAGTAATTAGAAATTTTGTATATAAAGAATTGAAGCTGTCCATTAAAAATTTTCTGGACTTGATGTACTTTCTCAACTTCATAATTAAGATGTAAGTTAAAATTGTTTATTTCAAATAAATACTCAGAGGTTATATTCAAAGGTTATTCTACATGTACTACATGGTAAATATTAAATTTGCCTTAAAATTTTTAAAAACGGTGAAATTGTTTCATTTTTGTGTTATTTTCACTTAAGCTAAAAATGAACTTCTCATAAATGCTTAATTAATTCTTTATAAACTTTATCCTCAGTATTGCTTTATATGGTTAATGGTGTATAAAAACGTTTTTTTGAATATTAGTGAACATTACCACTTGATTTTAGTTTTACATTGTGAAGGAGAACAGAGGTAATGAAGGCACGTGTGTTGGAGTTTCTCGTTGGCCAGTACACGACTTTAACCACCGTACTACCTCGGATATGTGGCTCTATCGGGCCTACAGTGGTAACCTCTATCACAACGGAGAACAGACTCTGACATTATCCAGCTTTACTCAAGGAGATTTCATTACCTGTGTGTTAGACATGGAAGCCAGGACCATTTCCTTTGGGAAGAATGGAGAGGTACTGAAACTTATTCGGAGGCATTGCTTGTTTTGTTTTCTTTTTTAAATTAGTTATCTATTTTATACATATTATCAGAAGTGTAAATATGTCAATTCCAACCTCCTAATTCTTCCCACCTCTACCCTTTCCTCCTTGGTATCCATATGTTTGTTCTCTGCATCTGTGTTCCCATTTCTGCTTTGCATCTATACATTTTTCTAGATTACATATATATGCATTAATGTATTATATCTACTTTTCTCTTTCTTCATTCTCTGTGACAGTCTCTTGGTCCATCCATGTCTCTGCAAATAACCTTATTTCATGCTTTTTTATGGCCAAGTAATATTTCATATGTATGTACCACATCTTTATCCATTCTTCTATTGATGGACATTTAGCTTACTGCCTTGTCCTGGCTATTGCAAATAGTGCTGCAGTGAACATTGGGGTTCATGTGTCTTTTTGTTTGTTGAAAATGTTTACTTTTAAGATCATAAGCAGAAAGAATAGCAAAGTAATAAATTTGAAGGGAAGTAACCCATAGAGGAACCCCCATAACACTGAGTATATGCCTGATAGTGGGATTGCTGGGTCATACAGTAGTTCCAGGTTTGGTTTTTCAAGGAACCTCCATACTTTTCTCTATAGTGGCTGTATTGATTTATATTTACACTAGCAGTGTATGAGGTTCCCTTTTCTCAATAGCCTCTCTAGCATTTTATTTTTCCCAGGGTCTCAGCTCTCTCATGTATTCTGTTTTCTTATTTTTAACTGGAGGATAATTGCTTTACAATGTTGTATTGGTTTTTGCCAGATAGCAACATGAATCAGCCATAAATATACATATGTCCCCTTCCTCTTGAACCTGCCTCCCGTCTCCCACCTCATCCTATCCCTCAGGTTCCAGGATTTGTTGTTTGTAGATTTTTGCTGATGGCCATTCTGATTGTAGTTTTGATTTGTGTTTCTTTAATAGTTAGTGATGTTGGGCATCTTTTCATGTATCTGTTGGCTATCTGTATGTCTTCTTTGGTCTTCTGCCCATTTTTTTTTTCCTGAACTCTTTTTTGTTTTTTTAATTTTTACACTGTTGTGTTGGTTTCTGACATACAACCTGAATGAGCCATAATTATACATACCTCCCCCTCCCTCCCCTCACGCCATTCCATCCCTCCAGGTCATCACAGAATGCCAGATTGCTTCTGCTCATTTTTTGATTTTTTTTTTTTTTATATTGAGCTGCATGCCCTATTTGTATATTTTGGAGATTAATCCTTTGTCAGTTGCTTCATTTGCAAATATTTTCTCCCTTTCTGAGGGCTGTCTTTTTGTCTTGTGTTTATGGTTTCCTTTACTGTGGAAAAACTTTTAATTAGGTCCCATTTGTTTATTTTATTTTCATTAATCTAGGAATTGGACCAAAACGGATCTTGCTGTGATTTATATCATGGAGTTTTTCTTTTTACTTATCCTTGACTCAGTTAGTGCTAGCTATTCAGTTTATAGATTATTTGCTCTTCTCTGCTTTTTCTCTAATCCTTTTGGTTCTTATAATATTTATCAGCACCAAGAAAAAAGAAAAAGACAATAGTAAAATCCCAATAAGACGGTTGTAACAGAGGAACAAATTAAGATCATTTATTATATGTGGAATTTCCTTAGTTAGTAAGGATAATTGAGATTTGAATCTAGTGACTTAACTGCGTCTTGTAAGAGCTTTAAATCTTAATATGTATTGGATATTATCAATTTAAAAACATATTTTTGTTTCCTTTTTTTTCCCATCACCTGTGCCACTCTATAGGAACCCAAATTAGCTTTTGAAGATGTGGATGCAGCAGAGTTGTACCCATGCGTAATGTTCTATAGTAGCAACCCAGGGGAAAAGGTAATGAAACCTCAGACCTTCATAATTAAGCATGAAGAATATTTGTTACTTTGTATTAATATTTGTTAACATCATACAGAGTTTATAGGTACAATAAGCTATTTCTACCATTAGAAGTACCTTCTCAGGTAAATTTACTCTTCCAGAAGAAGTTAGATTATTTTTAAAAATTACCTTTACTCTTTTTTAAGGGACTATTTTGATATTCTGATAATTTGAATATAGTGAATCAACTTTCAAACATATGTGGGATTACAGGAATTATAGGAAATAGTTTAGGGATAATCTGGTTCATTGGCAGTTGTGCCTACGAGAGAGGAATCTAAAAATAACCTCAGTGTAGTCAGATACTATTCTGTGAATGTGGAAATTTCAGTTATGATGAGGAAGCTGCCTTTCATTCATTCTTCTGAGGGTTTTCAGACCCTGTAGATGGTGTAAATTTGAACCCTAAGTTCTCAGAACAGTATTAAAGTGATACCCTCTCACTAAAACTTTTTTTCCTCCTAATCTAAAACCCACACAGAGAGAAACTTCTTCGTGGTCTCGCTGTGAGGATTGATTTGTTTTCTACCCCATCCTTTTACTTGAGGATATAGTATAGCCTAGGTTTGGTCTCCAGAATTTCTAGTTATTTTTTAGTAGGAAGATGTCAAGCTGTCTCACATATCGTACATCTGTGGTGAAAATGCTAGATTTGGTAAATTCTAACCATGAAAGTATAATTTATTCTGGCCTTTTAAATATATTTAAAAAATTTTTCAAGGAGGTATAATTTCAAGTTAGCTACTCATGAGATAGTGGAACTGCTTCTTGAACCAGGTGGCCAACAAAACTGAATTGGAAATGAAATAAACAGGCACCCTAGTACCTCCTTTTTATCCCTTTCCCTGGTGATACTCATGCAGCCCAGAGCAGGTTCTTAGTATGTTCTGGTTAGAATGATGGCCTATTATTTTGTAACATCTGTGAAGCTTGAAGGAATTAATTTAACCTTGGGTAGCTTTTATATCAATCAGTTTATTCTACCCAGAAACGTTGTCTGACTTCAGAATCTGATAGAAACAATACTAATAATAGTTAATTTTTTTTAATATTTACTGTGTGTCTGGCACACAGCAAAGTGCTGATAAGCATTTTATGTGCATAGTCTAATCTTTAATATAGTAAGAGATAGATACAGGTATTAGTGTCAGGTTTTTTTTTTTTTTTTTCAGATGAAAAAGCTGAGGTTTAGAGAGATTAAATAATTTCTGAAGATTACACAGAATTAAGATTTGAACCCAGGTCTTTCTCTTCTTTTAACCTCTATGTCTTATTTGAAATGTGTGACCAATTTTATAATCTTGTGAGTTTATCTTTGTACCTCTGAAACAATATAAGATGTCCCAGGACTCATTATTATTCTGGAGTCTTAAGGATTAGGGTGAAGTCAAGACTTTTGGAGTGGGGGCTAAGGCTACCCTGATAGCTCAGAGGGTAAAGAATCCACCTGCAATGTGGGAGACCTGGGTTTGATCCCTAGATTGGGAAAATCCTCTGGAGGAGGGCATGGCAACCTACTCCAGTATTCTTGCCTGAAGAATCCCCATGGACAGAGGAGCTACAGTCCATGGGGTGACAAAGAGTTGGACATGCCTGAGCAAATAAGCATAGCACAGCAAATTTGAATCACATACACCTTGGTCTGTACCTATCTTTTGAGTGACCACAACAACACTCCTACTCACAGGCTGCAGAAGGTTTAAATGACAGGGTAACTTATTTCTCAGGACCATACTGCTACTGACTTTAGTAGAGCTGTAATACTTGCTCATTCCTTATTGAGGGCCAGTAGTACAATACACATATATCAGGAGACCAAATACTAGTTCCACATTGGATTACATGTGCTAGATTTATAGTTTTGTGATTTACAGAATTAATAGTTTAGGATAACTATTAATAATCACACATTTGCCACACTCTTTTCTTGTATAGGTGAAAATCTGTGATATGCAGATGCGTGGCACACCACGAGACCTCCTTCCAGGAGATCCTATTTGTAGTCCAGTAGCTGCAGTGCTGGCAGAGGCCACTATTCAGCTTATTCGTATCCTTCATCGAACAGACCGTTGGACTTACTGCATTAACAAAAAAATGATGGAAAGGCTACACAAAATTAAGATATGTATTAAAGAATCAGGTCAGAAGCTAAAGAAAAGCCGCTCGGTTCAAAGCCGAGAGGAAAATGAAATGAGAGAAGAAAAGGAAAACAAAGAGGAAGAGAAAGGTAAACACAGTAGGCATGGCCTTGCTGACCTGTCAGAACCGCAACTGAGGACCCTTTGCATAGAGGTGTGGCCTGTGCTGGCAGTGATAGGAGGAGTTGATGCTGGTCTTAGAGTTGGAGGTCGGTGTGTTCACAACAAACTGGGCGCCATGCCACGCTGCTGGGAGTGGTCAAAGAAGGCAGCACGTCTGCCAAAGTCCAGTGGGATGAAGCAGAAATTACTATCAGGTATGATTTGTTGAGTTACACTGTTAGCAAATGAGTATTTATTGGTGAAATGTGCTATTGCCTATGGACAGTGAGTAATTATGTATTTTAGATGAGCTGCCAATTAACTTTTTAAAATAATATTTTTCGTACATCTGGGTATGAGTACTATTGATTTCCTAAAAGGGTATTTCCCAAACTTATGTTCCTTGGAATACTAGTAGTTTGTAAAGTATATAGTTTTTACTTTGTTTTGTGAAAAAAAATGGTAAGCTCAGTAGTTTAGATTAAGTAGGATCCTTCTATTTTTCATTTAACTTCCTGCTTTTTAATCATTTCCATTACACATTGGGACACAAAAAGAGCCAGACAGCAGATCTCAGTTCCATTTTATATAGGAAGGCTTTGATTGTAGGATGGTAACATTTGAATGACTAAAATTAGGTTTTGTATTATCTGTCATTTTTAAATATTCTTGCTTTTTTTTAAAGCATATATTTCTCTACCTTCAGTGTGCAACATTTTTGATAGGTATGAAAATTATGTTTATTTGGCACAAATTATGTGCTTAAAAGCATTTAGATGTGTTTGGAGTCAGGAAGAATTTGTGTGAAATAGAAACTTCATATGTTTAAAAGGAAGTATGTTAAGTATTTCAGTCAATAAGGGGACTCACTTAACTAATGACTACATAATTGTATCATTTGCAAACACAGATTTATTGATGATATTATGTAACTGTTCATTATACTGCTTAAAGTGATTCCATTATTTATATGACATGGGACAATATCAAAAACAATGGTTCTTCAGTATTTTTTGGAGGTGGTACTGTTATATAATGTAATGATAGCTATGGACCCTCTCAGGTAAAAAATAAACACATGTGAGTTTACACACAATTTCAGGAATTAATAGATTCCAAGCTAAGAAAACAATGACAATTTTACTGTGAAAGTATCTACGTTTTCTTTAATTCTTTGCCTTGTTTTGGAAAGGATTTATGATGCCTTACTAAGATGCAAACAATAAAGCAAAATGATTAGATTAAAACAAATATCAGTAAGAAAAATGACCCAAAGAGAAAATAAGAGCAGGTTAAGCTGGAACCAAAATTTAGGTTAATAGAACAAATGTATGCCACCAAACTTTGTATACTTGCTAAAGCTTTCTATTCCAGTTCTTTATTAATGGTTATAGCATGTTGAAACTTTTGGAAATTCTTGCTGGGTATTAGGAAATAAGTAGTCATCTTTTTGCTTAAATTGAAAGGATTTATTGAAGACTATAAGGTAATTTTTCTGAATGAAACAAAGTCTTAATCTGGAATAGGTTATAAATGGCCATTACCCATATAATAAGCTAGATTTATTGTACAAACTTTCTGAACAGCTTACATTAGGAATTGGCAAACCACACCTTGCCCAGCTCCTGTTAAAGTTAAATAGCCACAAGCGTTCATTCAGGTATATCAGTGACTGCTTTCACACAATGATGTCAGAGATGAAAAGTTGCAACAGAGGCTATGTGGCCTCCAAGTCCTAAAATATTTACTATTTGGCTCTTTATAGAAATTTTGCTAGTCCCTGACTTAGGACATATAATAGTGAATATTCATATTTGAAGGCACAGGAACATCTCATTGCTTTTGCGTTTAACATCACATCTCCCCATTTTTCTCATAATAGATTCATTTTTCTGTTTGTAATGAGTTTCTAGTTTGTGTAGTTTATTCTCTGTTTTGATACATCTTATTTTGTCTACATTATTTTCTATACCTTCCTCTCGTCTATCCCTCACTTGCTTCTTCCTGTGTCATTCTGGTCTTTATTAAAGCTTCCCAACTTTTTGGTCGCCTAGTGATACTCCATTGTATAATCTGGAACCCTGTGAACCACTTGCTTTTGACGTGGCACGATTTCGAGGCCTGACAGCTTCTGTGTTGCTGGACCTCACATACCTGACTGGCATTCTGAAGACATGGGCAAGCAGAGCACAAAGCGCCATGAAAAGAAACACCGACATGAATCTGAGGAGAAAGGGGATATTGAGCAGAAAATTGAGAGTGAATCTGCTTTAGATACACGAACGGGCTTAACGTCTGATGATGTTAAGGGTACCACAAGCTCCAAGTCAGAAAACGAAATAGCTTCATTTTCTTTAGATTCAGCAGTGCCAGGTGTGGAATCCCAACATCAGATAACAGAAGGAAAAAGAAAAAATCACGAACACATGTCCAAAAACCATGACATAGCCCAGTCAGAAATCAGAGCAGTCCAGCTGTCCTATCTCTACCTCGGTGCTATGAAATCACTCAGTGCTCTTCTTGGCTGTAGTAAATATGCTGAACTCTTGCTGATACCAAAAGTTCTGGCTGAAAATGGCCACAACTCAGACTGTGCGAGCTCTCCAGTTGTTCATGAAGACGTGGAGATGCGTGCAGCCCTTCAGTTTCTGATGCGCCACATGGTGAAGCGAGCAGTCATGCGATCACCCATAAAGAGAGCACTGGGATTAGCAGATCTGGAACGAGCTCAAGCCATGATCTATAAATTAGTGGTCCATGGGCTTTTGGAAGACCAATTTGGGGGCAAAATTAAGCAAGGTAAGTTATCTGATTTTCAAAAAATTTTTGCTTTGTGCTGTTGAAGTTACTCATAATTGTCAGAAGTGATATATTCTGTAAGTGATTTATCAAGTTTTTTGGCCAAAAAGTTTTCACAGTGTTTTTTCCTTTGCAAGACAGATAGTTCCTTTCTGCTGCTTTATATTAATAACCATCTGTCTACAGGCATACTGCATTTTTTACACATTGAAGATTTGTGGCAACTCTGGGTTAGGCAAGTCTTTCAGTGCCATTTTCCAACAGCATTTGCTTGCTGTGTGTCTCTGTCACATTTTGGTAATTTTCACAGCATTTCAGACTTTTTCATCATTATTGTATTTCTTATGGTGATCTGTGATCAGTGATCTTTGATATTGCTACTGTGATTTGTGAAGGCTTAGATGATGGTTAGCATTTTTAACAATGAAGGATTTTTTAGTTCAGGTATGTACATTGGTTTTTGTTTTGTAGATATAATGCTGTTGCACACTCTAATAGACTATAGTGTAAACATAATTTTTTCTGCACTGGGAAATCAAAAAGTCGCTTTATTGCAGTGATCTGGAACCAAACCTGTAGTATCTCCGAGGTGTGCCTATAGCTATAATTTTTTATTTTTAACTTATGGGAGTATTGAAACTTAATAATTATTACATTTTTTAAAACTGAAATTTAATTCATGCCACAAAAGGTACTCACGTATTCATTGATCTGATTCAATATATATATATATTATTCTGATAACTTTCAGAGATATTTTAAAGGACTTTCTAAAAGTTCTACTTTCATAGGCAGTATATTTGTGTAAAAATTCTTGTTTATCTTTTATCCTCACATTTGGGGATAATAAGAATTCTGAGAATAAAAATGAAATTCATTCAGTAAATATTTATTGAGTACCTACAGTGTGCTAGGTACCCTTCTGGATTTTGGGGAGTCAACAGTGAACAAAACAAAGTCACCTACCTTCATGGTGCTTCCTTTTTTCCCCTTCCTTCCCTCCCACTTCCTCTTCGTTTTCATTTTCCCTTATTCCCCTCTTGCTTCTTTAGCTTTGATAGAAAATAGGCAGAGAGAGGTGTATGGTGCATATAAACAGGAGTTGTTAAGATCATGATTATGAAAAGTAGCTGGTCACTTCACAAACCGAATAGAATTAGCTAGCTATTTGTAACAGCTGCTATCTTGATTATGTTTATTTGTAAGTTCCCTTACCAGATAAGAAAAAATTGCAAATGCTTTGACATTTTAACGTAAGGGAAAAAAAAAAAAAAACAACCCTTAAGAGTAGTTTATTCTGTGAGGCATTGTCCGTTTTTAGAATTTGGGAATTTCTGTCTAGGTTTTTATTCTTAAGGTATTTATATATCTTCTTTGTTGTTTGAAGACTAAAGATAGACATCAAAATCAAATGCTAAGGAAACAGTTTTAATGATCCTTAGAGAACCTCTGGTTAAATCTTGCAAGAATAAGTGAAAGAGTACCTTCTCTCAAGTAAGAAATGAGTAATTACAAGAGCTCGTTACATTACTGTCTGTAGAGGCTATAATCAGTTCAGTTCAGTCGCTTAGTTGTGTCTGACTCTTTGTGACCCCATGGACTGCAACATGCCAGGCCTCCCTGTCCATCACCAGCTCCCGGAGCTTGCTCAAACTCATGTCCATTGAGTCGGTGATGCCATCCAACCATCTCATCCTCTGTTGTCCCCTTCTTCTCCTGCCTTCAGTCTTGCCCAGCATCAGGATCTTTTCCAGTGAGTTAGTTCTTTGTATCAGGTGGCCAATGTATTGTAGCTTCAGCTTCAGCATCATTGCTTGCAATGACTGTTCAGGACTGATTTCCTTTAGGATGAACTGGTTTGATCTCCTTGCAGTCCAAAGGACTCTCAAGAGTCTTATCCAACACCACAGTTCAAAAGCATCAATTCTTTAGTGCTCAGCTTTCTTTATAGTCCAACTCTCACATCCCTACATGACTACTGGCCGTAGCTTTGACTAGACAGACCTTTTTTGGCAAGGTAATGTTGGCAAAGAGGCTATAATAACGAGACAATGATGAATGTATGTTCAGTCATGTCTGATTCTTTGTGGCACCATGGACTATTGCCCGTCAGGCTCCTCTGTCCATGCAATTTTCCAGGCACGAATACTGGAGTGCAATGCCACTTCCTACTCCAGGGGATCTTCCTGACCCAGGGATCAAACCTGGGTCTCTTGCATCTCCTGCATTGACAGGTGAATTCTTTATCACTGAGCTACCTGGAAATCTCCATAATAGTGAATATAAGGATGTATATATAGAAGAATATTTTTTTCTGTAAATCCTTCACAGAAATTGATACTTATGAAATATACTTAGAAACTTTCCAAATTAAAAGTTTCCCATTTCCTTATCACTTAAAAAAAAAAAAATCCTACTACTGTCTAACTATAACTTGGTTTATAGAAATTGATCAACAAGCTGAAGAAAGTGACCAAGCCCAACAGGCACAGACCCCAGTTACCACCAGCCCATCAGCCTCAAGTACAACTTCCTTTATGAGCAGCTCACTGGAGGACACCACAACTGCCACAACTCCAGTCACTGACACAGAAACGGTGCCTGCATCTGAGTCCCCAGGGGTGATGCCCCTTAGTCTTCTCAGGTAGGGAAGTTGACCTTTAATATCTGCTATATTGATGCCTATGATTCTAAACTCATGATTGTTTTCTTATGAAGAATGTGCCCAACTAGGGCAAGACATTCTAGAGCTAGAGGGAACCTAGGATCATGTAGTCAAATTCATTTTACTGAGGTTGGAAATGCCCCCTCAGAAGTTTAATAACCTGCCTGAAGTCTCACAGCCAGTTAGTGGTGGTCCCAGATCTAATCAACAGTGCCACTGAGAATCAGGTACTGTAGTACTCTATCTCCTTATAATGTGTTTTTGTTTTTTGTTTTTTTTTTGGCTAGGCTTTTGAATTTCTTTTTTTCCCTTAAAAGTATATACTGTGTTTTGAATATTAGAGTCTCAAGAAAGAGCTTAACTCCAGGAAAATAATTATCTTTTCTCAGATATTTTCCTAAAAGGAAATATAATTCTTTAAGTGTACTTTTATTCTTTCTGAAAAGATCAACCAAATCTGTTCTTCACATGAAAAAGCATGTCTTATGATGCTTCTTCAGCCAAACCTATTTTGTGGACTCGTAAATTCCAAAGAATGTTTGTTTCTTTTTTTGCTTCAGTTTGCCAGAGGTTTAGATAAAATGAAAACCTTTTTTTTTTTTCCCAAATGAAAAGCTTTAAGTGAAAATCCTTGGAGAGAGACTGTTTTGTGACCCCTTTTAACTAGGACTTAAGTGAAATTAAGGGAAGCAGAATGATTATTTTCCCTTTTTCTTATTTCTTTGCCCCCTTCCCTTAATTGACAGCTCATTATTTCCAGTGTGTAGACTGACATCTTAAGAGAGTGGGAGGTGGTTGTTATTGTAATGATGGTAAAATTTTATTGTACTCAAGAGCCATCTGGGAGGCTTTCTAAAGCTCTGGGGCTGTATCTCCCAGGAAGTCATTCAGTAGGTCCAGTGTGGTGCCTAGTTTGTGTTTGAATTAAGTCTCCGTGATTCTGATGCAGTGAGCTTCAGCTCACAGAATAAGAATTATTGTTCTCATTTTAGGCAGAAGGAGTGCTAATCCTAGTAGCTATACCAGTGGCCAGTCCCCACATATTGCCTATCTCTTAGTCTCTCTTAAGTAACACAGTGCTAGGAGTTACTTCTGTTTGAGAAAGGAGGAAAAGAAGAGTGATAGGGTATTTTAATATTTGTTTTAATCCTTCTGGCAATTACAGAATTCAAGGCATCAACAGAGGATCAGTAGCACTGTAACTCTTTGTTGCCCATAAACTCCATAGGCATGAAATTCAATAGTAAACTAATGCTCCCTTGCCCCCAGAGGCATTCACCAGGCCTGTGGCTCCTTTCCTTTTAGTCTGCATTTACCTCATATTGGCTGGGACTGTGTTAGTAGAGTTGCAGTCGTCTCCCCTGGCTCACCATCATTTAACATGAGAAAAATCAGGAAACAACTGCCCTCATCATATCATAGTTACTTGACTGGGTTGACAGTGCTTTTTTGGTGCTTGAAAAGTTGTCATTAGTTCTGTTTGGCAAATCTAAAGAGCAGTCAGTCAGTGAGGATCTTCCTGGACTTTATTCTTTAGCTAATGTCTGCCTTCTTAGCCTGAGAGGGGTTACTTCTCCTGTACTTTTACCCCTCTACACTGCTGACATTCATATACTGTTTTTCATTTGTGTTGTGTGACCAGACACTTATATTTTGTTTCCATAACTTACCTGTAGACTATTACTTTGAATCCATGTGACTACGTTCATGGCTAGCTAGTAAATGTATATATCTGAAGTAACTGTAAGTTATCTATCTTAAAAAGTCTTCTTTATTGTCTAACTACAATATGCCTATCAAAATACCCCTGTCACTTGGTATTGTAATTGAAGGAAAGCTCCACGAAGGCAGAGATTTTTTTAAAATCTATTTTGCTGATTTCTGTATTCTCCCTACTTGTCATGTCGCTTTCATTTTGCTTGAACAAATGAAAAGGTATTACTACTTTTTTAGTAAAAGCATCTTATGAGATAATTATTTTTAAAACTGCAGAGTCTAACTTCCCTCTCCCCAGTTAAACTGTAGCCAACTTGTGTAGTTTTTCCAGGTTGCGTATTTCTATAAGGAGATTGTTAGGTATATATTATTTCCTAATTGGATTTCTGTGCTAACCATTATTGTTTCCTTAAAGGCAAATGTTCTCTAGTTACCCAACTACCACTGTGCTTCCCACACGTCGTGCACAGACTCCTCCAATATCATCGTTACCAACGTCTCCTTCTGATGAAGTAGGAAGAAGGCAAAGCTTAACTTCTCCTGATTCCCAGTCAGCAAGGCCAACCAACCGCACAGGTGTGTGTGCTGTCTTGCACTTTGATACCCAGACCTTAGCATTCAATATGGGTGGGACTTGATTATGTGGGCATTGTGTTTTGTCTTCACTAAAACAGTGATTTTTTTAACTTTTTGTTTTGTATTGGGGTGTAGCTGATTAACAATGTTGTGGTAGTTTCAGGTGAACAATGAAGGGACTCAGCCATACATATACATATATCTATTCTTCCCCAAACCCTTCTCCCATCCAGGCTGCCACATAGCATTGAGCAGAGTTCCATGTACTATACAACAGATTCTTGTTCATTATCCTATTTTTGTTGTTGTTGTTGTTGAAGGATAATTGCTTTACAGAATTTTGTTGTTTTCTACAAACGTTAACATGAAGCAGCCATAGGTATACATATATCCCCTCCCGTTTTGAACCCTCCCTCTCCCATCTCCCTCCCTTTCCCACCCCTCTAGGTTGATACAGAGCCCCTGTTTGAGTTTCCTGAGCCACACAGCAAGTTCCCATTGGCTCTCTATTTTACATATGGTAATGTAAGTTTCCATGTTACTTTGGCATACTTTTCACCCTCTCCTCCCCTCTCCCCATGTCTGTAAATCTATTCTCTATGTCTGTTTCTCCATTGCTGCCCTGTGAACAAATTCTTCAGTACCATTTTTCTAGATTCCATATATATGTGTCAGAATATATTTCTCTTTCTCTTTCTGACTGAGGTCCTAATCTGTAGATCAGCACTTCAGGCACTTAAAGGGGCATGCTGGGTGGGGTCCCACTCTGTAGTTCCGTGCATCAGTCACTTAAAAGGAGCACTCTGGGTGGGGTCCTGCTCTGTAGTTCAGTGCATCAGGCGTTTAATGGGCCAACCTTTCTGTTGTTCAGCTGCGGGTGCTGGCGTGAGGTGGGGGAGAGGCTATGGTGATGGCTCCATCCCCTACACGTGACTCAGCAGTATCACCTTGCTTCCATGGCTGCCCAGCTTTGCTCCACAGGCAATTCCCACCACAGTCTCCTCCCTCACCTCGATCCGTCTCTCTGCAGTCAATAGCAGCCCTCACCCTGGCATTCATCCGCAGTCCATAAACTCCAGCTCCCAGCCTCCATGCCTTCCAGGGGACCTGCATCCCTGTCCTGGTTATGTATGGCTGCGGCAAGGACTGTCTGATTCTCATTCCATTTAGGCTGCCACAGATGAGCTGTTTGACTCTCAGCCTTAGATGTTTCTTCTCTGACTCAGACCATTGCCCCAGTGTGGGGATGGGACCCCTGCTTCAGTTTCCCCACCCGCTGAGGGCAGGTCCAGTCCTACTAACACTCCTGTTTTCCCCCCTAGTTCCTTCAACCTACTGAGTTTTGCGTGGTTCTGTATATTCTTTTCAGCTGGTCAGGTTCTCCCATCTGTTTTCAGCTGGTGTTCTGCGTGCTTTTCTGTATCTGAAGGTACATTCCTGATGTATCTGTGGAGAGAGATGTAGTCCACATCCACCTGCTCCTCTGCCATCTTGTTCTCCAAGTTAGTTATCCATTTTAAATATAGCAGTGTGTACGTGACATCCCAAACTCTCTAACTTGTCCCTCCTCTTGGTGGCAACTTTAAGTTCATTTTCTAAGTCTTTGAGTCTCTTTCTGGTAAAACAGTGCTTTTAATTAAAGAGAACCTTCCTCATCAAACTGAGCTGTCTTCTCTGTTTTGAAGCTGTAGATTGAATTATGCCTTTTTATAGAGAAATTGTGACTGTTAGTTGCTCAATCATGTCGACTCTTTGCAGCCCTGTGGACTGTAGCCCACCAGGCTCTTCTGTCCATGAAATTCTCCAGGCAAGAATCTTGGAGTGGGTAGCCATTCCCTTCTCCAGCGTATCTTTCTGACCCAGGGATTGAACCCAGGTCTGTTGCATTGCAGGCAGATTCTTTACCATATGAGACACCAGGGAAGCACCCAGAGGTCTTGGGAAATTCAGTGTGTCTTTCCCTTCATGTTGTAGTTTTCTAGAAGTTTTTGTGGTTTTTTTTTTTTCAATTTTCCATGTCTGTTTAACATACTCAGTCTTTCCTCTACCTTATGGAATACATGGAATAACAGTTCTCATTATTAGAAAAGTTATGTTTTGTGAACACAGAATTAGCAAAAACGGAACCACTATTCCTTGTGAAAATATAGGGCTAGTTTTTTGTGAGCTTCTGATCATACCCTATCAACTGATCAAAATACAACCTTATTTTAAGTGTGTTTCAATTTAAAGACACCATATTTAATATAATGTATTATTGATTCATTAGCATTGAACTCATGGCCAGGAGCACTATTAAATCATGCCTGTGTGAACCTTAACATACATTTTCTCCATAAGGCACTTTGTAGCCTTCTTGCACTTAGAAACACTAGATAGCATTTCCATACTACACTTGGAGGCTATTTTAAACAGTGAAATCACCAACAAAAAGCATACAGTATGCAAAAACAAAAGTTACACTAAATGACATGAAAAGGATACTTGTTATAGTCTGAAAACTGAAACAAGAATACACAGCATCCCCTTGTTTGACCTTAGCTGGAAGTAAATGCATCAGGAGCCTGAATCTTTCGGTCATCCTGTGATGTGAATGACTGTGAAAGTGCCATGAGTATTGATTTTGGAGTTATAAATCAATTTTAATGAGTAAATTATTGGCAGATATGGAATCTACAAATGAGAGTCAAATGTATTTATGGTATCTGTTTTAATATCTGTTGTACTTAATTTATCAGTTCTCTCACTTATAGATCTGTTTCTAGTAATTAGTTTATCTCTTCATTTTGAATTGTGCTTTCTTGATTCTTTGCATGTTTGGTTACTTTTTATTGGATACCAGACATTGTGAATTTTACCTAGTTGAGTGCTGGATATTTTGTACTTCTGTAATTGAACTTTAACTTTGTTCTAGAATACAGTTAAGTAACTTGAAAACAATTGGATTCTTTCAAGACTTCCTTTTAAGCTTTGTTAGGTGGGACCAGGACAACCTTCAGTTTGTCTAGTATTCTATCCAGTGCTTTATGCTTTATTACAAAGTTTTTTTCATTCTGGCTTGTTGTAACACAGATGCTTCCCAACCTTATGTGAGCTCTAAGGATTGTTCTGCCTCTGCTTCTGGGTGATTCTTTCCCTGGCTTTGGATAGCTGTTGTATTAGCATCAGCTGAAGGCTTGAGGTGGTGAGGACCCTCTGCAGATTTCTCGAGTTCTCTGTGTAGCTCTCTTATTTTCATACAGATGAAAAGAGTATTCTACCCTGGTATCTGGTATCCTACCCTGTTAATTCTAGCCACCTTTGAATCTGTACTTTGTCTCCACCATTCAGAGAGACCCCTAAGTTTAGCTTGAATTTACCTTCCCTGACCTACAGGTTTGGAGATTTTTTCCAGGCCATAAGCTAAGGCAGTTTTACACCTTGCCTCATTTGATTCCCTTCTTTCAGGGATTACCATCCCACATTGCCTATCACCATCTGCAGACTGTTTGATAATTTTTGTCTTTTTTTTTAGTTGCTTAAGGTGAGAGTAAATCTAGCCTTTGTTACTTTTTCATGGCAAGAAGGTGAACTTCAACAGATGCATCAGGGCTATCACCACTGTAGCAGAATGACTTTTTTTCTAAGCAAAAATAAGAATGATAGTCTTCCCTCCTTCTCTTCTTCCTTACTAATCCAATTCAAAAGGCATTAAGTGAGGCCAATCTAGGTAGACATTCATGCCAGCAGGGTAAGGGAGGTGTGTGGCATGGTAGCCCAGAGTGGGTTGTCAGAGCCAGATTTGGGTGAAAAAACCTTCTGTGTGTGGAGTGGCCTGGCATAGAGCTTTTTGAGTCCAGGTGGGGTGAGGAACTGTCCTCACAGTCTGTCACTAGATGTCAGAGCCATGTAGGTTGAAGAGGGCCTCTGCTGGCGACTGTCCACTGAGAGAGCCTTGGAGCAGTGATGCTTCAATAGCTGTACACACACCTAGTGCCAAAATCCTATCTTCTAAATACTGTTCTCTAATAGAAGAAACCTTGATCTTCTGAGAGAAGTGGCACTTCAGGTCTGGGTATGAGATGAGTGTAGAATGGCTTGTGCCGCAAAGTGGTAAAATACTCAGAGAATGATGGGCATAGGCCTGAAGGACATATAAATTAGAATGGAATGGCATCCACTGGCCAAATCTGGGAGATTTGGGACATAAAAAACAATAATTACAGTAACAGATAATAACTCGTGAATGCAATAAGAATCTATAACCATATGAAAAAAAGAGGAGCTTTGCTTTAGAGTAGAATACCAACTGATGAATCTGAAAGCACTGATGTACTTTAAAATACCATCATTTGTCAGCTATCATGATGATAATTAATTCAGCCAGTAAACATAAACGAGTTGGACTGTGAAGAAAGCTGAGTGCCAAAGAATTGATGCTTTTGAACTGTGGTGTTGGAGAAGACTCTTGAGAGTCATTTGGACTGCAGGGAGATCCAACCAGTCCATTCTAAAGGAGATCAGTCCTGGGTGTTCATTGGAAGGACTGATGCTGAAGCTGAGACTCCAATACTTTGGCTACCTCATGCAAAGAGTTGACTCATTTGAAAAGACCCTGATGCTGGGAGGGATTGGAGGCAGGAGGAGAAGGGACGACAGAGGATGAGATGGCTAGATGGCATCACCGACTCGATGGACACGAGTTGGGTAAACTCCGGGAGCTGGTGATGGACAGGGAGGCCTGGCGTGCTGCAATTCACGGGGTTGCAAAGAGTCCCACACGACTGAGCGACTGAACTGAACTGAAACATAAATGAAAGTGAAAGTGTTAGTCACTCAGTCTTGTCTGACTCTGCAGCCCCATGGACTGAGCCCACCAGGCTCCTCTGTCCATTGGATTCTCCAGGCACGAATACTGGAGTGGGTAGTCAGTCCCTTCTCCAGGGGATCTTCCTGACCCAGGGATCAAACCTGGGTCTCTAGCATTGCAGGTGGATTCTTTCCCGTCTGAGCCACCAGGGAAGTCCTAACATAATAAATGCTGAGTGAAACTTTGATGAAGAATGAGATATTTATATATTCTCATAGTTTTTTCCCCACAAATACTTAACTAATTACAAAGGAAAAGAAAGAGTTAACTTTACAGTGGAGAAACCTGGCAGATACCAGCTTAACTCAAATCATCAAAGTTATCATCAGTAATGAGACAAAATAAAATCATGGACCATCTAATAGAATGCAGCAAGAAGGCAACATCAGTTCTGTGATACTCCTGCCAAAAAGCACAACCTGAATCTAATCATGAGAAAATAGCAGACACCAGATTGAGGGACTTTCTACCCTGTAACTGGCCTGGAATCTTCTAAATATCAAAGTGAGTGAAAGAGGCTGAACAGACATGAAAAGTTAAATGTAAAGATTATCCTGGATTGGATCCTTTGCTGTAAAAAACATTATCAAGACTTTCCTTGAAACTAGAATCTGGATTAGATGATAATTGTGAATTTCCTGACTATGATAGTTGTGTTGTGGTTATGCAGGAGAATGTTGTTATTTGTAGGAGTGATGTATTAGTATATTCAGGGAAGATGGGACATTATGTCTTTTACTTATTCTCCAGTAGTTCAGGGGTAAAATAATTTTTTGTACTCTTTAAAATTTCTGTAAAATTAAAGTTTTTTGTAATTAGGAAACTTTAAAAAAATATGAACCATTGTTTTCAGCAGGTTTATTTCATAATAGCTGGTTTATCTTTAAGAAAAACCTTAAGAAGCTCTGTCATATTTAATCACATTCAATTAGTGAATTCTTTAACATTTCATTAAATTTGGACAATATTAAGAAAATTGGGAATTATGGTCACTAAAGGAACACTTTTTACTCGTGGTATATAGTGATATTTAGGACTTTACCTCTCTTTCTTTTGTTTCAGCCTTGTCAGACCCAAGTAGTAGACTTTCAACTTCTCCTCCTCCTCCAGCAATTGCAGTACCCTTGTTAGAAATGGGGTTCTCTCTCCGGCAGATTGCGAAAGCCATGGAAGCCACAGGTACTGTAACTTTTTAAGTATCAGTATATGCAGATATGAGAAACATGATCTTTATTAAGGGCAATATGTTTTTTAAGAAGCCATAAAGCTTGATAAGGTTTTTAATACCAGATTAATTACAGTTGCATCATAGCAGGCACTCTTAAACTGATAGCAGGAATAATTATTTTGCCCAAAGTCAATATTAGACCTTTTTTCCACGCGTTCAGGTGCTCGAGGTGAGGCTGATGCCCAGAACATCACTGTCCTTGCCATGTGGATGATAGAGCACCCTGGGCATGAGGATGAGGAGGAGCCCCAGTCAGGCAGCACAGCTGACTCGAGGCACGGAGCAGCAGTTGCAGGCAGTGGTGGGAAATCAAATGATCCCTGTTATTTGCAGTCACCAGGAGACATACCATCAGCTGATGCTGCTGAAATGGAGGAAGGCTTCAGTGAAAGGTGAAATTCCAATTTCCATATTTCTGTTCCATGTGTTATAAATGGTGCCTCAAGAGCCCCACTTATGTCCCTTCATAGGTGCTTCCAATGTATAAGGTTAAGTAGAGATATATGAAAAAATGGACATTTCAGTTACAAGTTTATGTTTCTGTAAAGGGTGAAAATGACATGACAGGTTTTGACTTGAATGATATTTTTATGAAAATAGGAAATAATTTTAATATAAAGTTGCTGAAAAAAACAAACTAAAAACTAAAATGTTTATTCTGAAATAAAATAAACATGTTGATAAAATAATTTTATTATATGTTAAATAACTAGAATGTTCATTTTTATATAATTGATTTAATGCATTCAATAGAAATGGATTCAATAGGAATCTTTGTGTCTCTTAATATAGGTTTATATTTTCATCTCATCTTTAGTTTTAATATCTAATGCAATGCACCCTTTTTTAAAGTTGGAAAACAAATTCTCTAATAATGCCTAGCTTAAAAAGAAATGTAGAAACCAACATAACATTGTAAAGCAATTATCATGCAATTAAAAATATATATAATAAAATATTCTGTAATCCTTTCTAAAATGCTCCTCATTCAGCACTTCTTATGACTTTAAATCTTCATTTCATTTTAGTTCATGAAGCCATATTGGGGCTTGTATCTTATATTAATCTGCAGGCTTTTTCTGACAAGCTCAGTGAATATTTCCATAACTTATTTTGAAATATCTGTTGTTCCAAGGCAAGGATTCCCAGCCATTTCAGATTTTCAGTATATAATCATTTAAGATTTAGTTAAGGCTATTGACCTCATTTGAATTTAAACTTGTATTAAGCATAATTTCATAATTTAAGCTTGTATTAAGCATAATTTCAAAAATCAGATAACATTACTGCTCAGAGCAATATGACATTTATAATTTAGAACTTTGCCAAGCACAAAAGATATATTTCAAAAGTTTATCATAAACATATTGTTCTTGATAATACTTGGAGGAAAATGTACTGCAAGCAAGTTAGTACTTGTTTTCTGTTCATGATGATTTTTTAAAATGTGCATTGCTTTCAAACTTGCACTTTTAGTGCTGATAATCTGGATCATGCAGAGAATGCAGCTTCTGGAAGTGGACCGCCAGCTAGGGGTCGCTCAGCAGTAACAAGAAGGCACAAGTTTGATTTAGCTGCTCGAACATTGCTAGCAAGAGCAGGTAAGTATATGTTTCACATCTTCTCTTGGTGAAAGTATTATATAATTTGTTTATATTTTAAAGTCAATATATAAGCAACGTTAAAGAAGATGTAGATTAATAATACTAAATATTCAATGCCTCCACATTGAAAGAGCAACTATTTGCATATTACTTTCTATGCATTTATATAATTTAATTTAAATCACAGCATACATTCATAAATTTGTTTTTAAGTTTCCTCTGGATGCAGAAGGCTATAGTAGTCACTTGTAGATATTGAGAAATTTCATAAATGCTCTCTCTGCCCTCAAGAAACATAATTTAAGAAGTGAAGATACATGTTTAAGATATCACAGATGAGAAGGAACTAGAAAGAGTTCTGTGCCAAGTAGGCACTGGTTTTTCTGATGTACTTTGTGGACTTCAGGGCTTCACTACTAGGTAAGGCCCTGGATAAGCAAAAATGTATTTTTTTGTTACATTAGTAAATATTTTGAGGATTATGTTATTGGCATATGAAATGTAAGTTATAGGGAATATATTTTCCAAACTGAAATCTAGAATATGTTTTTTGTCAAAGCAGAGTTTAATCCTTAAATTCTTAAAACATAAATAATGATTCAGTAGTTTATAGGAACAGAAACATTGAGACTGTCCTAGAACATATAGGATGTATATTTAATATATAGTGAAAGGGACTGATTTTAAAAAACTGAGAGGATAATAACAGCCCACATTTACTGAGTGTTCTTCTGTATAACAAACTTTATGAAATATTTCACATGGACTATCTTATTTAAACCTATCAGCAACTGTGCAAGGTATGAATGCTATTATCTCCATTTCACAGAAGAAGCAACACATATGATAGGTAAAGTTTTATGTTTATGATCTGGAGTCCAGTAAGTCAGCTGAAATAGGCTCTTACCTGCATTGTACGGCAGTTAAGAACTGGCAAAATATTCAGAATTATTTTATACATGCAAATAAAATGCCTTTCTTGTTTTGTTCTGAGCGGGGTTATACCGCTCTGTGCAGGCCCACAGGAATCAAAGTCGGGAGAAGGAATATCTTTGCAACAAGACCCAGGGGCGTTGTATGACTTTAATTTAGATGAGGAATTGGAAATTGATCTTGATGATGAAGCGATGGAAGCTATGTTTGGACAAGACCTGACCAGTGACAATGATATTCTGGGAATGTGGATCCCAGAGGTACTGGATTGGCCTACCTGGGTGTGTGTGACTGCAGCGGGGGCTGCTCTGACTTATTTTCCTGCCCTCCTGTTCATACAGCTTACTAATAACAGCCTTGCCTAGAGTTGTAGCACTCTGAAAAGTCTGACATCTCATCCTAAAGTTTGGGGCTCTAACACTTGAGGTTCCTTTGATACCTACAAACTAATAAGAAAAAGTCTCTCTTGTTGCTTTCTCTGTGCGATTTTATTGCTTCTCTCCCCAGACTAGATGAATAGAGCCATATTGTGATCATTTGATTATAATATCAAAAACAGATTACAAAATAAGCATCAGGTCCCAATCAACTCTGCTGGGTATTTAACATGGCTGCTGTGCTTATCTTGCTGTGGAATGCATGCTCTTCTCCTTAATAGGTTCTGTTTTAATCACTGTAATGCCTCACTCTAGGAGCCAGTGCCACCTAGATCTTGTAAATACATCTATCAAAGGGCAGGGTACATGGTGGGTTTGTATGTTTACATTGTTTAGCATTAAACTTTTTGTAGCAGGGAGACTGAGAAGTTCACAAGTGTTAAGTTTTATAGGGAAGATCATATATTAAGTTAATACGATAAATTAAATGACTTCTTAGAAATTCAGAAAATAGATATGCATGTTATGATCAGATAAAAGTTTTCATTGGAGGGATTTTAAATCATTGAGATGAGGCAGATTGTTTTTATTAATAATTTTTTTCCCAGTAGTATAGTCAGTTACTTTTGTTGTCACTTAGTGTGAGGAAGGGGCAAAGAACACCTTCAGACTGTGTGATCTGAATTTTGATTTGTTATAGTTTTGATGAACATCTTACAAATACTCCAGCATATGTAAACAAGTAGTTTATATAAATGATCTATTTACCTCTTCTTAATTATATGTTAATTTGACTAATCATGTGATATGAAATCATTTTGTGCAGCATGTTTGTGAGTCTGAAGACAGGGAAGAAGTGGTGGTGTGTGAGCTGTGTGAATGCAGTGTCGTCAACTTCAATCAGCACATGAAGAGAAATCACCCAGGCTGTGGGCGCAGCGCAAACCGCCAGGGCTATCGCAGCAACGGCTCCTATGTGGATGGCTGGTTCGGTGGTGAATGTGGGAGTGGAAATCCATACTACCTGCTGTGTGGCAGCTGCAGAGAAAAGTACTTAGCCCTGAAGACCAAATCCAAGGCAACAAGTTCTGAAAGGTACCTTGAAATTATGTATATATCCAGACACTCTGACTGAAGTATATAAAAGTATCTCTCATTGAGGCATGGGGATTGTAGTTTTCTTCATGTGAAGAATTACCTGAAATGGCAACCCACTCCAGTACTCTTGCCTGGAGAATCCTGTGGATGGAGGAGTCTGGTGGGCTACAGTCCACGCGGTTGCACAGAGTCAGATACAACTGAGCGATTTCACTTTCACTTTATTTTTTTCCTTTATAAAGTCCTGTGATTGCTGAATTTAGATACAGGAATGAGGGAAGTGGAAGAATTCAAGTTCCTGCCAGAGGTGGCAGTCTATAGTCTGGGAACAGTGGTATGGTCTCAGGTCCTTCACTAGAGTTTGACTGTATTAATCTTAAATTTGTTAACAAATTGTGAGTGGGACCCATGCTTTAACCTTCAGGAGGCTTATGTTCCTTTTTTTCCTTTGGTGTTTTTCACCATATTTTTGACCTCTTGATTAAGATCTTTTTTCTTGATTAAAAAAAATAGACTAATTAAACAAGCTTCCATGAAAATATTACCTCTTTATATTCATAAATAGCAATTAATAGCTAATGAGTAAGGTTTTTGCCCTTCCTGTCAACTATTAAAACCCTTAAAGTGTTCTGGAATAGGCTTTGATTAAAAGATCTATGTAGGGGACTTCCCTATGGTCCAGGGGTTAAGAATCCACTTGCCAATGCAGGGAACATGGGTTCAATCCCTGATTCAGGAAGATTCCACATGCTGCAGAGCAGCGGAAGCTCATGTGCCACAACTGCTAGAGCCTGAGCACTCTAGGGCTTGTGCTCTGCAACAAGAGAAGCCACTGCAATGAGAAGGTTGTGCACTGCAATGAGAAGTGGCCCCCACTCACTGCAACTAGAGAAAGCCCACACGCAGCAACGAAGACCCAGTGCAACCAAAAATAAATAAATAAATTTGGGGGGAAAAAAGATTTATGTTGGTCACTAAGAAACCTCCACAGTTATTTGATAAAATAGTCACTGATTTTGTAAACACCTACATACCAGTG
The DNA here is from genome assembly GCA_006408695.1 of Aepyceros melampus. Lineage (NCBI taxonomy): Eukaryota > Metazoa > Chordata > Mammalia > Artiodactyla > Bovidae > Aepyceros > Aepyceros melampus. The sequence goes on along the minus strand of SJXQ01010235.1, from coordinate 82,890 downwards.
GTTTTTATTACATTATCCCATAACATGAAGGGACATCCCAGGTGGCGCCTAGTGGTAAAGAACCCACCTGCCAATGCAGGAGACACAGGAGACCCAGTTTCGATCCCTCATTTGGGAAGGTCCCCTGGAGGACGGCATTGCAACCCACTCCAGTATTCTTGCCTGGAGAATCCCATGGACAGAGGAGCCTGGCGGGCTACACTCTATGAGGTTGCAAAGAGTCGGACATGACTGAGCAGCTAACACTTTCACTTTCCATAACATGAAACATACTTTTTAATTTTGTGTTGCTTTATTAATGACCTTTTTAAATGTCCTAATGACATAATTTGCACTTTGGAGTAATTGTTTTATATGAAAACACAATGTTCTTTGTGTTTGGTGCAGGTACAAAGGACAAGCTCCAGATCTTATTGGCAAGCAGGACAGTGTGTATGAAGGTAGTTCTTTTGAGAACCTCTTTATTTCACATGTATTTTTGTATATACCTTCTACTTAACATCTGTTACTAAAACTTAGCCTTCATATGTTTCTCTGTATTTACGTACATGTCAACTTAAACTTCCCCCCAAGAGTTCAAGATAGTATGATAGCAATAGCCCTAGTTTTAAAAGTCAAGGGAAAAAGACCTGGGTTCTAATATTTTCCCACAGGATGTAATTTCTGTGTGGCGTGTATATTTTTTCAAAGTAGGTAAAGTATGAAGTATTAATACATTTTGAATTTTCATCCTAATTGTGGAAAGTAAAAAATAAAGAAGTGAGCATCAATCTATCTGGAGCATTCATTTATTCGGAATAACTCATTTCCTAATGATCATGGACAGGGTCAATTACTCTTTGTTGGCCTCATAATAGTATTTTTTATTAGTTGAAACCGCCATTACCAACTGTAACATGTGCTATTGGTTTAAATGGATTTGCTCTCACTCCCTTTCCCTTAGTCCCGCTGTGCCTCCAGAGTGCAGTTTAGTTGGGTCACCAGGAGATGGTGCTATATTTTATTTTGTAGGCACTGACTAGGCTTTCAGTCCATCTGCATCTTAGACCTATCTCACAGTAACCATTGCCAGCAGGGTTGTGTCATGTTTATATTCACATACCATCCATTTCTTTCTCTATGAATTCCAGAAGACTGGGACATGTTAGATGTTGATGAAGATGAAAAGCTAACAGGTGAAGAAGAGTTTGAATTACTTGCTGGCCCTCTTGGTTTAAACGACCGCCGCATTGTACCAGAACCAGTTCAGTTCCCTGACAGTGATCCATTAGGAGCATCAGTAGCAATGGTAACAGCAACCAACAGTATGGAAGAGACTCTGATGCAAATAGGTAAACTTGGAATGCTGATTGGCGTGGATTTTATAGAGTCTATATTAATTTGCTTCTTAGAAAAGTAAAAAGGTAGAGGTTAATAATAATGAGTTCAATATTTTCTATCCCATCAACTATCTTTATCCAGGTGTTTTAATGTTTTGAAGATATTATGTAAAATTAACTTCTGATTCTTTTGTTTTTATAAAATATTCAAGTGATAAAAAGAATTTATAAAATGCAAAGTTTTTTTTTTTTTAACTTTGTGTTCAGAGAAACCTGGAAACAAAAACTATTTTGTAGTATTTTTTAATTTGGGTGAATATGTACTCAAAGCATATTTTTAAAACTATATTTTTTCTATATTGTTAATATCAGTGGAAGTGATACATGAGTAAAAACCAAAAAAATTTAAGAATCATATTTTTCCTATAATAAATTATTGACTTAGAAATATCTATTTCTCTCAAACCATCTTCTATATAACAAAGTTTTATGGATGAGCAAAATACATTGATTTGCTTTATTTCCTGGTAGCCTAGAACCTAGCTACCTACGGAAAATTTTTCAGTAGTTTGGCTATTTTTTTCCTTACCTTCTTGAAAACTGAGCAAAACCTTACGTTTTTCAGGTTGTCATGGCTCTGTAGAAAAGAGTTCCTCTGGGAGAATAACCCTGGGTGAACAGGCAGCGGCCTTAGCAAATCCCCATGACCGCGTGGTCGCCCTAAGGAGAGTGACGGCTGCTGCTCAGGTCCTTCTGGCCAGAACCATGGTCATGCGAGCTCTGTCTCTGCTCTCAGTCAGGTAAGTGTCATTTTCTGCCAAAAGATGCTACGTTAGCTGCTTTAACATATTGGACAGGAGTCTGGTATTGTTTAGGAAAAAGAAATAAAAGTTTTAGAAACCTGAATTGCAAATAGAAATGCCTTATGATCCAGCGATCCCACTGCTGGGCATACACACCAAGGAAACCAGAATTGAAAGAGACACGTGTACCCCAATGTTCATTGTGGCACTGTTTATAATAGCCAGGACATGGAAGCAACCTAGATGTCCATCAGCAGATGAATGGATAAGAAAGCTGTGGTACATATACACAATGGAGTATTACTCAGCTATTAAAAAGAATACATTTGAATCAGTTCTAATGAGGTGGATGACGCTGGAGCAGATTATACAGAGTGAAGTAAGCCAGAAAGAAAAACACCAATACAGTATACTTACACATATATATGGAATTTAGAATGATGGTAATGATAAACCTGTACGCAAGACAGCAAAAGAGACACAGATGTATAGAACGGCCTTTTGGACTCTGTGGGAGAGGGAGAGGGTGGGATGGGTTGGCAGAGTGGCAGTGTAACATGTGTGATATCATAAGTGAAACGAATCGCCAGTCCAGGTTTGATGCAGGATGCAGGATGCTTGGGACTGATGCACGGGGATAATCCAGAGAGAGGGTGTGGGGCGGGAGGGGGGAGGTGGGGGTCGGGATTGGGAGTTCATGTACACTCATGGCTGATCCATGTCGATGTGTAGCAAAACGAATACAGTATTGTAAAGCAAAACAAACTAAAAAAATAAAAATTAATTAAAAAAAAAAAATAAAGGCAGCAAGAGAAAAACAGTCACGTACAAGGGAACCCTCTCCCCCTAAAAAAATAGGACTTAATTAAACTTAAGTCTTTTTCACAGCAAAGGAAACCATCACCAAAATGAAGAGACAACCTGCTGAATGGGAGAAAATATTTGCAAATGATACAACCAATAAAGAGTTAATATTCAAAGTATACAGCTCATATAATTCAATATCAAAAAAACAACTGTTTTAAAAAGGGCAGAAGACCTGAATAGACAGTTTTCTGAAGACATACAGATGGCAAACAGGCACATGAAAAGATGCTCAACATTGCCAATCATCAGAATAATGCAAATCATAACCCAGTGAGATCACCTCACACCTGTCAGAACAGCTATCATCAAGAAGTTCACAGATAACATATGTCAGTGAGGATGTGGAGCAAAGGGAACCTTAGTACACTATTGGTGGGAATGTAAACTGGTAAACCACTATGGAAAACAGCATGGAGCTTTCTCAAAAAAAGCTAAAAATAGAACCACCATATGATCCAGCAAGTTCCAACCCTGGGTATATATCTGAAGAAAACAAAAAACAGTAATTTGAAAAGATATATGCACCTCAATGTTTATAGCAACATTATTTATATTAGCCAAGAAATGAAAGCAACCTAAGTGTAACAAATGAATGGTTAAAGAGGATGTGGTAAATATGGACAATGAAATATCATTCATAAAAAAGAATGAAAATTTCCTATTTGGAACAACCTGGATGGACCTGGAGGGTATTATGCTTAGTGAAATAAGTCAGCCAGAGAAAGACAAATACTGCATGTTAGCACTTGTATGTGGAACCTAAAAAAATAAACATAACAGAAACAGAAAAAAAAAAAAAAAAGAAAACTGAATAACTGCTGTTGAAGGAAAGAAATCAGACAATAGTCATCATTATTATTCATTCAATTATTCAGTCAGTCAGTTGTTCAATTAATGTTTGGGTCTTTTTAGGCAGAAAATGTTGCTATTATAATAACTGAGTAAACTACAAGCATTTTATTATCTGAAATGGGAAACTAAGACTGTTGATCCATTTGATGTAGGGTAAAACTAGAAGGTTGAGTGAGCTTTTCTGCACAGTTTACCAACAGTATAGCTAAGTCAGTCTGCATATTGTGGAGGCTCCTGCTGTGTTCATACTGTGGAGTGTAATGTTAAAAAAGGGAAGAGAGCCAAGAATACTTAAAAGACATCCATTTAAGAAATGATTAAGTAGGGATATTTAACAGTAAATCAATGAAGACTGAAGGACCCTGAAAGAAACTGAAAATTTAAATGAGACTATATGATGTTGGCTCAAGAATATAGACAGTTTGGTCTATGGGAAATAACTTCAGAAACTGACTCATATGTGTAGATCAACATTTGATTTATAATTTGATTTATGACAGTGCTTACATTGCAGAGCAGTGAGGAAAGGATAATCTTTTCCGTAACTTGGGCTACGTCAGATAGTTTATTCACTTCAGCAAAAAAATGAGTCTTGGCTCCAACCTCAAACTATATAAAGCCAGTATTTTCAAGTGACTTTTTGGTCTAAGTGTAAAACATAAATCAGTAACATTTCTGTAAGGTAATGAAGATTTTATTCTTGATCTTGGAACAAGCAGAGATTTCTTAAGTCACAAAAGGCATTCACTTTAAAGAAAAGCATTGATAAATTGGACTACATTAAAAAAGAACTTTGGTTCAGCAAAAGTCATATAGGAAGTAATAAGTCAGAAAGTGAAAAAAAAAAAGCCCTGGAATGGGAGATGATCTTAGCAATGCATATAACCAACAAAATATATAAAGTATTCTTACAAACCAATAAGAGAAAGACAGAAAAAGAAAAATGGACATAATACAAAATAATATAAAAGATCTTGAAATGGTCAATAAACATGAACAAAAAAATGTTCAGCCCTATTACTCTTCAGAGAAATGAAAGTAGGATATGCCTACACACCCATCAAAGTGGCTAAAATTTAAAAGACTGAGGGGAGAAAAGTGATCATGAGGATGTGGAACATCTAGACCTCTCATACACTGCTAGTGCAAAAATAAATTAGGATAGTTACTTTGGAAAACTCATAGATAGTACCAACTAAAAGTGAGTATTAATGTACTTATGACCTAGGAAAACACTTCTGGGTATATATCCAACAGACGTGCTTACATATGTGTACCCAAAGATGTCAGAAAGAACATTCATTCTTTTGTTGGAAAGAATGGCAGTGCCGTTCATAATAGCCCCATGCTCTCATCTGTATAGAGAAATGAATTGTGGTAAATTTCATTTATATAGGCAGCCATATCTTTTTCTATTGCACTCTATTGTGCTTTACAGATATTAGTTGTTTTTTTGTTTTTTTTAAACAAATTGAAGGTTTGTGGCAGCCCTGAGTTGAACAAGTCTGTTGGCACCATTTTTCTAATAACATTTGCTCATTTCATGTCTCTGTGTCACATTTTGGTAATTCTTGGACTGTTTCAAGCTTTTTCATTACTATCATATTTGTTATGGTGATCTGTGATCCACTGATCACATCTTTCATGTTACTGTTCTGAAAAGGTTACTGAAGGCTTAGATGATTAACATTTTTTAGCATTAAAGTATTTTTAAATTGAGCTATGTATTAATATATTGTTCTTTTAGGCATAATGCTATTGCACCCTTAACAGACTACAATATAATGTAAGCATGACTTTTATATACACTGGAAAACCAAAAACGTTTGGCCTTCTTAATTGCAATATTCCTTTTATTATCATGGCCTGGAACTGAACCCACATCTGCTGTGCTAATAATGCAACAGCATGGATGACTCTTACAAGCATAATGTTGAATAAAAGAGAATACACACATAAGAGAATACACAGTTTATTATCCTATCTAAAAATAAGAAAAACTGATTTATGGCCTTAAACATCAGAATAGTAGTTATTTTTGAGGGCTTGGAGATTGAGAAGGGCCCAAGTAGTCTTCTGGGGTGTTGGTAGTGTTCTGTTTCTTGATCTGGAAGGTAACTTACCTAGGTTTGTTCAGTTTGTGAAAATTCATGGTTTATGAACATTGTCTAAATTATACTTTGATAATTCAGGCATACTTCAAGTGTATGTTGATATTTATTAAAACAAAAGTTTCAATAACAGTTTCCAGGTTTTTATTTTTGGACATCTCTTACATACATACATACATACAGTAGGACATGTATGACTAGGATAGTGGACCTTGCCTTTTATTTTGGTTGTTGGTGCTATGGATTGTATGTGGGGCTCCAGATGGTCACTTAAGTTATTTTCTTTATGTATCTAAAGTGTGTTATTTTCCTGGCAGTGGTTCCAGTTGCAGCCTGGCTGCTGGTCTCGAATCTCTGGGGCTTACCGATATCGGACTTTGGTTCGACTCATGTGCTTGGCTGCAGCAGGGAGAGCGGGCCTCTCCACGAGTTCTTCTGCCATGGCAAGCGCTTCAGAACGTTCACGAGGCGGGCACAGCAAGGCCAACAAGCCCATTTCCTGCCTGGCCTATCTGAGCACAGCAGTGGGATGTCTAGCATCAAACACTCCTAGTGCTGCAAAGCTCCTGGTGCAGTTATGTACACAGGTAGGGGAGTTTTCAGTGCTTTTCTTATTGCATTGCTTATTGCCAACCAATTCTTAAAGAAACTTGTGAAGTAAAAAGCTTCTTTTCCAAAATTAAAAATTAAATGTATTTGTTCTGATTGCCTCTTCAGAACTTAATTTCTGCTGCAACAGGTGTAAATCTGACCACAGTTGATGATCCAATTCAGCGAAAGTTTCTACCTAGCTTTCTCCGAGGAATTGCTGAAGAGAATAAGCTTGTAACCTCCCCAAATTTTGTTGTAACTCAGGCCCTTGTGGCATTACTAGCAGACAAAGGGGCCAAACTGAGACCTAATTATGATAAGTCAGAAGTTGAAAAGAAAGGTAAGTTTCATATGATTTAAATATACAGTCTTTTAATCAATGTTTTTAAAAATGTTTCTGCATTATTATATGTGATGAATAATATAACAGCATATATGGTGGAAGTGACAGATTCAAGGAATTAGATCTGATAGAAAGAGTGCCTGAAGAACTGTGGTTGGAGGTTTGTGACATTGTACAGGAGACAGTGATCAAAGCCATCCTCAAGAAAAAGAAATGCAAAGCGCAAAATAGTTGTCTGAGAAGGCCTTACAAAGAGCTGAGAAAAGAAGAGAAGCAAAAGGCAAAGGAGAAAAGGAAAGATATATCCATCTGAATGCAGAGTTCCAACGAATACCAAGGAGAGAAAGCCTTCCTCAGGAATCAACACAAAGAAATAGAGGAAAACAATAGACTTGGAAAGACTAGAGATCTTTTCAAGAACATTAGAAGATACCAAGGGAACATTTCACGCAAAGATGGAACAATAAAGGACAGAAGTGGTATGGACCTGTTAGAAGCAGAAGATACTATGAAGAGGTAGCAAGAACACACAAAAGAACTATACAAAAAAGGTCATGATACAGATAACCTTGATGGTGTGGTCACTCACCTAGAGCCAGACATCCTGGAATTCGAAGTCAAATGGACCTTAGGAAGCACCACTATGACAAAGCTACGGAGGTGATGGAATTCCAGTTGAGCTGTTTCAAATCATCCTAAGAGATTATGCTGTGAAAGTGCTGCACTTAATATGCCAGCAAATTTGGAAAACTCAGTAGTGACCTCAGAACTGGAAAAGGTCAGTTTTCATTCCAATCCCAAAGAGTGGCAATGCCAAAGAATATTCAGACTACTGCACAGTTACACTCATGTCACACGCTAGCGAAGTAATGCTCTAAACTCTTCAAGTGAGGCTTCAACAGTACATGAACTATGAATTTCCAGATATTCAAGCTATTTTTAGAAAAGCCAGAGGAACCAGCAATCAAATTGCCAGCATTTGTTGGATCATCAAAAAAGCAAGAGAGTTCCAGAAAAACATCTGCTTTGTTGACTATGCCAAAGCCTCTGACTGTGTGGATCACAATAAACTGTGGAAAATTCTGAAAGAGATGAGAATACCAGACCACCTGACCTGCCACCTAAGAAACCTGTATGCAGATCAAGAAGCAGCAGTTAGAACTGGACATGTAACAACAAACTGGTTCCAAACTGGGAAAGGAGTACGTCAAGGCTGTATATTATCACCCTGCTTATTTAACTTGTATTCAGAGTACATCATGTGAAATGCCAGGCTGGATGAAGCACAAGCTGGAATAAAGATTGCTGTGAGAAATATTAATAACATCAGATATGCAGATGATACCACACTTATGGAAGAAAGCAAAGAGGAACTAAAGAGCCTCTTGATGAAACTGAAAGAGGAGAGTGAAAAGCTGGCTTAAAGGTCAACATTCGAAAAATGAAGATCATGGCATTTGGTCCCATCATTTCATAGCAAAAGATGGGGAAACAGTGGAAACAGTGAGAGACTTTATTTTCTTGGGCTCCAAAATCACAGTAGATGGTGATTGCAGCCATGAAATTAAAAGACGCTTTCTCCTTGGAAGAAAAGCTATGACAAATCTAGACAGCGTGTTAAAAAGTAGAGACGTTACTTTGTCAACAAAGGTCCGTCTAGTCAAAGCTATGATTTTTTCATTAGTCATGTATGGATGTGAGAGTTGGACCATAAAGAAGGCTGAGCACTGAAGAATTGATGCTTTTGAACTGTGGCATTGGAGAAGACTCTTGAGAGTCCCTTGGAAAGTAAGGAGATCAAACCAGTTAATCATAAAGGATATGAGTCCTGAATATTCATTGGAATGACTGATGCTGAGGCTGAAACACCCAATACTTTGGCCACCTGATGCAAAGAGCTGACTCACTAGAAAAGACCTTGATATTGGGAAAGATTGAAGGCAGGAGGAGAAGGGAATGACATAGGATGAGATGATTGGATGGCATCACTGACTCAATGGACATGAGTTTGAGCAAGCTCTGGGAGATGAAGGACAGGGAAGCCTGGCGTGCTGCAGTCCATTAGTTTGCCAAGAGTTGGACACGACTTGAGAGCCTGAGCAATGTATAGTTAACTTAGATCATAGGAAAAGTGCCTGGATACTTTTCTTTGTGCATGGAAATAAATACTAGAAAATATACCAAATTTGTCTTTTTTAATTAGATTATTTTATTCGATTATGGTTTGAGTCACCATAGATAATATTCACGGTAGGTTTCCGTAATATAATTTATATAAAGTAGTGCTGTTTTTCTCTTTGTCTTAAAACAATATACTTGAAGGGACTACTTAAATACACTGTGTACCCTTCTCTTCACCATTTGGCCAAGAGAGATGGGCTTTTGGATCTATCAAGGCAGTCCCTTGATTGGCTATTAAGATCACTTTTGAGCTGCAGAAGCCAAACTCTTAATTTTTAGGACATGCTCACTCTGCCCTGTCCTTAAAATGATGTCTGCTGTATCTCAGTCTATGTATCCTTAGAACAAAGACATTTACATACATTGCTTAATGTATGTAAATATCTATTTGCAGTGAATTGTATTTATTATAGAATTTTATGTGAGATAAGTGCTTTATGACATGTATGCATATCTTAGTGAAATGATTGCTTGAAAAAGTGTTAATTCTTAAAAGATGGGTTAACCTGTTTTTGTTTGTTCACCAGCACCAGCTCTTACCCAGCATCATTTCATTGTTTTGTCTAAGCAGGTTTAACTGCCCAATTGTATGCCCACCCTCCCTGTGACCCTTCTGCTGCAGGCCCTCTGGAGCTGGCTAATGCCCTGGCAGCTTGCTGCCTCTCCTCGAGGCTGTCCTCGCAGCACAGGCAGTGGGCTGCTCAGCAGCTTGTGCGCACTCTTGCCGCACATGACCGCGACAACCAGACTGCTCCACAGACGCTTGCTGATATGGGAGGAGATCTCAGAAAATGCTCCTTTATCAAGTTGGAGGCGCATCAGAACAGAGTATGTATTTTAAGCCCCCAAATGTGTTGATCACTTTATGTAAGATAAAATAGTTTCTGCTGTTCTCCAGGAGCTTAAAGTTTAGATCATGGGGTGTGTATATGTGTCTCTCTCTCTTACGCACATACATGTGTGTGCTAAATTATCAGTATTTGCTAGTTACCGACTCTCCTTTCTATACATGTGTATGTTGTATGCTATATAATCTGATACAAATGGGAACATGAGATGGGGAATGAGAAGAAAACCAAAGGAATAACCTCACGAAAGATAAGAGCTTATATATGCAAGAGGAGAAGAAATTGACCCTACTGTTTTAATCTAACTCACTGGGCCCCTGAGCAGTGACAAGGGAAGTTTAGGAAATGAAGACTGACCTCTACTTTTCCAATTTAAAAATCATTTTTTAGTCTTGTAATTTGTTTTATAGAACATATTGAATACTTCTATTTTATTGGATTAAAAAACTTTTTAATTAAACAAACATGTTTAGTTAAGATTGTAACAAGTCTAAGAAATTCAAATGAGTTTGGGCATAGTATTTTAAAGGTATATCTCATATAGGTGTATATTTACAAGCCAATTAGAAAGAATTAGACCATGCATATTGTTTTATAACATGGATACTTTTACAGTTTCATGGTAGATTTATTTTTAATTTGATAGAACTCTTTCAAATTACAGAATCATTTGAGTTAAAACTTGCTCACATATTGCTGGACTTTTTATCTTTTCTAGGTAATGACTTGTGTTTGGTGTAATAAAAAAGGACTGTTGGCTACAAGTGGCAATGATGGCACCATCCGGGTGTGGAATGTCACCAAGAAGCAGTATTCACTGCAACAGACCTGTGTGTTCAACAGATTGTGAGTACTGATGTTAGCTCCCTTGGGTAACATTTAAAAATAGGAGAATCCTAAACATGCTTCATCTTGGTTGTGTTAGTATACTCAAATTGTGACTAAAGTTTTTCATTATTTTTTATTTCAGAACAGTTTCCAATGTGTTATTTTTGTTTTTTTGCAAGATAGTATTTAATTAATTAATTTTTGGCTGCACTGGGTCTTCATTGCTAGGCATGGGCTTTCTCTAGTTGTGGTGAGTAGGGGGTACACTCTGGTTGCATCGCACGAGCTTCTCATTGTGGTGACTTCTCTCGTTGTGGAGCACAGGCTCTAGGCACAGGGGCTTCAGTAGTTGTGTTGCACAAACTTAGCTGCTTCTCAGCATGTAGAATCTTCCCAGACCAGGGATCGAATCCCTTTCCCCTGCATTGGCAGATGGTCTCTCAACCACTAGACCACCAAGTCCTGCTAGATAGTAACTTAGAAGATAAAAATATTAACTGTCAATATCTGGACTTACTAGAATTAAATCAAGGTCTACTCTGCTAACATGTTCAATTCTACAAAACAGTAGGCTTATTTTCCATCATTCTTCAAGGATTATTTAGGAATTAAGAGTAATGATATTTCTTCTGTAGCACAGTGTAGTATATTTTCTATTTTCATAGCTAAATATAAAACTTCCCTAGCTATAGGCAAGCAAGAATCATGTGCCCTGAGTAATAATCATATGTATAAACCATGCAGAATCAGAATATCTTTATTGACAAATTATGCAGTACATTAAATGATGAATTGTCTAAGTAATACTCTTTTGTAATTCTACAATTTTCACATTATGACAAACACTAGCAATTATGTGATTGTCAAATACTACTAGCCAAGCTTTTGAAATGTAAGAGTCTCTCTTTATGTACTATGGTCTATATAAAACCCTTATTTTAAGATTTAGAATTTAGTTTCCTTTTGGATGATGGATCAGAATTCCATACTTATCTGTTGTATTCTAGGGAAGGTGATGCTGAGGAAAGCCTAGGATCTCCCAGTGATCCAAGTTTCTCACCTGTTTCCTGGAGTATCAGTGGCAAATACCTAGCTGGGGCTTTGGAAAAGATGGTGAATATCTGGCAAGTTAATGGTAAGAGTCACAAAAATACTAGTAAACTACTGAAGGTACTCTTTTTCTTAGCCTTCTAAGTTCAAACATTGGCTTCCCTTCACCTTGAATCTCACAATCTGTTTACCAGCTGTGGAAATCTATGCATAGTATGATTTAAATTAAAGAAAGAGTGTTCATTTCCTGACTTTCATTTCTGAGAGTTTCCATTAACCTGGTAATTTCAAACTAAAAATTCCTTTTATGTACCATTCAGCATTCAGCCTAGGATTAGAGAAGTAGCGATCACTACATTTCCAGCTATGTGTTCTTTTGAATCAGTTGAAATATTTCTGTTAATTTTGTCTCTTTCACAGGTACAAACTCTTGTTGATTTTTAATATATCTCTGGAAAATAAAAATTATTATCGTAATCTTCAGCTTACCAGTATTTTTGTTTGCTTTTGCTTAATTGAGAAATTGCTAGCCTTAACTATAGATGAATTTCATGTTAATTTGGTTTTCAGTAATTATTAGGAAAATTAAGTGACATTTGTATACTGATTATTTTCCTTTATTCTTTCTCATATAAAAGCTATCTCTTTTTGCTATTAATAGTACAGAAAAACTCGATTTGATAATCAAATGTAGTATATAAATGAAGGATCCAGCCTTGCAGTCTTATTCATTAGTAGGCTGTTATGAAATTGGGAACTGCTTTGAGCATGTTAAATACTACTTTTTTTTTTATTGCTCTTAAGAATTAAGTGACAACTAGTTAATATTTTTTTCCTTCTCTAGGAGGAAAAGGGTTAGTAGATATTCAGCCTCACTGGGTATCTGCTCTGGCTTGGCCAGAAGAGGGTCCATCTACAGCCTGGTCAGGAGAGTCTCCAGAATTGTTGTTGGTGGGACGGATGGATGGATCTCTAGGACTGATTGAAGTTGTTGATGTATCCACGATGCACCGTCGAGAACTGGAGCATTGCTATCGAAAGGATGGTAAATGATTAGACTTGTATCTGGTTAAGAAAGTGTTCCCTCTGATCAAATAGATATACTCTTTTGGCAAATGCTGAGTAAATATTACTTTTGGTTTTGTTTTCTAAATTGCTCGGTTGGTATTTCATTTTAGTTAGCTGCTAAGTTGAAAGATAGTTGTCTATCAACTCCTACCACACATTACTGCCAAAATAAGACCTAAATTACTATTTATCTTTTGTGTAAGTGTCTGAACACTTATAGTGCTCTTGAGGTCTCCCTAAAAAGTTGAGAATGTCCAAGAGGAAAAAAGATAATAACCATTGATGGAGTTGAAGTTGTTAACAAATGTGTGAAATTAAGGAAATGAGGAAGGAGGAGGAGGGGAGGGATGTTCCTGATTTGAGAGTCATACTACGAAGCCTTTCACTTTTCTCACTCTTCATTTTGGATGGCTTGGCATCACATTGAACAGTTCTGTTAGATGATTTGGGGGAGTAGGATATCTCAAAGATCCTAGTCCCAGCTTCTGTGGTACTCTTTTAACAGAATAGAATAGGTTTTTTGGTTTTTTTTTTTTAAGATTTTTAAAATAGATAATACCATCATATGGTTCAAAAAATTGTTTAAAAAGATATAGTAGGAAATTCCCTAGCAGTCAGTGGTTAGGACTCTGTACTTCCACTGCAGGGGACACAGGTTTGATACCTGTTCAGGGAACTAAGATCCCACATGCTACATGGCATGGCAAAAAAAGAAATAAAAAGGTATACAATGCAAAGCCTTTCTCACATTTACTCAACTCCCATGTCCCGATTGTAATCCCACAGAAACTGTTTTTTACTTCTTTTGTAGCCTTCTGGTGTTACATATACTAAAACAAATATGGATATAGATTGTTAGAATATAACATGTTTGATAGAATATGCAAACACACAGAATAGGCAATATTAAGCAAAAGAAAGGGTAGGTAATTTTTTACCTATGAGTTGGATTATTTCACTTGTTAGTTTCATGGTAGATTCTGGTCCAAAAGGAGAGAGCCTAAAATGACTTAAAAATCAGTAAGGGAATTCAATTTTTGTTTCAAAAGAATGAAAGATTAAAAGAGATACTCCTTGTCACTTACAAATAACACCTTTAAAGTGGGTTGCATGAAATCCCTGCTCTAAGCCTACATTTTGTCTAAATGCATTAAAGAGATGTTTGTAAACTACTTCCAGTAGTTGTAGTGGTATATATTTGTTGTAAAATCTCCTTTAAAATGAGACAATGACAAATAAGTCTCTCATTTTCTTTTTAAAATTTTTATTTTGTTTTTATCATGTTAGTGTCTGTAACTTGCATTGCTTGGTTCAGTGAAGACAGACCATTTGCAGTGGGATATTTTGATGGAAAATTGTTATTGGGAACAAAGGAACCACTTGAGAAAGGAGGCATTGTTCTAATTGATGCACATAAGGTAAAGCATCTTTACCAAATGATTACTTTTTCTTATTTTATACTGTAGTATTGCTTGATACTAGTTTCTCAAAAAATGTTTTTTACCTCAGTCACTTGTGATTTAATATTCTGTTGTTATGCAAAGTTTTTGGACCATGTATATAAATGGAGAAGTCTGTGTAAGAAAGCCATTGAGTTAAGAGATAAAACCAAAACAGTGATAAAGGATACCTTGGTCAAGTACCTCCCAGTAATGCTTGAAATTCCATATATGAAGAATGATTCTATTACCTTAAACAGAGGTTACCAGGTCAGAAGCTTATGGGGCCACTAGTTAAGTAACATAAATTCTTGAAGCCAGTGGTTGGAACGTGTGAAGGAGGGTAAAAAAGTCAGAAGAATAGAGCTTATTATACAGAGTGAAGTAAGTCAGAAAGAGAAAAACAAATATTGTGTACTAGCACATATATATGAAATCTAGAAAGATGGTACTGATGAACCTATTTGCTGAGCGGTAGTGGAGACACTAGACATTGAGAATAGACTTATCAACACAGCTGGCGGGAGAGGAAGAAGAGGGTGGGATGTATGGAGAGAGTAACATGGAAACGTACATTACCATATGTAAAATAGATAGCCAGTGGGAATTTGCTAATATGACTCAGGGAACTCAAACGAGGCTGGGGAACAAACTAGAGGGGTGGGATGGCAAGGGAGATGGGAGGGATGTTCAAGTGGGAGGGGCCATGGGTAAACCTATGGCCAGTTCATGTTGATGTTTGGTAGAAACCAATACAATATTGTAGAGCAATTATCCTTCAATTAAAAATAAATTTTTAAAAAATCAGAAGAACCCAGTGAAGACAACCGTATAAACATAAAACATGTTCCAGATTCTCATAGTATTAGCTATTTTTAGTGTAAGAGATTCTTCTTTTTTGAAAAAAAACCCTCTTCTTTTTCATATTTTGATAATCAGTAGTCAATAAAAATAACTTTAAAAATGGTGATGAAAGATAACATATTCCTTTTGAATTAGAATTTCATAATTCATTCATCCAAGTAACATTTATTGGGCTTTGACTGCACCAAATATATATAATGCAGAAAATACATATATTTTAATATCTATATATACACATATATATAAACGATGAGTTAGTTAGTGGTTGGAAATAATGTAATAGTATCTGATTTGCATAAAATGTCCATTTCAAAATAGTTGAGTGATAGAAGTATGAAGAAATGAAGTGAAGCGAAGTGCTCAGTTGTGTCCGACTCTTTGTGACGCTGTGGACTGTAGCCTATCAGGCTCCTCAATCCACAGAATTCTCCGGGCAAGAATACTGGAGTGGGTTGCCAATTCCTTCTCCAGGGGATCTTCCTGATCCAGGGATCGAACCTGGGACTCCCGCATTACAGGCAGACGCTTTACCATCTGAGCCACCAGGGAAGCAATAGAAGTATAGGTCATAAATTACTAAGTTTTAAGTGTTTGTAAAGCAAGCATTACTATGATATTTTTCTCCCTCTACCATTTTAAGGATACTCTTATTAGTATGAAGTGGGACCCAACGGGTCATATTCTTATGACATGTGCCAAAGAAGAAAATGTGAAACTCTGGGGACCAATTTCAGGGTGCTGGCGCTGTCTACATTCACTCTGCCATCCATCTATTGTAAATGGCATTGCTTGGTGCAGCCTTCCAGGGAAAGGATCCAAGTTGCATTTACTGATGGCCACGTATGTTATAAATTTGTGTGTGTGTGTATGTCTTAATCTTTATATTAGTGTAGGCTGTTACTTGCATTTTAAGTATGACTTCTCAAGAATTTTAAACTGTTTATTACCAGTTATTGTTCTTAAAATGTATAATACCATAAGATCACCTTAGAGAAATAAAGAACAGTTTTCCAATGTGAAGCTTCAGCTGTGCAATCCAAAGATATGCCATCTTCTTTACCCCATGTAATATTGGTAAAAGCATGGGTCCTACTTGTATTTCTTGTGAAATTATAGCATACCTACCACAAATAAATTTTTAAAATATATTGTAGTAGTTCTGTCAGGTCTTAATTGATTGCTGTTTGAAAATATTTTTACTTCTACATATTGACATGGTTTGGTTTTATGTGATCACATTTTTCAAGTGGCTGTCAGAGTGGCTTAGTATGTGTTTGGCGTATTCCCCAAGATACCACACAGACCAGTGTGACTAGTTCAGAAGGATGGTGGGACCAGGAATCAAGTTGCCAGGTAAGTGTTCTACTGTTTTTTCAAGATTTATTTGAAACCTTAGATAGTATATGTTATCAAATAGTCCTCCTACTTGGTATCTCAAACGTCAAGAATAGTTAGGGAAATGTAAATAATTGTCATACTTTGTGTGCTTTTTGAATTAGCTTTCTTTATTATTATTAATTTTTTTTGTAAGTCAGAGATACCATAATTACTTGTTAAGGGGAGATACTCAGTAAATATCAAGTGCTGATCATTTATGGTATATAATTGACACTACCAATAGGTGAGTCCCAAGTTAAAGGTTTTTGGTACAGTGAAGTAGGAACACCACAGGAGCACTTCTATCAAAAGTATCTCCTACTGAAATCAGAATTCCATCTATAGAACCATTCCTTTACATTAAACAGAGGTTAAAAATTAGAGTAGATGGGAAATTTCCTGGTGGTCCAGTGGTTAGGACTTGGCACTTTCACTGCTGCTGCTGCTGCTGCTGCTGCTAAGTCGCTTCAGTTGTGTCCGACTCTGTGCGACCCCATAGACGGCAGCCCGCCAGGCTCCTCCGTCCCTGGGATTCTCCAGGCAAGAATACTGGAGTGGGTTGCCATTTCCTTCTCCAATGCATGAAAGGGAAAAGTGAAAGTGAGGCACTTTCACTACTAGGAAGAAAATACCATAGGAGCAGAGGTAGGAGCACTTGAGATAAATCTGATTTGCCCTCTCTGCCAAAAAGTAGCCCTTTGGACAGGCCTTAGCTATCTCATTGCTAAAACCTGCAGAGCAAACATGAGATTAAGTTGAGATTAAATACCATGTGACAGAACCGTAACAGAAAAAGGAACCTGTTTGTATAGCACCAGCATGTGCAATTCACAAGTGTTAGAGGCAAAAAATGAAAATTACATAAAGCAAAGTTTTAAAATTAAAACACTCATTAAAAAGTAGAAGTGGACTTCCCTGGTGGTCCAGTGGTTACGACTCTGCACTTCCATTGCAGGGGATGGGGCTTGATCCTTGGTCAGGGAACTAAGATCCCACATGTTTCGTGGCAGTGCCGTGCCCCTCGCCTGCCCCCGCAAAAGGTAAAAGTTAGAATTTTTCCTATTTCTGAGGGATAATTGAAACAAATGTAGTCTGTTTGAAGAGTAGGGAACTAGATTACAAGTACAACCAAAAAAAAGATGAAATAGCATAGTGAAGGAGAACCAGGTTCGTATCTTATTGTTTTCTGTCAGGCTAACCCTTATGAGAAAGTTGTCCTTCCCTCTTCCCAACTTTATACTGAAATATAAAATTTCCAAGAATGAATATAAATTGTTTTAATTTCAATATTAAAAATAATTAATTGCAGGATGGATATAGGAAATCAGTTGGAGCCAAGTGCGTTTATCAATTGCGAGGACACATCACCCCTGTCCGGACTGTTGCCTTTAGTTCTGATGGGTTGGCCCTGGTGTCTGGTGGATTAGGTGGCCTTATGAACATTTGGTCTTTAAGGGTAAGAGTATAGATGTTATTTTCATCTTCAGAAATGTTTTTATATTAATTTTCATACATTAAAAGTTAACCCAACCAATCTTAGGAATATTTTGTGTAATAATATCTTGAATATTGAAGAAACCCTTTTCAGAATTCTCTGCCCTTTAATTTTTCTTAGTGATGTTTTTTTAAAGTTCTTTAAAAAAGACCCTAGAAAGTTGGATAGTAATATGCAGTTGGACATTGCCGAATTTAGCTAAATGTAGGTTTTAGAATAAGTTTTTGTGAATGTGAAGTATAAATTTAAAATGTTAAGTAATGGCTAACCAGTTAAGGAGTGTGTATTGATGAATGCATTTCATTTTAGGATGGCTCTGTCTTGCAAACTGTTGTGATTGGCTCTGGAGCTATTCAGACCACAGTGTGGATTCCAGATGTTGGGGTGGCTGCTTGCTCAAATAGATCAAAGGTAATTTTATAATAAATCATAAGTTGTTAACCTCTAAGGTATCTTTGAAATCGTAGTCCAAGGATCCCACTTTACAGAGGAGAAAACATATCCAGAGGGATTATTATTTGCCTAAGATAATGCAACTATCTAGTGGCAGAGGAAAACTAGAACCTAGTGCTCTTCTATACACTATACTTTGGGGGAAAATGCTTAATTATTGAATGACTTTCCACTGGAAGTTATAGAGAACTTTTTACTTTCTGCCATAATTTTTAAGATAGGACTAAATTATCTTAAAATAATTTTCCCTAAAAAGAGGGACCACCTCATAAACCTTTCACTCAAGTATTCAGAATAGATCTTGGCTTTCAAATTTAATGTTCTAGTAAAAAATACTAGCCATTTTCTGTGAAATAATTTTGTGATGACATTCTCTCTTACAGTCCATGGGGTCTCAAAGAGTCAGACACGACTGAGCGACTTCACTTTTACTTTATCTCTTAAAATATTGCTTTTCATACCCTTAATGAGTAGTGCCAATATCCTGCTTTGGTTTACATTTTATGTGGTTAAATAATATTAAAATAGAGCTATAAACCTGCATGAACAGTCCTACTAGATATAAAATATAGAATCGGACCATAGATAGTAGTAGCCTGCATAGAATAAACCATAGGGCCATAGGGCAGTGCTGCTTCTCCTGTAGATTTGTGTCAGTCAGCAGAGTACTGCTTCCTCTAGTATCCATTTGATCATGTCAGACTGTTAGAGTATACTGGATGATTTTCCTATAAGTCCTATGAAATAGCAAATAATTAATGTCTATTTAAGAAGAATCAGCTAATCCAAGGTAGTTCACAAATTTTATAGTTACTTCTTATTCACTTGTTTTTACCTTAGACAAAATTTAGGATGTTTTTAAGTTCCTAGGCATTAAAAGTATAGCAAAAATATCTAAAAGGCAAAAGTATTTAATGCAGTTATTGGAAAGAATTTCTCATATATAAATGGTGGTGGAGTTGTCTCTTTTATTTAAACAAATATCATGCGGCATGGTTTCTTTTTCATCAGGATGTTTTGGTTGTGAATTGTACAGCAGAATGGACTGCTGCCAATCATGTTTTAGCAACCTGTAGAACAGCACTGAAACAGCAAGGTATTCTGGGATTAAACATGGCTCCTGCATGAGAGCATTTCTGGAGCGGCTACCCATGATGCTTCAGGAGCAGTATGCATATGAAAAGGTAACTGATTACAGTCACTCTTGCAAACATACAGATGACTGGTGCTTTGGAATTTGAACTGTAGCTTTGAATTTATCCCTTAAGAGTATGAGATCTGAGTAAAATAAGTGGGGCTATTTAGGCAGAAGCAAATGAAAAAAAGTCATGCCTATAATTGTTGTTCAGTAATCTTAAACCTGCTTTTACTTTATTTTAGTGGGAGTAAAATTTTTAAATAACCCTCAGATTTGTATAGGGCTTCTGTCATTCTTTTTCAGATTATTTGTTCATTCAAAACCTCTTTAAACCCCTGTACTTCAGAGTATATCATCTTCCCTTTTCTAACCCACATACCTATTTTTGTGTGGCTTTGCTATCCCAGAGTTGGCAGGTGGAGTGGATATGGGTATCAGAGTGAATATCCTGTCCACTTAATCAGGTGAATTTTGTGGAAAGTTTAGTGGAAGAGCTAAAGTTGAACTAAATAAGTAGGGTCATTAAGTATTAGAATGGGAAATACAGAGTTTGGACTTGGTGGCCAGGTCATGATCCTGTGTAACCTGTCTTCCAGCCCTCAGTAGTCACAGCATGCTGCTCTGAAGCAAAGTTCTTCGGGGTTTTTTCCTTTTTGTTTGTTTGTTGCTGTGCTACACTGATCAGCTGTTACCATACCCAGTTAATTTCAATGAGGTTTGCCCAGGTTTTCTTTTCTGAATCATTCAGTCACTCACAAAGTTGCTCTAGTACATCTAGGGAGGACCATGGAAGAAGACTGTCTTTGGTGGCTACCAGGGTTCTTTTGGTAAAGGAGGAAATGTGAGAGGGTGCAGGTCTCCATGGTTCAATTTTCTACCCTTTTTTTGCTATTGTGAACTAACAACAAAAAACTGTAAAACTGTAATGAAAATATGCTAAATGCAGTGTAGTGTCTTGGATTGAATCTTGGGGCAGAAAAGGAACATTAGTGGGAAGCACCATGAGTTCTATGGCTTAATTATTGTAACCAATGTTAATTTCTTAGTTTTAATTAATGTACCATGGTTATATAAGATGTTAACATTAGAGGTGATTGGGGTTTTATAGGAATTCTCTGCACTAATCTCTGTAACTCTATATGTGCCTAAAATTATTT
This sequence comes from Aepyceros melampus, assembly GCA_006408695.1. NCBI lineage: Eukaryota > Metazoa > Chordata > Mammalia > Artiodactyla > Bovidae > Aepyceros > Aepyceros melampus. The sequence goes on along the minus strand of SJXQ01010235.1, from coordinate 62,106 downwards.
CAAAGTAAAAAGCTTAAAAAAGAACCAGTTAAGTTAAAATATGACTACAGGCTTTCAGAATGCAGTAGGCTAATTTATAATATTTGGCAGAGGCCCTTCAGCATCGTATCCTTGCCTTTCTCTTAGCCTCATGTGGTTTGTGGAGACCAGCTTGTTCACAGCCCCTACATGCAGTGTCTGGCCTCCCTTGCGGTGGGACTTCATCTGGATCAGCTGCTGTGTAATCCGCCAGTGCCCCCGCACCACCAGCACTGCCTCCCTGACCCTGCATCCTGGAATCCAAATGAGTGGGCCTGGTTAGAGTGTTTCTCCACCACCATAAAAGCTGCTGAAGCCCTGACCAATGGAGCACAGTTTCCAGAGTCTTTTACTGTTCCTGATCTGGAGCCTGTTCCAGAGGATGAACTTGTACTCCTAATGGTAAGTGTAGTATGAGCTACTACTATATGTAACTGAGATTGTGTTACATGGATGTTAAACAAATAGCAGACCAACAGTAAGTACTTGCTGGCTTGAATAGAGCAAGAAGCACACCCTTAGATAAACTCAAAATATTTCGCTTTCAGATAGTCACATTCAGTCTGATAAAAGGTTTCTGTGGTGACAGGGATTGATTATGAGAATTGTGGAGTTTGTATAAACTTGCTGGTTTTCAAAAACATCGTCCCATATTTCCTCATTTTCTTGTGCTTAGGTACCTTGTTAGTATACATATATATTTGTAAATATATTTTAGCATCTTTTCCTGGCCATCTTTTTAGATTTATTCCACATTTAGATTCTAAATTATTTAGCAATTCAAACATGTTTAATAGAATATGAGAAGGCATTTTAGTTGTCATTTCTTTGTGATTGTACTTGAGAGTGTCAGACACCAAACTGTGATAGAGAGAAAATGCCTGGGTAGATAGTGCAGGCCAGCAGTTGATCTAACAACCCCCTTACCTAATTAAGATTTATATAAACAAACATTTTGAATATATAAATATACATACAATGTAAAACATTGTATGTTCATATATTCAAATATATATTCACATATTTGAATATATTAATTTATTGAATATTCATTGATAAATGAATTTATCATTTCATTTATTGAATATATTCATATATTCATAAATATGTGAATTGAAGAAAATGAGCAAACTCCGGGAGATGGTAAAGGACAAGGAAGCCTGGCATGCTGCAGTCCATGGGGTCACAAAGAGTAGGACACGACTAAATGACTAAACAACAAGAATAATCTAGATTATTTTAGTCAGGAAGTATTCCTCTGAGCTCATTTCTCTCAAGTATGTCTCATGTAGAGGAGGAAACTGAAGCCTAGCAAGATGAAGTGACCTGCCCACAACTGTTCGAGTTCACAGGAGTGATGGCTCCTGCAAATGACCTTGTACCTGTGGGTGCTCAGAAGTGGTTAGCTTTGAATCTCCAATGTGTTAGTGATAGTTGATAGTAAAAGTGTTTATCAGCTCAGTGCAGTTCAGTTGCTCAGTCATATCCGAGTCTTTGTGACCCCATGAACCGCAGAACACCAGGCCTCCCTGTCCATTGCCAACTCCCAGAGTTTACCCAAACTCATGTCCATCAAGTCGGAGATGCCATCCAACCATCTCATCCTCTGTCATCCGCTTCTCTTCCTGCCCTCAATCTTTACCCCATCAGGGTCTTTTCCAGTGAGTCAGCTCTTCACATCAGGTGGCCAAAGTATTGGAGTTTCAGCTTCAACATCAGTCCTTCCAGTGAACACTCAGGACTCATCTCCTTTAGGATGGACTAGCTGGATATCCTTGTAGTCCAAGGGACTCTCAAGAGTCTTCTCCAGCACCACAGTTCAAAAGCATCAGTTCTTCAGCACTCAGCCATCTTCACAGTCCAACTCTCACATCATACATGACTATTGGAAAAACCATAGCCTTGACTAGACAGACCTTGGTTGACAAAGTAATGTCTCTGCTTTTGAATATGCTATCTAGGTTGGTCATAATTTTCCTTCCAAGGAGTAAGTGTCTTTTAATTTCATGGCTGCAGTCACCATCTGCAGTGATTTTGGAGCCCAGAAAAATAAAGCCAGCCACTGTTTCCACTGTTTCCCCATCTGTTTCCCATGAAGTGATGGGACCAGGTGCCATGATCTTCGTTTTCTGAATGTTGAGCTTTAAGCCAACTTTTTCACTCTCCTCTTACACTGTCGTCAAGAGGCTCTTTAGTTCTTCATTTTCTGCCATAAGAGTTGTGTCATCTGCATACCTGAGGTTATTGATATTTCTCCCAGCAATCTTGATTCCAGCTTGTGCTTCTTCCAGCCAGCGTTTCTCATGATGTACTCTGCATAGAAGTTAAATAAGCAGGGTGACAATATACAGCCTTGACAGACTCCTTTTCCTATTTGGAACCAGTCTGTTGTTCCATGTCCAGTTCTAACTGTTGCTTCCTGACCTGCATATAGATTTCTCAGGAGGCAGGTCAGGTGGTCTGGTATTCCCATCTCTTTAAGAATTTTCCACAATTTATTGTGATCCACAATCAAAGGCTTTGGCATAGTCAGTAAAGCAGAAATAGATGTTTTTCTGGAACTCTTGCTTTTTCGATGATCCAGCAGATATTGGCAACTTGATCTCTGGTTCCTCTGCCTTTTCTAAAACCAGCTTGAACATCTCGAGGTTCACAGCTCTTGTACTGCTGAAGCTTGGCTTGGAGAATTTGGAGCATTACTTTACTAACATGTGAAGTGAGTGTAATTTTGCAGTAGTTTGAGCATTCTTTGTCATTGCCTCTCTTTGAAATTGGAATGAAAACTCACCTTTTCCAGTCCAGTGGCCACTACTGAGTTTTCCAAACTTGCTGGCATATTGAGTGCAGCACTTTCACAGCATCATCTTTCAGGATTTGAAATAGCTCAACTGGCATCCATCACCCCCACTAACTTTGTTCGTAGTGATGCTTCCTGAGGCCCACTTGACTTCACATTCCAGAATGTCTGTCTCTAGGTGAGTGATCACACCATCGTGATTATCTGGGTCATGAAGATAGGTTTTGTACAATTCTGTGTATTCTTGCCACTTTTTCTTAATATCTTCTGTTTCTGTTAGGTCCATACCATTTTCTGTCCTTTATTGAGCCCATCTTTGCATGAAATGTTCCCTTGGTATCTCTGATTTTCTTGAAGAGGTCTCTAGTCTTCCATTCTGTTGTTTTCCTGTATTTCCTTGCATTGATCACTGAGGAAGACTTTCTTATCTCTCATTGCTATTCTTTGGAACTCTGCATTCAAATGGGAATATCTTTCCTTTTCTCCTTTGCTTTTTGCTTCTCTTCTTTTCACAGCTATTTATAAGGCCTCCCCAGACAGCCATTTTGCTTTTTTGCATTTCTTTTTCTTAGGGCTGGTCTTGATCCCTGTCTCCTATACAGTGTCACAAACCTCATTCCATAGTTCATCAGGCACTCTGTCTATCAGATCTCATCCCTTAAATCTATTCCTCACTTCCACTGTATAATCATAAGGGATTTGATTAGGTCATACTTGAATGGTCTAGTGGTTTTCCCCACTTTCTTCAATTTAAATCAGAATTTAGCAATGAGTTCATGATCTAAGCCACAGTCAGCTCCCGGTCTTGTTTTTGCTGACTGTATAGAGCTTCTCCATCTTTGGCTGCAAAAAATATAATCAATCTGATTTCAGTGTTGGCCATCTGGTGATGTCCATGTGTAGTCTTCTCTTGTGTTGTTGGAAGAAGGTGTTTGCTATGACCAGTATGTTCTCTTGGCAAAACTCTATTAGCCTTTGTCCTGCCTCATTCTGTACTCCAAGGCCAAATTTGCTTGTTACTCCAGGTTTTTCTTGACTTCCTACTTTTGCACTCCAGTCCCCTATAATGAAAAGGACATCTTTTTGGGGTGTTAGTTCTAAAAGGTCTTGTAGGTCTTCAAAAACAATTCAACTTCAGCTTCTTCAGCATTAGTAGTTGAGGCATAGACTTGGATTACCGTGATATTGAATGGTTTGCCTTGGACGAACAGAGATCACTGTTGTTTTTGAGATTGCATCCAAGTACTGCATTTCAGACTTTTTTGTTGACTGTGATGACTACTCCATTTCTTCTAAGGGATTCCTGCCTACAGTAGTAGATATAATGGTCATCTGAGTTAAATTCACCCATTCCAGTCCATTTTAGGGAAATATTAACAATGCATAAAAGTCAAGTTTGGCATGATTGTAAAACTGCTCTTAATTTCTCATAATATTACCAAATTCTTTTTTTTTTTTTTTGAAAGAAAACTTAGTTGTTAGTTAAGAACAAATGAATCTTTTGCAAAAAATTTTCTCAAAAAATGGCCTGGGAAAAAGGAGGGCTGTATTTTGGTCTTTTTCCTGCTTGTCACTGAACATGTGATCGTGGGCTTTTCCTTTTCTCTTAAAAAAAAATATTAATTTGATCATTTTTAAGACTTCTTTAAAAAAAAAAAGATAAATATTGATTAAGCAAAGTTGATCCTGATGTTTGCCCTGTCTTGCAGGACAACAGTAAATGGATTAATGGCATGGATGAACAGATTATGTCTTGGGCAACTTCCAGACCTGAGGTCAGTAAAGAGGACAATAACTTTATGGTGGTTCTTAGTAAATCTTCTGGTTCTAAATGCTTATGTGTTTATACCCTGGTGTCCCCCCAGAGGCTTCTACACACTTAGTACCCAGTAGATGCTTATTTGAATGAATTAACGAATCAAATTTTGATTTGTTTGTGGTTTTCTAGGACTGGCACCTGGGAGGTAAATGTGATGTCTACTTGTGGGGTGCTGGCAGGCATGGACAGCTGGCAGAAGCTGGAAGAAACGTAATGGTACCTGCAGCAGCTCCCTCATTCTCACAGGCCCAACAGGTAACTAGGAGGGTAAAGAATTAGAGAACTGACAGTTCTGATTCCCTTACGTTCAGTAGCTTACTTGGATAGTTTGTCCACTGCATAATCTATTGTGAGGAATCCAAGAAAGTCATGATATAAAACTTCTAAATAAAACTTCTATAGAGTTTTTATCAGACTTAAGTTTTGTTAATATTCCCAAATTTTTCTTGTTTTCAAGTATAACGAAGTACCATCATGATGCTTTAAGCCTGCCCAGTACATATTTATAGATGTTAAGATATAGCTAATTATCAATTCTCTCTTTGGGGTCATAAACTTGCTGGGATCTTTAGCCAGATTTCATTGATACCCCTCCTCTCTTCTAATAATTGTGGTACTAAATCTCCAAACTCTTCTTAAGACTCCCGCTTTCACTTCTGTTCTTCTCTACCTCAGTAAGCCCCAGGATGCACTACTCTTTTTTGCAAATAGCCCCTCCAGTTTCTGTTTCTTGGTGGCCTCCAGCCAGTCTTTACTATTTTCCCATCACTGTTTCCTTTTTCTTCTTTTTATCTATTTTCTTCTTAAACTCTGCACAACTGACTGAAAGCTCTGTAGATAACATGTTTCTAAACTGTCTTAAATCATCAGATGAGCCTCATACATCTTTTAGTTAAGTAAACAGTTTTATAATAATCAAGGGCTTATAGGAATCCCATAGTTACGTCAACTCTTCCATTTTAGTGAAAGGATGAAAGAACTGATAAAGGTATCATAGGTATACATGGAATCATTTTAAATGTTTGCATGATAAAGCTATGTAATAGAAGATAATATATGTAATTGTGTGTTTTGATACTAGGTCATATGCGGTCAAAATTGTACCTTTGTCATCCAGGCCAATGGCACAGTGTTGGCTTGTGGGGAAGGAAGTTATGGCAGATTAGGACAAGGAAATTCAGATGACCTTCATGTGCTGACAGTCATTTCTGCCTTACAAGGTAAAATTATCCTCAGTTAAAAGCAGATCAGAAACTGTGGCCTGTTTGTAGGAATGTTTGCTTATTACATTGTAACTCACCCAAACCTTTGCTAAATGAAGTCATGTAGAATTTTCACTTATATTATGTTCTTGTTTAGGCATGTACAACCTTAATTTTCCATATTTTAAGCTGTATTATTTTACACGTTGTCATAGCATTGCTAGAATTCAATGATATAAATTGCTGTGTTAATACTCACTGAAGATTGTAAACAAATTCTTTAAAATTGTAATTTGGTAACTATTACTAGCAGTAGTAGGGCTTCCCAGGTGGCTCAGTAGTAAAGAATCCACCTGCCAATGCAGGAGACACAGGAGACATGAGTTCCATCCCTGAGTCGGGAAGATCCCCTGAAGGAAGAAATGGCAACCCACTCCAGTATTCTTGCCTGGAAAATTCTATGGATAGAGGAGCCTGGCGGGCTACAGTCCATGGGGTTGCAAAGAGTCAGACACCACTGAGCAACTGAGCACACACGCAGTAGCAATAGTAATCAGGCATGTGCTTCATTAACATTAAACATTAGTTTGCATAGAAATGTGCATATATACTAAAGTCTTTGGAAGGGCATCTCCATCAGAGTTCTCTGTGGCTTAGAGAAAGAGTATCTCTGGAAAAAGCACTCCAGGGGGCCTCTGGCTTGTTTCTTAAGTTAACTTTTACTGACTCTAAAGTCAATAGACAAAGCAAATTGAGTTTTTTAAGTAAAAGCATTTAAGTAACGTAAGCTCATAATGAATTCTTGAATAGCTCTAAGTTCTCTTCCTTCAGATCTAAGTGTAAAAAGCACAACACTGGGGATGGGAGGGCTTGGTTCCTGTTCAGTTCTATTACATCCTGCCTCTGGTGCCTTGCATCAGCTACTAGACCTCTTTGTGACTCAGTTTCCCTAGTTGTACAAGTGGTGATGATAGTATCTGCCTCATAGGCTCTGTGTGAAAATAGAAAATGAATGATCCATGTAAAGCACTTATAGGAGTGACTAGAACATAGTCCTTAGTGACTGGAATTGCTCCTATCACCCTTCTTCTGTTCCTTATCATCATCATCATCATTTTATATTACTGCTCCCAAATTTCTAGTTTATGGCTACAATTTAGATTTAAATTAAAGATATTCTTTTTTACTTCTGTAGTACTGTTGTGGTATTTTTTTAATTCTATGAGACTACTTTGTAGTAGCTTCAACTAAAGAGGGAACTTTTACCACCCGGTGACTCTTGTTGCGTTTCTGCTCTGTTGCAGGCTTTGTGGTGACCCAGCTGGTGACTTCCTGTGGTTCTGATGGGCACTCAATGGCCCTGACTGAAAGTGGTGAGGTCTTTAGCTGGGGAGATGGTGATTATGGCAAACTCGGCCATGGGAACAGCGACAGGCAGCGACGGCCCAGGCAGATCGAGGCCTTACAAGGAGAAGAAGTGGTGCAGGTTGGGCAGGATATGGAGAAGTTTATCTTTGAATGTAAACATACTGGGTTTAGTTCTCAAGATTGGGTAATGAAAAAACAGTAGTAAAAACAGATTACCCCATCATAAAAGATCCATTGTTTTTGGTCGTTCACAGTCATTCTTGAGTGTCTCAGGGGTTTAAATGGGTTTTGGTATTAGAGTGGACTCTTTTTCCTCTACCAACTGGTTGACCTAGGCCAGATTGCTTCAGGTCTTTGTAAAAGGTGAGGTTTAACTCTTGTCCCACAGTTCTTGATCTACTACCAAATGGAAATATTTACTTTCAACCTGTCATTATTATTACAAAGGTTGAGTTTGTATACTTTTTTCTGGAAAATCAATTAGCAATCTAAAATAGTGTTGTCAAATTGCATAGTACCTTAGAGTTTACAAAAAATTTCCCCATTCATTAACTCATATAGTCTAGGTCATCTCTGCAGCTGAAGAGTAGCAACAGTTCTTCCAAAGTGTGCTGTTTATCGTGGTCTTTCTGAAGATGATGAATAGATCTGACTTGCAGGAGCAGAAGGGCCACTTGGGTGGATAGGACATACTGGTCTTGAAGATCCTGAGTTGCCAGTGAAGTTTATTTTAAAGATTATTACTGTATTAAAGACCCAAATGACGGATTTCTTAGTATACCCTCTTATTAACATTTTTGTTCTTGTTGGTTCTGTCTGAGATGTCTTGTGGCTTCAAACACTCAGCAGTGGTAACATCAGATGGCAAACTGTTCACCTTTGGGAATGGTGACTATGGTCGTCTGGGCCTGGGAAACACCTCTAACAAAAAACTTCCAGAGAGAGTGACTGCACTGGAGGGATATCAGATTGGACAGGCATGGAATAAGTCAATAATATGTTCTATCTGATCATAGTTTGTTTCCTCTGTGTGCACTTAGATACTGTCCTTTCAGGAAGATTAGAATCACCAATTGTACTTATCCTGATGTACATTTTGTTTGGCCTCATTGGTAATTGGTTAACAAATGAAAGTCATAATTCAGGATGTGAATATTTCAAACTCCTCTTCATAATACAACTTGATATAAAACCTTTAAATAATATAGTAACTCCTGTTCGGTATCCTGGAAGTAGATGGCTGAATTGCAGCATACTGGTAGCTGCTGCTCTTAAGTAATAATTGTCCATGACCTATACATGTTGAGATTCTCTCTTAATGAAAAGAGGGGATAAAATGTTATCTTCTACTATCTTTTATCTTTTATTATTCCTTAGACTGTCTTTGGTGTGAATGAGTATTTTTTAATCAGATGTACTTTTTTCCTGTCTTGTGTACTGTCTAATTCAGAGTTAGCCATAGATATTTGAAAGCTTTTTCTTTGAAGAAAAGAAGTTTGTCTTTTGTTTGTGAATGTTAAGAATATTTTCTTCGTGACAAATTTGGTTAATGTATGTAAAACCATGAAACCAATAAAAATCTTCTGGAAACAGAGCCAACTTTTTGACTGAAGTGAATAAAAAGGGTCCCAGAAAGGGGTATGTATTTTAGGTATTGTGATTTGCCTTACTGACCACCCTGTTCTTTCTCCAGGTGGCTTGTGGCTTAAACCACACATTGGCAGTGTCAGCAGATGGCTCCATGGTGTGGGCTTTTGGAGACGGGGACTATGGAAAACTAGGTTTAGGAAATTCCACTGCAAAATCTTCACCTCAGGTCAGTATTGTCTTTAATATAGGGAGCAGACACCATGGTTTTCTTCTATGTCAGTACTTCTTTTTAGTTGGAAGTAATTTACTTCTAACATTTTTGGTAGTTCATAGTGAAATATCGAAGCTTCCTTTGCTTATTCTTAAATTTCCATCATTCTAGACCTTATTTTCAGAGAAGGCAATGGCACTCCACTCCAGTACTCTTGCCTGGAAAATCCCATGGACAGAGGAGCCTGGTAGGCTGCAGTCCATGGGGTCGCACAGAGTTGGACACGGCTGAAGCGACTTAGCAGCAGCAGCAGCAGACCTTATTTTAAATGTCATTAATTACTAAACTGAATATAAAAATTCTGCAAGGGCAAGCATCTCTCTTTGTTATGGACTGAATAGTGTAGAACTACCCCCCATATAGAGAAGAAATAAGTACATATATATTCCCAGGATATCTTATGGAGAGAAGTGTGAACAATCTTTTGTAACTCTGCTTGTGGCTGCCATTTCAGCTTGTTATTGCCACTGGATTATACAAGTGTGTGCCTTTTCAAAAGTAATAGGAAAACCCAGTGCATAACCAATATTTTAGAGTCTTTATTCACATTATAGAAGGTTTCTCGGCTCTTCAGGACTCTGGTACATTCTCTTTATGTGGATTTTTCTAATATATTTAACAAACAGCGTGATTTACAAGTATTCAATTTACATTCAACTCCAGATTTCACTATCATATGTAGTCTGTGACATCTTGATAGCTAGATTGGTAAATATTCAGCAGTAGGTACAGAAGGGAAGGAAGTCCTCTCTGAAGAACATATAAAGCAGTTATTGTTACTCTGAAAACAGAAAAAAATCTGACTGGGAGCAGCCTGTGGCTCTACCTGGTCTTTTAGTGTTCTTTAAACAGCTATAGAGTTCTCCTTGGTTTCTGTTGTGCAGAGCAGTGTTTCCACTTCACATGGGGTGCTGGGGGGTTTTAGTCAAACATCCTGTTCCCCCTGTAGAACTTGCCCAAATTCAGGTAGTCTGCAGAGCAGTATGAGAAAATAACATTTAGAGTATGGATTTGACTGGAAGTAGGTGGGTGACTATTAATATTTTTCTGGAAGATAGTCCTTGAGTTTATACATACCAGTAGGCAAATTTGAGTGTTTTCCTTTTTAAAGTATGTGCCTTACACTTTACTTTGCAGAAAGTTGATGTCCTTTGTGGAATTGGAATAAAAAAGGTTGCTTGTGGAACTCAGTTTTCTGTTGCATTAACCAAAGATGGTCATGTGTATACCTTTGGTCAAGGTAAGGCATTTTCCAGGCATTAATTATATTGCTTATTTTGTGCACACATGTATTACAGAAACATGTGCCCTCCAGCTGTATAGAAAATGCTTAAATTGAGTCACTTCTCATTCTGAGTGATGAGTGACCCTCATTCCCCAGCTACTTTTCAGCTCCTCTTTCATGATGTTTGCTGTTAGGACAAACTCTCCTGCTCATTGATCACCCCTCCTACCAGAGCCTTCATTCTTGCTAGACGAATTCCTGCCAAAGCCTTCCCTTCCTCATCTCTACTGCCTTTTTGCCTTGCTGCCACAAACACTGCCTTGACCACCAGAGCTCCTCTGGATCCTGCCTCACTTCCCAGCCCTTGCAGGGACTGGGGGGTTCAGGTCTTAGGAATTCACAGGCATTCAGTATTCAAATTTTAAGTAAATCCAAATCCAGGCATCCACAGTGGGATTCCCTAGAAATATGTTCACTTTTGTAAATGGAACTTCCTGGCAAGTTGTAGTGACTGAAGGGTGTTTGAGGCAGATGTGAGGAAAAGGAAGAAGTAAGCTGTGATTGAAGTTTCTAGTCTTGGAAGAATGTTGACACCACTGACAGGACAAGGGGTTGGTTTAGGGGAAAGAGACAAGGACCTTAGTTTTAGTTGTATTGAATTTGGGCCATGTACTCTAGGCTACATGTATGGAGAAGTCTGGCAAGTTACTGGGGATTTAGGTCTGAAACTCCAGAGAGATTGCTTATAGAGATGTTGGTTTGCCTAATGGATAATGTTGTTGTTAAAGCCATATAAATAGCTCTAAGAAACCCAGGGAGAGAACATGGTATAGAAAAGTAAGAGGATAAAACTCTGGAATGTGAGTAAAGGCCATGTAAGCACAGGAAGAGGACTCAGGAGAGTTGGCTTTGAAAGGAGTGGAGAGAGAGAGAGGTAGCCGGTGGGCCAGGACAGTGCAGTCTCTGAGGGGCAGGAGGAGCTGAGGCCACATTATCAGAAGGTAAAGTAGAGCTCCGTGGGCTGCAGTGGGCAGTTAGGAGCTATTCATGGCTTTTGAGAGTAATTTCAGTGCAGTGATGAGAATGGAAGTTAGGCTGCAGAAGGTGGCCAAGCCAAACAGCATGTGAAACAACAGGAACTAGCCTGCGCTTTGTAGAAGTTTGGCGGCAAAGATAAGGTGAGAAGTTGGCTGTAAATTTGAGAAAAAGAAAGGTTGCATGATGTGTTTTCTTAGGCTGCAAGAAGTTTAGAGCCTTTGTAACTTATGTGCAAGTCCTCTCAAGTATGAGGATGCTAGAGGCAACCTCTTGGTTTGAAGTAAGCTAATCATTTTAAATTTAATTTCATTTACTTTCATGAATAAGGAGATTGTGACATTTTGCAAAGAAGCAGTTTTAAACTTTATCCATTCTGAATCCAGTATACCTTACCAGAAAACCAGTTTTTGCCCCAGTGAGATATATATATGTCATTGTCATACCACCATAGACATTAAATGACTCATTAGAAATTAGAAAAGGACTATGGGGTACCATCCATAAATGTCCTTTTGCTATTTTTTCAGATCGCTTGATAGGTTTGCCAGAAGGGCGTGCTCGCAATCACAATCGACCACAGCAAATCCCTGTCCTGGCTGGAGTGGTCATCGAAGATGTGGCTGTTGGAGCTGAACACACACTTGCTTTGGCATCAACTGGAGATGTGTATGCCTGGGGGAGCAATTCAGAGGGTCAGGTAAATTTACTTCACTGCTGCTCTCTCATGTCTAGAAATCTGACAGAATTGTTCATTTGGCAAAGAGATAAGCTAGAAACTCAGAAATCTACACAAGGCCTCAAGCACATCATTGTGCTCTACATCAGATTATTTGGTGTCCAGTTGTGCATATCTCTCTGTTGCTTGTGGCCTAATAAATGTATCATTGTTTAAAGAGAAATATGGCAATACAGCAAGTGTAATTAAGGGGATTAACTCAACATATGTGTGTGTGTACACACTGAGAAGTGCCTGGCACATAATAAACAGCATTTTATAAGTATTTGCTACTATCATCATTAATCATCATCATTTTCACTACAGTAATAAGAGAGATTACGTACTGGAAGCATCAGTTGATCTGAAAAAATAGAATAAAACAACAATACTTTTATATTTTATGATATGACAGTGTACAAAGTGTATTTGTGTTTGTTCAGGAGATCTTGTCACTCCGATTATGCAGAGCAATAAACCGAGCCTGTAAGAGATTGACAAAAGACTCAAGAGGTTGATGTGTTCAGCCTATCCTGTATGTGGAGGAGGGACGTACTTTGGTGGAGGAGGTCTGAGATGCCTGTTACTACAGTGGCTTTCAGCTCCACGTGCAGAACCACATCCCCTTCCTCTGTAAATCTGCTTTACTTATGGCTGCCTCTAGAACCAGCAGCCCTCAAGTTCAAGGTCCAGTATTGTTTATAGTAGCCTCATTTTGGCTCTGTGGTCTCCTCATCATTATATTAACAAGTGGGGAAGCTGGTCATCATTCTGGTTGCACATTGTCTTAATGAGAAGAGTTGATGTGGGGACACCTTTGGAAGGTCCCTGGTGGACCTTGACATTATTCTGCCTGATGATGTTGAGGTGCTCCGCCACCAGAACACTGGGTGTCCTAGTCAGGCCCTAAGAACAGAGATCTGGAGATGAGAATTTTATTCTGTGTGTATTTTCATAATTGTTTATTTACTGTTATACAGGCAATCTGTGTTAAAAATCAAGAAAGCAGTGTGTTTTAAGTAAAAACTCTAGGGATCGTTCTGTTATATATGTATTTTTTTTTTAACTTTCCAAGAATTTATTTCCTGTCAGAAGTAGAAAAGATGTTTCCAGTCATTGAGACTCCTTTGCTAGATTTGGAATGGCCTTGTTGCAGGCTAATTTATAGGAGACAGTAAGGAGCTATGAGGATCATTCTGATAGAGAAAATCAAAATTAACTTCATTATTTTCATATTGTTACTTGATACAGATAGTAACTTATTTATGTCTGCTACCCTCCAAGACAAAATTTTATCATCTTGGCTTCCTCTCTTCCTCTTTTTAATTGAATATCTGAGTATTTGTAATTTATTCCCAGCTTGGCTTAGGTCATACCAACCACGTTCGAGAACCAACCCTGGTAACAGTTCTGCAAGGGAAAAATGTCCGGCAGATCTCAGCTGGCCGCTGCCACAGTGCTGCATGGACAGCGCCACCTGTCCCGCCAAGAGCACCAGGTAAGGGAGGAATAGCTGTGCTGCAGCAACCTCTTTGACCTCAGCTGCGCTGTCTGCTTGCCAGCTTCACACTGCATCCAGGCACCATTCTGAAGCCATCAGACCTTCCCCCACACAACCAAAGCACTCTTTGTGCTACAGCACTGCAGGTACTTTCAAAGCAGGCAATGCTCCTACAGACTTCATTACATAGCAGTCCCTCTCTGCTCCCCAAAAGAAGAAAACATAAAGCAAATTTATAATTTTAGAACAGCAATGAAGTATTTTTTATATGTAAAAGTGATGAATTATAGCTTTCTAAGGCATGCTGTTAATAAAGAGGAAAAGCCCTGAGACCACTTGTCAAATTCTCCACCCTAGTCAGTGGTTTGAAACATGATGTTGTCTCTAGAGTGGCACAGCAGAAAAAAAAAAATTGTTATCATTTTGCTCCAGTGATGGGATATTTCTATCTTTCTATATTTCTTTATCCTATGCATTTCTTCATATTTGGGCTACCTCTTTCGTAGACCATCAAGTCCTCTCTGGTATCTGAAGCACTAGAATGTCCCTGAAGTGACCTTGTGCCTGAGAGCTGTTTTCTCATACCTTTTTGGAGCCCCCTACTTCTTAGCACAGGTCCTTGGGGAAAACTCCCTATACCAATCATTTTCTGTTAGATACCTTTAGAGAGCAAGGTAGGCCTGCCAAGAAGATTCCAAACAAGAATGTTCTAATAGAATGAGCACTGCTGCCAGGCCACTGACAATTTCAGGTTCTCAAGGGCTTCTTCAGCTTCCAGCAGGGTTTCCCTTCCACTTCAGGACAGAGACTAGACAGCATGGTGGCTAAAGGTTCAGACTCAAAAACCACATTGCCCAGGTTGAATCCGCCATTTAGGAGCTGAGTGACCCTGAGATTCAGTTTCCTTGTCTATAAAACAAGCATAATAATAGCACCTATTGTAAAGAACTGCAGGAGTAAATGAATCATTTCTTATGAAGCTCTTAGAACAGTGTCAGGCACATAGAAGTACTCAGTAAATGTTTGTTTAGTCACTAAGTCATGTGATTCTTCACGACCCCCATGGACAGAGGGGGTCCATGTTAGCTTTAACTAATAGGAAATTACCTCCGAGAACTGAGCTGTACAAATGTTTATTTGCAGGAAACTCGAATAAGTTGAGTATCTCATTCTTAGAGTTTTGTGCATTTCTGTAAGAGGATACCCGTGGATAAAGTCCTTGTAGTCTTTGCTTCTACAGAGCTTATTCTTTAGTATAAAACCTCCATGAATCATGTACTCTTATCTTTCATTCTGTCATGTTAACTTTCTGTCAGAGCCCTAGTAAGTGTGGGAGGGGGTTCTGCTGAGTTGCCCATTTTCATTTTCTAGAACTTCCTCTCTGGTCCTGGTCCACACCTTGTGTTATTATGAAGATGTCAAGAATGAAATGTTATTGAATGTGAAAGAACAAATTTGGGTATTTTGTTTTGTTTTGGGTTTGTGTGTGTGTGTGTGAAGAAACTAAGTCCATAGTTAAATGGGAAAGTAAATTAAAGGAGAAAAAAGTAAGTTTCCATAATGATAAATAAAAAAGATATTTTACAAACCAACACTAGTACATCAAAAATTTAAGATGAATTGATGGATAGAGAATTGATAAATAAGTGATAGAGTATACATAGCAAAATATTAATTATAAGTGGTGGGAATGGGTGTTCCATCATATACTTGCAACTTCTGTATGTGTTTGAAAATTTTCAAAAGGCTAAAAATGAAAATGCATTTTCCTTTACAAGTGTGCATTTGTGTTCTGGGCAGGTGTGTCGGTGCCTCTGCAGCTGGGCCTGCCCGATACAGTGCCCCCCCAGTACGGGGCTCTGAGGGAGGTGAGCATTCACACTGCGAGGGCCAGGCTCCGGCTGCTTTACCATTTCTCTGACCTCATGTACTCGTCCTGGAGGCTGCTGAACCTCAGCCCCAACAACCAGGTAACGCGCTGGCTTAGGAAGCGGTGCCCATGCTGTGCTCACCAGGTCCCTGGGCCTTTTTTTCAGCCTTCAGATACTTCATAGCTAATGCTTTTAGCACCCAGGAGATCTAGAAAAGGCAACAATTCTGTTCTCATTTTATTGCTGGATTAAGGATGATCTAGATACAGGTTATCATGCTGTTGGACACAAAACGGTCTTCCTTCATTGTTTTGGTTTGTCGAAAGTTCAAGGAAGTATGAACAGCTGAGCATGTATTTTCTACAAACTGTAGTACGTGATTTTAAAACTTAAGCACACAAAAGTGTTAATACCTCAGTCAAAGGGGTTGTATAAGTGAGTGTGAGAAACTTTGGAAACTTCTTGCTGTCCTTACAAATGAACATACCCTGTGGAGGGGTAGTGGGGAGATAAAGTAAATTTGGCTGATTTGATTGTCTTTGTAGAACAGTCTAGTAATTTAGAAAGAAAGCAAGCTGGCTATGTTTGTTGGTTTAATGTGTAGGCATGCCTGCCAAAATGTGTATTAGTTTGTAAAACTGTTAGTAAAAAATCCTTTTGGTAACCCAGTTATGGGTGTATGAGAGATATGAGAAATCATTGTTGGAAATAGATAATCAACCTGGCAACAGAATACTGTGCAGCACTAACAGAATGTTAGCATCCTGTTTACAGTTAGTGAGAGAATGTTTATGGTATAAATTGAAGTGAGAAAAACAGAAAATTTATATAAATAGTACAATCTCAAAAATGTGGAAAGGAAGGCAGCTGGAAGGAAGTGGATGAAAGTGTTAATGGAGCCGTCTCCACATGGTAATATTAGGTATGATTTTATTTGTGTGCTTACGTGTATGTCCTTTTCTGTATTTTAAAAATAATAATCATACTTTATCAGAAAAATTTTTTGAATAATTGCTAATAAGGACTAATACCCAGATTTATGCTTTTAAAGTGCATTTCTAAAAGTGACATGTTACTTCTTTTAAGCCTTAGATTGTACCATTTCTGCTAAGCTTACTTTCTGTTACAGAATAGTACATCTCATTATAATGCTGGAACATGGGGCATTGTGCAGGGACAGCTTCGGCCTTTGTTAGCCCCAAGAGTCTACACCCTCCCAATGGTGCGCTCTATAGGAAAAACCATGGTTCAAGGCAAAAACTATGGACCTCAAATTACTGTAAAGAGAATATCAACCAGGTTAGCACATTATATATGTATGTTTCATTAACTGGCATATTTTGAGATGGACTTACGACTAACTAATCTCTGTGAACCTTAGCTTCAAAAGTAGAATAGTAATAGTATTTTATGTCAGTACCCAGTGTAATTACAGTGAGCCTAGCACAGTGTTTGGCTGTTAAGCTGGCCTGTTCCTTCACTGCTGGGAGAATATCTTCAAGTAACATTTGTGGAGCATTATATTTTGCTCTGTTTTCTCTTTCTTTTAAAGAGGACGGAAGTGTAAGCCTATCTTTGTTCAAATAGCGAGACAAGTAGTTAAACTGAATGCCTCAGACCTCCGTCTGCCCTCCCGAGCCTGGAAGGTTAAGCTAGTTGGAGAAGGTGCTGATGACGCCGGAGGAGTGTTTGATGACACAATCACAGAAATGTGCCAGGTATATTCATGCAATGTCCCTGCTGAGTTGTCCACTTGGATGGTAGGCATTTTACTCTTTCCAGTGATGACTGTGGCATGTTTTTATAATCCAAGCAAGAATTCATTTGTGATACTTAAATAAAGCCATGCTATTAGTAATGTATATGTGAATTATTGCAAGGGTTTGTGAAATGAAGAGATGTTCATGAAGATGTGTTTCTGAGTTAGTGCCAGTGCTTGGCCATCTACCAATAACTTACCGTCTGTTCTGTATAACAGACAGAGGAAACAGCAGTGACACTTATGTACACTTCTGTAACAGACAAATCCAGGACCACTCATGTGCTTGCATTTATTTCAGTGCTTTTAGAACAAGGAACAGCCAGGCTCCAAGGAAATTAGAAAAACCAATCTTAAGAGTTTGAACAAGTCTATATTTTAAGATCTACAGGCACAGTTTTGCTTCCAAATCAGCTCTGATCCTTCCAGCTTTGCCTCGTATCAGGATTTTTCTGATAAATCTGTATCTAAAATAAAATCTGGCTATCATTTATTAAGTTTATTTGAATGTCACTATACCCTGCTCAGGCCTTGGACTGGCTTTTTCAACTTTATTCTGTGTACTGCAGGACATTTTCTCCATGGGGGAGTTCCTAAATTCATTTTAAGTTACAGCCATGAAAATAATTAGAGACTGCTGTTTGTCATATAGCATTATAAATTCCTCAACATTCTCTTTTCAACATGATCTTTAATGTTAATTGGTTCATTTTCTTGATACATTTAACTGCATTTCTAAAGCAGTTGTTCATTCTTCTACAGGAACTTGAAACTGGTATTGTGGACCTTCTTATACCATCTCCCAATGCTACCGCAGAAGTGGGTTACAATAGGGACAGGTAAGGGCCAGCAGCAAGTTTTACTGAATGTCTGCAGTAACAGTGTACATTTACTATATGCTAGGCACTGTTCTAAGTGTTTTACATGTATTATCCCACTGAATCTTCATTATAGCTCTAAGGAGTAGAACTGTTACCGTTCTCCTTTCACAGATAGGAAACTGAGGCACTTACATCATGACTTGTTATTTATTATGTGACCAACTGAATTATAATATAGAGGAATAGAGAGGTGCAGACTTGAAAATGAAACCAGACTTCTTTTATATTTCTGAAGGCCCACATGGCCTTCCCTCAATGAATTAAAATTCATTAAAACCTTTGAAATGCTATCCAGTCACAGCAATTAGTATTTGCAATCATGTATTGTTCCTGTGTTTGTCAAATTTTGAATTTTGGATCTTGCTTCGTGGACTTGTAAATGATAAATAATTTTAGGAAATAGGACATCTCTGAGCAGGTAGCTTAAGGACTAATAGAGCATTCACTCACCCTTTTTATGGTTCTTCAGAGTAATTCAAAATACAGTCCTTGTGCCATCTAGAACAATAGCAGTAGGCCATATATCACTATGGAACACCTGAAATGTGGTTACAGGAGCTGAAGAACTAAATTTTAAATTTTATTTAATTAACTTAAATAGCTGCATGTGGCTAATGACTGCCATATTGGACAGCACAGGTCTAGACTAATGCTTTAGCTATTTGATAACTTGTTTCTAATAGAAATGAGGACAAATTGTTTGAAGTATTGCCTTTAATTCTGCAGGTTCCTTTTTAATCCTTCTGCCTGCCTTGATGAACACTTAATGCAGTTTAAGTTCTTGGGAATCTTAATGGGGGTTGCCATTCGCACAAAGAAGCCTCTGGACCTCCACCTGGCCCCTCTGGTGTGGAAGCAGCTCTGCTGTGTCCCACTCACCCTGGAAGACCTGGAAGAGGTGGATCTGCTCTACGTGCAGACTCTCAACAGCATTCTTCACATTGAAGACAGTGGGATTACTGAGGAGAGTTTCCATGAGGTAAATCCTGGCTGGTCCATGTTTCTTTTGGTGTTGATGAGAATTTTCCTGTGTAAAACTCAGATATAGCCTTCTGCTTGCTGTCCAGCTGACCCATGCCGTATACCATTGCTACACTTAGCAGTTCAACCTAGAAGTTTAAATAGCTGCTAACAGAGTCAGCTCCAGCACTCAGCTTCTGCTCCTTCCCCTTTAATCCATTCTCTCTGCTTGTTAGAGTGAAGGACAGAGGAACCCAGGAGGCCTGGGATAGCCAGAGTTCATCAAACCTGGTTTGGAAACTGAGAGATTCAGTTGCATTTTTAATGAAAACCAGATGAGTCAGCACTCCCTGCTCATCAAGTAGCCCAAGAAGTCCCCGACCTTTTTGGTATCCACCAGGGACTGATTTCATAGAAGACAACTTTTCCATGGATGGGGGTAGACAAGGGGTGATTTGGGGATGATTTAAGCACATTACATTTATTATGCACTCTATTATTATTACATCAGCTCTACCTCAGATCATTAGGCATTAGATCCTAAAAGTTGGGAACCCCTGAAGTAGCCTAATCAGCTATCTCAGTTGCCTTGTCTTCATCCATAAAATTTCTGATGTTGTTGATGTTCTGCTCTATTTGTGTGTAACACTTTTTTTTTTGGTCATTTCTACCATGGAGTAAAAATTCTTTTTTCTTCTATTCATAGATGATTCCTCTTGATTCTTTTGTTGGCCAAAGCGCTGATGGCAAAATGGTTCCTATAATCCCTGGTGGAAATAGTATCCCACTCACGTTTTCTAATAGGAAAGAATATGTGGAGAGGGCCATTGAATATCGACTTCATGAAATGGACCGACAGGTGAGAGTAAACATTTTGAGAGGTTTGAGAGGTTTGCTTTTGACTCCAAACAGGAGCTGTCTGGTTTTTACTGAATTCTGGTGTATGAGTTCACGGTGTTGGTTAGTCTGTATCTGTATTTCAATCCCTATTCAGAGCCTTTTCAGGCCACATCCCAGGGTCTGCTGTCTCCTCAGAGCTTTGGGTGAGCCCTGGATTGGCCAAGCCCTCGGGCAGGCCTTCAGAGCCTGCCTTCTCACACGCACTCGTCCTCAGTCTTCCTGCCCCACCCCGGCCCAGTGTCCTGCTCAGTTCAGTCAGGGTCCATGTGGATGAGTCCCTGAAGACCGGCCTTGTGATCCCGTGAGGGCCTCTTTCCTCCAGGTCTGTAACTGTGCAGATCTTCTTTGTCATCTAGAAATTCCTCAAGCTATACATACTTCTGAGTTGTAGACTAAGAATTAGGCTGTAGAGTTTGGGTCTTCTTTCTTCAATTAGCATGTAAGACATTGAATGAAAAGTGTATTTTTTTATATCTAACTTATATATCCTTGTTCTGTGCTGATACATAGTAAGCATTTAGTAAATAAATGATGGGAATATGGTAAGTGACCTTAGAAATTAATACTGTGTCCCAAAGTGGTGATTTTGGTTATATAGTCCTTCATAGCCAATTCAGTAATACCTTATTTGCAGATGTTGGGCTTTTATCAAAAGTTGGATGCAGGGTCTGAGGCTGTGTGGTAAGTTGAATTATATATTCAAGTTGAATTATATATTTGAATTATATATAGTTGAATTATATATTTGAATTATTGAATTATATAATTCAAGTTGAATTATATATTCTATACTCCTCACTCCTGGTCCTTCTTCGACTCTGGCTTTGGGCCAAGTCTAGTCAGAAAACCATATCCCTTAGCTTAGTAAGGGTGGATCCTGTCAGTAATGTTGTTTACAAAGTCAGGGCTTAGGATTTGTCTCTAGTGCCTAAAGATGCTTACTCCTTATAGACTGAATAACTGACCAAAAATTCCCTGGTCACTTCCAACATGCCAGATGTGGTAGCATCCCCCGGCATGTGCAGTTTTGCCCATAGCTACTCGATGGGGAGACAGAAATTACTATCACCATTTCAGAAGTGAACACATGGAGTCCAGAGAAAGGAAGCAGTGTGCAAAGCCACGATCACAAACCAGGTTTAGCTGTGGTATCCAGGCTCTTGTGCTGACCTTTCCTATGAAGGCCAGATTGACCTGTTCTCCAGCAGCTGTGCTCTGCTCTGCCCTGGCTTTGTTCCTTTCTTGATAACAAGGCCTTCTTCCTCTTTCACTTCCTCCTTGTCTCTTAGAACCCTGTGTTCTTCCTATAGCTGTCCCAGTTGTTCCCCACTCAAGCAGCCATCCATGGCTTTTTGGGCACATTTTGGCTGGGGCATTCCCTTTTCTGTCAGCAGTGTTGCTGCTGCTGCTGCTGCTGCTGCTAAGTCGCATCAGTTGTGTCTGACTCTGTGCGACCCCATAGACGGAAGCCCACCAGGCTCCTCTGTCCCTGGGATTCTCCAGGCAAGAACATGGAGTGGGTTGCCATTTCCTTCTCCAATGCATGAAAGTGAAAAGTGAAAGTGAAGTCGCTCAGTCGTGTCCGACTCTTAGCGACCCCATGGACTGTAGCCTATGAGGCTCCTCCGTCCATGGGATTTCCCAGGCAAGAGTACTGGAGTAGGGTGCCATTGCCTTCTCCGTCTGTCACCAGAGACTGTCCTTATTGCCCGTACATTCCTTAGCCCTGGGCATGACAGCCTTACACAATCGTAACTCCACGGCCTTCCTCAAGATGTGGCTTCTCTTCAGGTTCTCTGATTTGGCAGATGATTCTGAACTGACCAAGAGTGGAGGAGTTATTTATGAAACAAACCTTGAACAGTGGTAGGTCTGTGTAGAGTATGCTCTGTTGTATAACCTTGGAATAGTTTCGCCAAACAGCCTGTGTAGGCAGCCTCTGACCGCACCCCTTCGGCACTCCTCAGCTGATCTGTTCTCTGCACTGTGCTAACAAAAGCTAACTACCCAATCATTACAGACTCTGTTAAAATGCCTATCATAATCATGTGAGCAGCAATTATTTGCCTTATTTTTTCAGATGAGAAAATTAAAAGAAGTGGTGGGGCTGGGATTCAGAACCAATCTCCTAATTAAATTCTCTGTCCTTTTTACTGCCTTCCTATGAAAGGACTTCTCAGTTTTACTTTTCTTTGTACTTCTGTAACTTTTTTTTTTTACAATCAGCACAAATGATTTTTACAAAAAGAATATAACTGTTTTCAAAAGAAAATATAAATTACAAAGATAGCAGAAGCCCTAGACACATCCTCCAAAAGCTGCTTACCCTGGTGAGAAGATGAAGTATCCCACAGAGCATTTTTAACAGCCTGTGGCCATGTGTGGTTAGGAATGTGAGTGAGTGGGGTTGGCATTAAAGGGCCCCTGTGGGCTAGAGTTTTGTGGGGCTGGGAAGGTGGGCCCCTGAATTGACTTGACCTGGGACAGGAAGGAATGTATGAATCCCACAAGCAGGGAGAAATTCTAACAAAGGGTCAGAGGCAAGAAGGTTGGACCGTGTGCAGTCATGCCAGTTCTGAGGGACAAGTAGAGGGCCTGGGAGCAGATGAGCAACATGAGGTGCCCAGCCCGATTGGGTCCACCATGGGTGCCCAGTCTGCATGCAGATGTTGAATGAACAACCTCTCCTGGGAGCAGGTGGCTGCAGTCCGAGAAGGAATGTCCTGGATCGTCCCTGTGCCGCTGTTGTCCCTCCTCACAGCAAAGCAGCTGGAGCAGATGGTGTGTGGGATGCCCGAGATCTCAGTAGAAGTCTTGAAGAAAGTGGTACGGTACCGGGAGGTGGATGAGCAGCATCAGCTGGTGCAGTGGTTCTGGCACACTCTGGAGGAGTTCTCCAACGAGGAGCGTGTGCTTTTCATGAGGTTTGTGTCTGGAAGATCTCGACTGCCAGCCAACACTGCTGATATTTCTCAGAGATTTCAAATCATGAAGGTTGATAGGGTAAGTAAGATATTTTTTCTTTCTGGTAATGTCTGCCTTTGTTGCTTCCTTGTTCCTTGCATTTTGGGCTTCAATTCAGGAATAATGCTTGGAATATCCAGATTTTTTTTTTCCTTTTTAATCAAGCAGGGAAAACTTGTTTAGAAACATCTCATAACTTCAATTAAAAAAAAAAAAAGTGCTACATGGATGTAAAACACACACCACAACCAACAACCTTCACTGAATCTTCCAGTGTCTTCCTGAATGAAAGCTAAGCTTGGCAGAAGGCCACCATTGTTACCTGTGTGTCGTATTTCCTATGCCTTTTCATCATGTGACTTCTGCACTGGGACACGGTCTTGTTTATTTGTTTTCACCAAGATACTAACCATTAACTGGTGCACGTGCTCCAGGAGGAACGTGACGACACGGGGAGCAGCAGTAATATGCTCTCGGCTACGTGTGTGGTGTGCATAACGGAACAGGCAGTGCGGCTTCTCTGCAGCCTCATGAAAGGCCCCTGCTGCAGAGCACCAGCCCAGCTGCCGTCTTGACAGATGGCTCAGGAATAAAAGGGCTTAGAGCCTTGAATGCATGCTGCTTCCAGAGTCATCTTTCTTTCTCAGGCACCCACCTGACCACGTCACTCTTCTTTTACACTGTTAAGGGCCCCCTTGAGTTGATTCTAGGACAAACACCGACCACCTTAGTGGTGTTAAACACCTCCACAGTCTGGCCTCTGCCCTGCTTTCTGATATCACCTCTGACACTTAACTATTTCTGGCCATTATGGCTACTTGCCTTTCTCCTGATAGACCACACTGTTTTTTGGTTACTTGTTTTGGTGGGGGGTTGGGAGCAGTTATTGGCCACACCGCATGGCTTGTGAGATGTCAGTTCTTCAACCAGGGATTGAACCTGGTCCATGACAGTGAAAGCCTAGGATCCTAACCACTAGGCCACCAGAGAACTTCCAAGACCACCCATGGACACTGTTTTAAAATGTCCGTGCCGTTGTGTAGGCTCTTGCCTCTGCTTTTAGAAAGTTCTTTTCCTATTCTTTTTCATGTATGCCTGTCAAGCACTTCAGTTCAGTTCAGTTCAGTGGCTCAGTCGTGTCCGACTCTTTGCGACCCCATGAATCCCAGCACGCCAGGCCTCCCTGTCTATCACCATCTCCCGGAGTTCACTCAGACTCACGTCCATCAAGTCCATGATGCCATCCAGCCATCTCATCCTCGGTCGTCCCCTTCTCCTCCCATCCCCAGTCCCTCCCAGCATCAGAGTCTTTTCCAATGAGTCAACTCTTCACATGAGGTGGCCAAAGTACTGGAGCTTCAGCTTTAGCATCATTCCTTCCAAAGAAATCCCAGGGTTGATCTCCTTCAGAATGGACTGGTTGGATCTCCTTGCAGTCCAAGGGACTCTCAAGAGTCTTCTCCAACACCACAGTTCAAAAGCATCAATTCTTCGGCGCTCAGCCTTCTTCACAGTCCAACTCTCACATCCATACATGACCACAGGAAAAACCATAGCCTTGACTAGACGGACCTTAGTCGGCAAAGTAATGTCTCTGCTTTTGAATATACTATCTAGGTTGGTCATAACTTTTCTTCCAAGGAGTAAGCGCCTTTTAATTTCATGGCTGCAGTCACCATCTGCAGTGATTTTGGAGCCCAAAAAAACAAAGTCTGACACTGTTTCTACTGTTTCCCCATCTATTTCCCATGAAGTGATGGGGCCAGATGCCATGATCTTCGTTTTCTGAATGTTGAGCTTTAAGCCAACTTTTTCACTCTCCTCTTTCACTTTCAACAAGAGGCTTTTTAGCTCCTCCTCACTTTCTGCCATAAGGGTGGTGTCATCTGCATATCTGAGGTTATTGATATTTCTCCCAGCAATCTTGATTCCAGCTTGTGTTTCTTCCAGTCCAGCATTTCTCATGATGTACTCTGCATATAAGTTAAATAAGCAGGGTGACAATATACAGCCTTGACGTACTCCTTTTCCTATTTGGAACCAGTCTGTTGTTCCATGTCCAGTTCTAACTGTTGCTTCCTGACCTGCATACAGATTTCTCAAGAGGCAGGTCAGGTGGTCTGGTATTCCCATCTCTTTCAGAATTTTCCACAGTTTACTGTGATCCACACAGTCAAAGGCTTTGGCATAGTCAATAAAGCAGAAATAGATGTTTTTCTGGAACTCTCTTGCTTTTTCCATGATCCAGCGGATGTTGGCAATTTGATCTCTGGTTCCTCTGCCTTTTCTAAAACCAGCTTGAACATCAGGGAGTTCACGGTTCACGTATTGCAGAAGTCTGGCTTGGAAAATTTTGAGTATTACTTTACTAGCATGTGAGATGAGTACAATTGTGCGGTAGTTTGAGCATTCTTTGGCATTGCCTTTCTTTGGAATTGGAATGAAAACTGACCTTTTCCAGTCCGGTGGCCACTGCTGAGTTTTCCAGATTTACTGGCATATTGAGTGCAGCACTTTCACAGCATCATCTTTCAGGATTTGAAACAGCTCAACTGGAATTCCATCACCTCCACTAGCTTTGTTCGTAGTGATGCTTTCTAAGGCCCACTTGACTTCACATTCCAAGATGTATGGCTTTAGATTAGTCATCACATCATCATGATTATCTGGGTCGTGAAGATCTTTTTTGTACAATTCTTTGTATTCTTGCCACCTCTTCTTAATATCTTCTGCTTCTGTTAGGTCCAGACCATTTCTGTCCTTTATCGAGCCCATCTTTGCATGAAATATTCCCTTGGTATCTCTAGTTTTCTTGAAGAGATCTCTAGTCTTTCCCATTCTGTTGTTTTCCTCTATTTCTTTGCATTGATCACTGAAGAATGCTTTCTTATCTCTTCTTGCTATTCTTTGGAACTCTGCATTAAGATGCTTATATCTTTCCTTTTCTCCTTTGCCATCCTTTAAGTCCAATACCAGTGTCATCTCCTCCAGGAAGCCCTCCTGGATGCTTTCCTATGCCTCCTAACTATTCCTTAGGGCAGATTTAGATCTCCTTATGTCCATCTCCTGGACACTTAGTACATCCCTCGAGCCCAACATTAAGTTAGAGGTGTCTGTATCCCCTCTTTCTCCTTCTCAACCCCCTAAAAACTGGGCAGTCCTCTGAGCTGAGCCCATAGTGTTTATTCCAGAAACAGCAAGGAAAATAGGACCTCGTTACAAGGGCTTATCCCACCAGTTTCATCAAGTTTCAGTATCTGCCGTTCTGGTGTTTTTCCAGTAACTACCCCTTGAAAGTTGCTGTAGTCAAAGCTGGCCCCCTCCTGCTGCCTCCTGAGGCTGCCTGCCTGGGCTCCACTCCTATGCTAGGCTTTGCTGGAGAGGCCTCAGACAGGAAAGGCTATGAAAAGAGCCTTCCCATGAATTTTCTACATGACTTGCCAGAAACTAAAAGCTGGAATCTATTTTGTTGCTTCAGAGAGGAGGAAATGGTTTGCTTCTATTCAGTTCTGGAAAAAAGCCTTGCCTTATATATCTGTTCTGGGCTACCCTGCCATCCCAGGAGTTAATCCGCTAAACACTCCTGCCTGGAAGGTTTTATCCTCAGGAAACTGACCACTATTGGTCTCTCCTTTGTGACTTTTAAACCATTTCTCCAGTTTCCAGATCAGAGACACCTGTTGACATTCCTCTTTATTGTCTTCATGGGTTGTGGTTTTTCTGCATTCGTCATTGGCTCTGGCACAGCTAAGCTTCTGGGCCTTCCGTCTCCGACTTCTTAGATATGCACTCACCTGATGTCGAGTTCCGAAAAGGAAGGCTGGTTTCCAGGAGTTCAGTGAGAAAGAGAGGGCAGGTTCTTTTTTTGAAACTTTTTTTTTTTAAATTATAAAAATATATATCATTACTGTCATTATAGATAGTTTGGGAAACAGTTGTGTTTGCAGGGCAGAACAGTGTTTGCAGGGAGAGACAGGAATCCTGTCCCTCTAGTGGTATCCATTTTCACTTTTGTGTAATTCCTCAAGCATACACATTTTTGCATGACAGGTTTGGAATTTTATATAAATTGTATTTATATTCACCTAATAATCTATCCCCAGCACTTTTCTGTCTTGCTACTAAGCATCATAGTTATTGTTTTAAATAAATGTATCATCATCAGTTAAAGAGGTGGGCTGGGATTTCATTAACTGCTCCTTCCTAATCGGAGTGGTGGTGGGATGGCAGGCGAAGGGTGCAGAAGGCTCACTAGGAGGACAGTGAGGGGAGGAGGAACATGGTGGCTCCCTCAGTTGTTCCTTCCATTTCACTGGCTCTGCTGGCACATCTCCATAGCAGCTTCAAGTTTGCACCCTCTGGTGAAAGGGAGTGAACTCTGCTGCCCTGTGGCAGGCACCATGTGAAGCATGTTCTCCCAAGTAACCTCACCAGTCAGGGCTCATTCTCATGTCACACAGGAGGGCCTTTGAAGAGTGAGAGAGGGAAGAAGCGTCTTCACCAAAAGCTAGATGGCCACAGGACACCAGAGCCTGCGTGCTCTCTACCATGGCCAAGCCTCTGCTTGCTCTCCAGGTGGCCATGCAGTCAGTCCTGTTCGTGGAGCCCACCTGCAGGCAGGGAGAAATGCTCTCCTGACTTGGGGGCGGTGGTCATGAGCAGCACTGTTCCCCACCCGCCCCTGCCACAACACCCTGATGCTGCAGTCACAGCTCTGGGTCTCTCTCCACAGCCTTACGACAGTCTGCCTACCTCACAGACCTGCTTCTTCCAGCTGAGACTGCCCCCCTACTCTAGCCAGCTGGTCATGGCTGAGCGCCTGCGCTATGCCATCAACAACTGCCGATCAATCGACATGGACAACTACATGCTCTCGCGAAACGTGGACAACGCTGAGGGCTCCGACACTGACTACTGACTGCCGAGGGTGCCATCACCCCTCTTTCTTCTCAATAATGTTCACTTCCAGTTTAATGTTGATACACTTTTATGGTAACTACATAGATGTTTTAGGAACATAAACCGACGTTACAAGCAGTGGCCACATTTAGTTACTGTAAAGATAACAAAGAAATTAGATGTTTTTATTTTTCTGTGATTGTACAAAAAAAAAAGACAAAGTGCTCTCAGTCAGGTTTTTCCCTCCATACTTTTGGTCACTTTTGATAAGTTTGCATGGAACCATTTTGGTGCATTTTTAGTTGAGAATGGTACATTTTTGTAAACCCGCCCAGTGAACATGGAATTGTACATTGTGTATAATTGTTCATTAGAAAGGACAGTTTTACATGAATATTCATATATTTATTTTGTTTTAATTTGAATTGCCTGTGCAGGGTTCCTTATGCAGAGAAATAAAGCTGATTCAGGAATCAGTGCATGGGCTGCTTTTATTATTGGAGCTTTGATGAAGAGAGAGTGAGCTTTCAAGTTTCATTCTGACAGCTTTTTGATCCATCAGAAGCATTCCTTCACACCAGACTTTGCTTGGAAATGACAGACAGAGGCCCACATGGGTATAGCAGCCTGAGGTGAAAGCTTCTATTCACTGGTTCTGTCATCCTCAGCCTCTCCCTGGGTTCCCTCATCACAGGCCCTTGTGTCAGCCACTTGGCCCGTACTTTTGCACCATACTTCCGCCTCCTCCAGAGCTGGCTTAAAGTGCGACACACTCATAGGAGCCTTCTTAAACAGCCCAGGATACAGGATACAGCTCTACTGAGTTCTGACACCACCACCCCCGCCCCCCTTGCCACCCCCATACTGCCCTTTGAGGAACCAGTGGAAACAGTGATGGAATCAATGAGCAGGGCAGTTTACAAGAACATGTCATCTACTCTGGAAGGTGGCCAGGTGGGCACTTACGTGAATGAATGACCATGTGAATATGTGAATTAACATGAGAACTAAGGAGTGGCTTTTATGTCCTTGAATGATGGTGGGGAGTTGTACCGGGGACTGGGGAAAGGATTACACCCTTGGTGCTTCAACGCAGCCCTTGAAGGCCCTGGGCTATATGCTCATTTGCTCAGGCATGTCAGAATGAGCATGTGGTTCTGGGAGAAAGGGCCATCTGGAGAGCAGCTGTGAAGGCTCTGGGAGTGGGAACAGGGAGCAGGCACAGCCTTCAGGTGGCTTGTCTCTTTCATCCATTAGAAGTTCATGCCGCACTATACTTCCAGTGTACTTCAGGGACAAGGTCAAGGCTGACAGCCTGCCCAAATGAGGTGCCAGAGAGCTTTACAAGTACTTGTTTTCCACAAGGTAGGTAAAAGGCATGTGTTTGCAAAAAGAAATTGGAAGGAAAATGTGGTTTTGCTTGCCAAGATAATGTGGTACATAGATATTTCCCAGTGAGTATGCCTAATAGTATTTAGAATGATGACATTTTAGTTTTATGGAAAAGAGACTTCAGTTGGAATTGTGACTCAGAAGGAGACCATAGCTTCCAAGGTCTGGGCCTTTAATACTTGACCTGAGAGCTCAGTCAGAAGCAGCAGTGAAGGTCTTTGTGCTTGCAGCACCACTCAGTGAGTGGGAATGCACTGTCAGGGCCTCTAGGTCAACAAGGAACCGCAGAGAAGAGAGGCCTCTGTGCTGCGGAAGTCCTGGACCGCACCACAGGGTTCTCTCCAGGCCCTCGGGGCTGGTTCCTGGTAACCAGTGGTTCTTCCCTCTTGCTGAGCTGGGCTGAGGGTGTGTGAGCTGAAGGCTATGTCTGTAGTCTCAGAGACTATTTTAAATCAAAATGAGGCCTTGAGCTTCCTGAGACTCTGGACTCTGCTGCCACAGTTTGCTCTGTACTCATGGGGAAAGGGCACCCACAGCAGGCTGATGCTCATGCTTCCAGCTCCCACCTGTCAGGCCTAACGGATGGCTTCTCAGGAGCCCTAACTCTGTGAGGAAACTTACAGAGACACCTTGGTTTTATAACAGATGCCATTTCTTTGCTGGAAACCTATCATTTTTCTTCATTCTCTCTACTTCTGGAAGCTATAGGAGAGAGAAGGCAGGAGTCCCTGATCTGAGGACCTGAAATCAGCCTAGTGCAACTATTTTTTCCCCCCATAGTTCACTTTTAATCCCCATAGAGGTTTAGGTCTTTTTCTTTCCTTGCTGGATTTATTCAGTTAACAAACCTTTGCAGTTTTGTCACCCTTAGATGGTCTCAAGAGACTTTTACCCCCAACCTTTAAGATTTCCTCAGAGGCCCTTTCAAGATGCATCTTTTCTGTGGGCCTCCCAGCTTTGTGGCCTTTGCCAAGTCCTGCCAGCCAGATGAAACCTACATCTGGTGAGCTCGGGTTTAGCAAAAACCGAGTCTTGGGCATTGAATCCCAGAGTTGAAGGAATGCTAGAACTAAGGCACCACATGGTCTCTCCCTTTACAGACCAGGAATTCAAGAAGGAGAAGGAGAGTGCTGCATCACAAGTACTTAATAGATGAGAGCTGGGAGTCTTGGCTTCCTGTCAGCACACTGCTAGTGGAGTTGAGGGAGCACAGTCAGTACCCTGCAAATGCTTAGCCTGTGCCGAAACAGGCCATGTGTCCCTTGAGACAAGCTTTGGAAGGCAGCATCCCCCCAGCAGGTTCTGCTTCCTAGGGAGCAGTCAGGAGCCCCTGACTTCAGAGCATGTGGCCCCAGTCTATGTTTTCACTGAGGGTCAGCCAGTATGATGTGGTGACTGGGATCAGCCCCCTACTAGGGGGGCACTGTTCTGCTCTGGTGCTGAGGTTCTGCACTCCCCTAGCTTTCACTTTGGCTGCCTTGGCCAAAACATTGTGAAAAGAGTTAGCATTCAGGATCTAGGCAAAGTCTGTGGTCTGTTCTAATGGAGGCTCTGAGGTCATAGGTAACCCCCAGGCCCATTTCCAGGTGACTCTGGGTCAGGCTTCCATCTCCCCCAGCTCGTCCCTCTCTGGAGATGCACTGGGCTTCCTGTCTTTCTTTTCTGAGCTATGCCTGCTGATACCAACCTTACAGGAACTGGAGTCAGTCCCAGGTCTGTTTAAAGGTCATTTCTTTCAACATGTGTTGCTGCTTCCCAGTGCCTGGGCCTTGTGGGTTCTGCCAGGCATAACCCCACCATGGATGTGCGGCTGCCTCTCCCTACCCTCCCCCTTCCAGGCACTACAGAGTTAGATATAATCTTGTCACAGTGTCGCCAAAAGTGTACTGGTCCTGTTTTACAAATAGAAAAATGGAGGTTCAGAGAAGTCATAACTTGTCAGAAGTTACAGATGGCAGAGCTGGAAGAGAACTCAAAACTCCGGCCCAACCCCAGCAGCACATCTTCTGACTAGACTGACTCCCTTGAAGTAGTGCCTAGCCTAGCCCAGGGCCAGTACCCAGTAAATGATTCTGAGATGAATGACTTGGTGGGTTAATTAAGTATACAGTCCCCCCTGGTATATGCAAATCTGAGAAAAGACTGTGAAAGCTGTGTTTGGATTAAACAGGGCACTGTGTTCTGTCCACTGCCTTTGCTGTGAACAGTGACTGTCAGAAGGCAGGCTGGAGAGTCAGTGCCTGCCTTCTGGAAGCATCTCAGATGGGCCTGGGCTTGGGACCCAAAGCTCCCCTGCAGGGGGCAGGGTCTAACTGGAGCCCTAGAAACAATGCTGGACACAGCTCTCAGCACAGCTTCAGTGCTGTGATCACTAGTCTTGGTACATGGGAGTTTACTAGGCATCAAAGGGAACTGAACGCTCATTATAAAAGAGCTTCTGTGGGAAAAGGAGCCTCTAGGGAATGCAGGTTACTGACATTCCAACTGAATTTACAATAACCTTTGTTTGCTTTACAAACACAGTCCCATGATTCTTAAAAGAACTTCGCAAAGCAAGATTTTCTTGCTATCCCAATACGGAGGTAAGAACGCTGAGGTGTGGAGAGGGTAGACCTGTGCTTGGTCAGAGGAGTGCTAGAAACCAGGATCCTGTTGTTCCCCAGACTAAACCACCAACTCAGGGCAAATGGGACCTCTGGGAACTGGGGCTTATCAGAGATTGATGAAAGCAAATCCATGGGGTTTAAGTGGCTTCATTTTAAACATTTAACTCCCTGGAAGCCTGAGCTTGCTTTCAACACCGTTTTCAGTAGAGCCTGAAAAATTAATTTCCTTTAAAAAGCCTCTCTCCGCTGTTCAGAGCAATGGTGGGTAAACTAGAAAGTCACCCAGAGGAAGCCTGCATATCATAGGCTAATAATGGGCCCTCCCATTCCACTGAAGCTGGTGGCTTTGCAAGGCTAGCTTTTCCTACAGGGGGATGAAATGGGATTTTATTTCTGGGCTAAGTGCTGGTCCAACCAGGGGCCCAGGGGCAGCAACTGAGGCCTTCAGCAGTCCCTGGAGGGGTTTAGGCAAGGTGGGATGCTGTCTGCTTGCTCACAGACTCTGCCTAGAGTCAGCAGCTCTGGGCCTTCACCATCATCATCTTGGGCCCTGGTGCCTGCTGGGAATAGCCTGAGTGTGGGGAACTCCAGCTCTTGTTTCATCCTCATAATAACCACTGAGGCCTCCTTTATATCCCTTATTTTTCTGATCATCTCTTCTGCTCACCTTGTCTCCTTGCCTCACTCACTCTTTCAGCTGCAACATACCACCCATGCTCTAGTCTGGGGCCTTTGTGCTGGCAGCTGTTCCCTCTGTCTGGAATATTTTCCTCCAGATGCTGCACCCCTCCACTTCATTTCTCAGATGCCTGCTTCTCAAGGGGGCTACATTCGTCAACCTCTTTTAAGTTGCTTTTCCTTTCCTGGCCCTAGTCAGCAGTCCCCAAATATCTTTTACCCTGTACTTTACCCTCTTCCCCAGTACTTATCTTCTTATACACTGGCTTGTACACGGTTTCTTCCCCCATTAGAACATAAGATCCATGAGAACAGAATGTCTTTTTTTTTTCTTGCCGTTTCCCCAATATCTGGGCAAATGAATAAGGAACCCATATGTTTGGTCAGGCCCCTCAAGATAGCTGTTCTTTTGTTCTCTGTAAGTCCCCTGCCTGACTAGTACCTGTTTCACCTAAACCCTACACATATAGGACCTATCTTCCTAGATACTTGCCCCAGGGCCCAGCTGATGACTGTTCATATCAAAGGGTCCCTGAGGGGCATGCCCGCCATTGGTTTCCTTGGTAACTGAGCCCACCTGACATCAATTCCCCTATAACTGGTCATCTCCCCTCCCCTCTCCCAAAGACTGCCACAATGTCCTGCCTGCTGCATACAGTGGGGTGTCACTCCATGACCTTGCCTCAGACATGTAAGTTTCCTCCATCCATTAAACCATTGATGTCTCTGTTGCTAACTCTGGGCTCTTTCTCACAAAGCTGGGCAAGTGCAGGCCTTGTAGGCCTAGGGGTGCAGCCCAACACTAGTGAGTAGGCATCAAGAGCACCTTTCAGAAAGAAGAAACACCTGGTCTCAGGTGGGTCAAGGGCCTTGATCTCAGCTGGTGACGGGAGTAGGCGGGGTGAATATCGCCCACCACTTCACCATTCTCCCTGCCTTCCCCCCTTACCCCAATTTTCCCGCTGTACCTGGAACCAGGAGGCTGCAGGATGACTGATGACTGAAAGCCTCTACTTTGGTGGCTAAAGGTGAGACACAGTGACTAAAGCTATGAAGTTGAACTCAAGGCGTGTGCCCAACGTTCAAATCTAGCAGGTAAAATTTTAACTTTGCATTGGCTTTTAATGGTTTCATTAACCAAAGATTTAACCAGGGCTGCTGCTTTTGTTTTTAAGTCTTTACTTTGGGATTATCAAATGATTTTCTTCGTTTCTGATGGATGGGAGAACGGTAGAAAACAAGCATAGCTGCAGTTTATGAAAGAATTACATCAACAAGAATTTTCTAGGATCACTCAAAGCGAGTTAGGGGTGGGCACGGAGCAAAGGCTCGGCTCTCTCAGGCCCAGGGTTCTACCCCTCCTCCCTCTGGCGCAGCAAGGCGGGGTTGAGGAGGGTTGTGTCCCTCACTCACCTCTGGGGAGCTCCGGGTGGCCACACTTCCCCACGGGGGTGATTTAAGACACCCCCGTCCCCTTCCCTTCCCCGCAGCTGCAGCCTCAGCCGCGAAGGATGGGATAGAACCCAAGTGGAGAACCCGGGGCGCAGGGTAAACATAAAAGTGTGCTGGTGTTTAGCGAGAAACAATCGAGTGTTTTCCAAGCATCCGGCCATCAAATCTCGCTCTTAGCCAATGTATAAAATCGTAATATGGGGTAGGCGCTGGTATCCCTGCCTTGGCTGAGGATGTGGAGGCTGTCTAGGAGCTGGCGTCCAACACACGTAGCTCCTTCGGAGACCCGGGGCCGGTGTCCTGCCCGCGGCCTGGCGGGCCTAGCGCAGAAGCAACTTGCGGAGGGCGGCGCCGGGCGCGTGCGGGCCCCGCGGGAGCTGGTCCGGGATCATGGCCGCGCTGTGCTCGGCGCGCAGCGTCAAGCGCGGGCACGCGGCGCGCAGACGCCTCAGGCCGGCCGCACTCACGTTGCGGCAGAAGTCCACATGCAGCGTCTGCAGCGCGCGCCCGTGCGCCGCCACGGCCGTCAGCGTGCGGTTGGTGACGCGCGCGCAGTTCTCCAGGTGCAGCGCGCGCAGGCGCGGGCAGCAGCGCAGCAGACGCGCCGGCAGTCGTCGGTGACGTGGCCGCAGCCAGACAGCGTGACGGATGCCAGGTTGGGGCATCTGCGGAGAGAACGCGGGCCCGGGCCGAGGAGGATGCGGTTAGCTTGCTAGCGTGCGGCCGCCCCCGGTCACGCCCTCTAGCTTTCTGGCTGGTTGGGCCCAGTGCCAACTCTAGGAGACCGCATCTTATAGAGGAATACCTGCCTAGCTCTTGTGGCTTAGCTGGTAAAGAATCCGCCTGCAACGCGGGAGATCTGGGTTCGATCCCTGGGTTGGGAAGATCCCCTGGAGAAGGCAAAGACTACCTCCAGTATTGGTCTCAAAGAGTTGGATTCGGTTGAGCGACCTAGTTTCCCTTTGGGAAGTTGCCCGTGGTGATACGACCGGGCTCTGAACTGGGACTCGCTTCCCTTGCTCTTCTGCTACTCCTGACCATACTTATGAGTGGGCTTTTAGCCCCAGGAGCACAAACCCGCGTCCTCCTGTGGACATAGGCGATGCTGGTTTCTAGGAGGGTGAGGAAAGCGGTGCATGGTGACAGCTCAAGTCTAGCTTCAAGCTGAGGCCCTGGTGATCGTGGCAGGACAGTGCAGAGAGGGTTCCCCGTGAAGTGTCTTAGAGTCAGGCCCATTCCAACTCTTGGCCATCGGGGCCCCCTCTGAGTATTGGCTCTGAGTTCTAGAGCCCTGGTTTCAGCTCAGTTGAATGAGGCAGTTACTGCAACTCCACTGGGATGCCAGCCTGCCAAAAGTCAAGATCCACAGGTAGCTAGACCCAGGCCTGTTGTGTGTACAGTCAGGGACACACAGTAGCTTGTCCAGAAAGCATGGGGGGAGGGGGGTGTCTCTGCACCAACCTTACCAGCAACTGCTTGGGAAAAAGATCTTGAGCAAAGTTGGACGTGGCCTCTTTGTGCCGTGACTTTGATTGTCACTCATTACATGTTTGAGGTTGGCTGGGAGAGAATAATGCCCACCAGTGGGATTGTCCTGAGGACTAAATGAGATTAGAAGTGTCTGGAGCTGTACAAGGCCTTCTGTAGGCGCTTCTAAGCCATGTTTCCTGGGAGCAGGCAGGACCACACTGCTTCCAGTCAAGAACTTGTCTCATGGTTGCAGGCCTTGGCTTCCTATTGCCAGAGGAAGCTGGAGCCAGGCCAGAGAGGGTTTCCCTTTCCCCATCAGCCTCCCTCAATGCCCCTGGGGTGCACCTGACCAAGCCAGCTCAGCTCCCTTTGCTTTAGGAAGGAAGGAAGGAACTAACGTAGACTGGACATGGCTGCATCCACACACCAAGAACACCCCATCTTTCCCAGTTTGCACGTCTTCCTTAGTCTTCATATATGCCTTCCACCCCCAGTTTCTCGAATGAGGAAACTGTCTCAGAGAGCTCAAGTGATTTGCCTATGACTTATTTGCTATCTGACTCAGGACAAATACCTGAACCTTGCTGCACCACCTCTTCATCTGTCAAGTGGCAGAGAAACTTGCCTGCGGGATGGTGGTGAGGATTAGGTAGGCGTTCAAGCCCCAAGGCTGTTAACATGATTCCTTCCTCTTGAGAACCTTTAGAATAATCCTGAGGCAGGAAGAAGCCAGCAAAAGAAACCATGGACTCCCTACCCAGCTGTCCTCAGCTGTCCCCAGGTGATTGCAGAGCTAGGTTTGGTGCACAGGTATCAGTACCTACTATGTGCCAGTGCTATTGTGTCATTTGATCCAAAATTAGCCTGTGAGATAAGGCAGTTTATCCCATTTCACAGGGGAAGAAATGAAGTTGAATTAATTTAAATATTTGGGCTGCGGGGTCACAGGGTCAAAACAGTAGCAGTACTGGGGGACTCAGCCCCAAGCCCTTTGCTTTTTTATGACACTCGTGACCCTTGCTGTTCCCGGACAGGTACAGTCCACACCTTGCTAGTTTGGGGGGTTATACCTGCTTCTCTTACAAGAAGAATGGAAGAAATTTAGGGCAGGCTTTTTGCCCTGTACATATCACTTCCCTGTCTGTTTACTGGGTCTTGTTAAACCCACCAAAATAACATGTCTCATTAGGGACCAACCCCAAATCCATCTTCTATTTTCTTCTATGGCCTTAAAAAAACAGGAGAGGCCACTACACTATTTGCTTCTGTTCCTTGTTAGGCTGCCAGAATACAGCAGCTGTTAAACCTGGGTGGCAACAAGCAGACTGAACTTAGTTTGTTAGTGAACGAGGGGATCATTTCCTCAAAGGCAGGTCAGGACTGGTAAGGGCTCAGGGAGAGCCTGGCTGAGGAAGACTATTCTTTCATGGACTGCTCTGGGCAGGAGGCTGTGGCACTGAAGGGAGTCTTGCCACTGTGGGGTCGACAGGTCAAATATAGGATGTATTTAGGACATACTTATGCCAAAAATTATTCCTTCTATCTGAAGTTCAAATTTATCTGGGCCTCTTGAATCTTTATTTGCTAAAATCTGGTAATCCTAGACTGTGGCACAAATCACACAACCTGTCAGGCTTTGTGGTTTGCTCATTTGAGAACTTTGGCTAAAGCACTCTTCCCTTCAGTTTACTGATCCTCGCAGTAACTTTTGAAGATAAGTAAGTTTCTCATAAGGAAACCATTGTCTGCACCCTTGCTGGAGCCTGGATTGGTTCATCTAACCCAGAGCCGAGCAGCCTAACCCTCCTTCAGCTGCACTTCACAGGTCTTGGGGTTTGCTTGCCAGGAGCAAAGTCAAGGGGGTGAGCTGATTGCTCAATCTTGAAACCTTTTCCTGGGGCCTGACATTGAAAATGAAGGCCCAGCTGGACCCACCCAGCCCTTAATGGCTGCCAGGGAGGACAGCTGCCAGAAGCACAGGGAGAGGCTGAAGCCTAGTTCTTCCTCTCTGCTGAAGCAGCTCCAGGACCTGTGAGGCTAAGAGGAGGATTGGCACCCTTTCCCCCCATAATTCTGTCCATCCTGTGGAGACTGCACAGTGGGTGGGCCTGGAGGGTCTGCCTTGGGCCTAGTCTGAGGCTGCCCGCGGCGGAGCCGTCTTAGTCTCGTAACTTACTCTTCCCAGACCCCCAGGAGCCTCCCGAGCTCTGGATGCCATCGCTGCCCAGGAGGCGGCCTACCTGTCGCACACCTGGAGGAGGAAATCATTGACTAGGCTCTCGTGCCGGCTACAGATATTCCTCTGGAGGGCGCTCTTGAGCCAGTCCTCGATGCTGCACACCTGCACGCGGCTGGAGTGCCAGCAGATGGAGAGGCTCCTGAGTGCGGGGCTCAGGAGGAAGTTGTCCTTCTTGAGTTCTGTGAGGGAACGAAAGTGCAGCAGGGGCCAGAGTGCAGGGTCCTCAAACACGTCCTGGAGCTGGGGGCAGGTCCTGGCAAGGTTCTTCCTGCTGTCCTTGTCCAGGAAGGAGAAGAGGTGCAGCAGGCACTCCCGATTGAGCTGGGTGATGTGCATGGTACGCAGTGGCCACACCGAGTGTGGCTGGAGCCCAGGGACCTGACCTACCTCCAGCTGCTCCTCCCCAACTCTGGGCTGGTGGACATATATGGTTGAAGAATGGTGTTTATTTTTGGCCAACAACTGGTGCCGGCGCTCTAAGGAGGAGGGAAGCCCAGACATACGTGCGGCAGTCTGTGGCTCGGCTTATGTTTTCAGCAGAAAAGCAGCATATTGAAGTTCAGTAGCCTCCTTAAAGGGGATTTCTTTCCTTTTAGCTGACAATGGTGTTAGGCAGAGAGCTCTTTTGGCATTTTCATTCGAAGTGCTGGCTGGACCACCTTTGTCCGGGGCATGTAGTCTCTACTCACTGGGAGGGACTCTAATTGTAAATAGTATCTGGTTTTATTTCCTGGGACATCAATATGAGTCTTCGGCTCTACTTTCAATATGAAGAAGCCTGCTGTCTATGAAGAACTAAAGGCGATGGTTTTATGCTCGGAGGTATAAGCAGAAGCCGTGGTCGATGCCCCTTTTCTGTGTTATTTTGTTCCATAGTGATGGTTTCCAGCCTAGGCTGAACTACCTTCAAATCCTGCTGCTCCCCTCCAAGCAGAGGGATTTCCCAGTTGGCTCTGTTTTTACCTTGAGCTTTTTCATAAGAGTTTGTGTTAAGTAGCTTCTCACTCTCCAAGGTTCTCGTGTGTGTGTGTGTCACATTTTAAACTTGTTACTTGGCTTTACATTTTTCCAGTTAACTGTCCTGCTGTATCTAATCTGTAATTCCCCAAGTGCCAGGATGGATGAAGTAACTCTTAATACAAAACTGCTTGAAGCAATTATAAGTTGAAGTATTTTACTCTTGCCCTGTAAGCCAGCCACACATCCTCCTTGTGAATGTGTGTAGTTTAGTTCTCGGCAGTTAAGCTGCTAGGTAAGTTGCCTGGAGGTTTTATTCATGAGTTCTCCCTTCCTAACACAAAACTGAGATTTCCTAATCTGTGGATCCATTTTCTAGTACCGCTTCGCTCCCCGTCCTTCACCAGACCCTACTGCATTTCCCCTCCTGTGAACTCCTTTGTCTGTGTCTCCTATGTCTTGCTTGGTTTGGGGGCCTGCAGTAGTGAGATGAGAACCATTTTTTCTCTGCTAGACGAGGCCACCTCAGTGGTTACTGTTGGTTCCTTTCCCCACATAATTAGAATCAGAAGGAATGGGAATACTGTTTCCACTTGTGTGGATGAAGCACACGTGCCAGGACCCTCTTCAGGAACTGAGGCTCGGTCAGACCTGGTGCAGCTTTGCCTGTAAAAGCAGAATGCAGCCGAGAGGTGAGAGTAGCCGTTGTGGCCCGCTCCCGTGCTTTGAGGAGCCAGGCTCAGTGGTCCTCTGTGCCCAGGTTACCCCACCACTGCCAAGGTCACATGAAAAGCGTGGCTTTTCTTAAAAACAACATACATCAAGAAACAGCCAAAAGCAAGATGTATTCCTCAAAGAAACAGTTACTAGGAACTGCTCATATTTCACACAAATCATTTTAATTGTTCAAATGACAGCTGACAGCCAGCGTCCCTCTTTGGGCTCTAGTTAAACTTTAGAAGGTACTGCTGCACCACAGGTGTGTTTACTGGAAAGCCTTTAGGATTTCCCTCCTGAATCCTTTCCAAACTAGTACTTTTTAGAGGGCTGTCCCTGGAAGTAGTTGGTTCTTTCACCTTCTTAAAGGCAGAGTAGTATAAGCATGCCAGCCACAGGGAAGAGTCATTTTGGTTCCTGTGTCTCCCAAGCTGCACTTCAACAGCTCTGCTTGAGCAGCAAACATGGGCAGAGCCGGGCCACTTCGCTGCTCCTCACGTGGGGTGGTAGGAGGCACCCCAGAATATAGGGTGGGTCCACAGGCATGCGTGCCTGCAGGGAGGGCTGTAGCTCACAGCCAGGTGTTCTGACAGCTATTCCTCCAAGCTCCTCCCTTTCTGCCCCGTGGAGCTCGGCTCCTCCATAGCCTCTGACCAGCACGGCTGCCAAAAGGAAACGTGCAATTTGAGAACTGGAGGCAAAACCATTTGGGCTGCAGGCGTCTCTGTCTTCAGTTTTAGAAGACATAGAAACAGGCAAATGAGTAACAGAAAAACAGTGGGTGTGGACACAGGGTGGTTCTCACAGGAGCTTACCATAAAGCAGGTACTGACTCTTTAACAGTGGCACTTGTTTCCCTGTTTGATCCTTTGCTCAGAGCCCCAAACCTGGTTCCTCAGGGTAGTCTGGCTCTGACGGAGGCAAGTGGACCCTCATTCTTATAAAATCAGCGTCACAAGGAAGGACAGGATGAAGTCACGCAGCACGCGTGAGCTCCCTAGGGACCTGACTGTGGCACTGAATGGCCTGCTGCCACCAGCCCTGCCCCTCCAGGTCACTCTGTCTGGGCCCAAGTGTCCCAGCAGCCCCAGGTGATGAGGCGTCCGTAAAAACCTGCTACCTGTCAACTCATTCCAAAGGCCCATAGCTTGAGCAAGTACATCATCACTTAACTTAGCTCCATTGAAAGAGGTTCGGAAATAATAGTCCAAAGGGAAGAGACCAGATCTTTAATGATACTTTCCGTGAAACAGTTCAGGTTGGTGAAGCAGAAAAGGGCTGTGATTACAACTTAAATCAGTCACTTGCACAGGTAATCCTCTCAGCATCATACAAACTAGGTTTCCATGGAAATGTTGCCTCTCACACAACCAACACTCGCAGAGGGAAGTCTGAAGTCCAGCGCAATCAGACCTGCGGGGGAAGGTCCTCAGCCAGCGAGGTGATGCACAGACGGACCACAGCATGACGCCACCCACTCCCACTCCTTCCTGCGCGGTGGGCACCCTCCTGCGGCCACGCTCTGGTCCCCTCTTATCTGTTCCTGGCTGCAGAAACAGACTTTGCTCAGGAGCTCCTCCAGGGCCCACGAGAAGAGGCCACTTCAGCTACAAAGGGAACGTGAGAGTTTAGGGGACGGTAGAGGTGGAAGTGGGATAAGTATATCTAAACAGACATATGTACACACACTAAACCAATGAAGGAGAGGTTTGGCTTTAAGAAATAAATATGTCCCCAACCCTAGAAACCAAGCTGCTGAGTAGGTTCCACAGGTGAGATACACATTTAACACTTAAGCAGGGCCCATACACTTTACTGGTTTAATTCTATTCCCTTTGTCGTCACTAGACACTGAGTAGAATACAGTGGATAAGCAAAGGTTTTCTCCACCATGGAGAGAGATTTGTGTTGCCACAAACTGTTTCTTTCACCCACCTGTGTGGGAGGACTTCTGAGGAAGCTTTGTCCCGAGGAGCCCTGCGCCTCGGCGTGAGGCCCTGCCTCAGCACTGCTCTCTGTGTGGAAGCCACACACGGGCTAGAGGCAACATGGCGCCAGGGAACAGCCCTGAAGAGCACGAAGGTCAGCTTTCGAAATAGGCGTGATAAGGCTGCACAGTTAAATTTTCAAAATAGAAACAGGCACAGTTACATCACTGGTGTTCAAGTGCACAGTTCGCATGGATCCAGTCGCTTTTCCAAAAAACCTTCATGGTATCCTTCAGGCATGTCTGCTTTAGTAAAATGGAGAGATAGAAACACTGCAAAATTCAAGAGAGGAGGTGTGTTCATCTCCTAGGCCAACAGTGTTGCCTGTGTGAGGACCACTTTCCCCAACAAAGTAGTCTAGTCTGTTTTAAGTTCCATTTGGTAGAAAGCCATTTTCCTCCATCAACACTGCCCGAGGCTTATAACTGCTGCCCACGCAGAGCCTAGTGATCTAAGTGCAAATGTTAGAAGTTACAGCTGTGTATCTTCTAAGCAAAAGAGACTGGATTCATAGGAGCGAGGTCAGAGGAGATGCACATTTCTAGCTCAGTGACGTGATACTAATGTACTGATACAGTAGATCAAATTATGTGAAACTGTCATTTCCGTAGTTCAAAAATTGTGGCTCGACATACGTAATTTACCATTGTAAACTGTTTTAAATACGTTTTCCTCTTCGTTTTATCTTCTGGGCTAGGTTGTAAGATTACATGGTGGCAAAGCTTTTTTCTCTGGAGTGAAACTGTAGGCCAGCAGGGTCAGAGAGCTCCGCACACAGGTGGACCATCCAGCCCTGGGTGGTCCTGTGCCGAGTGGCTGCTGAGAACTTCAACCATGACCAGTGTGACTGAAGAACTGAGTTTTTAATATATTTTTAATTAAAATCAACACTTAACCTAAATATACATGGCCAGTGACCACTGTATTGAACAGTGGACATTCAGACATAATTTGCTCCTAGTTATTTTAAACGGTTTAGCAGGTATGTTCTGCTCTGAGAAAATGTGGGATTTTTCCAGCTAATATTAAAGTGGGAATGGAACAGCTCTGCTCCCGCAGCTTCAGATATCCAAGCTAGGGGGAGTGCCACTCAACTTTCTTTTACATCCATACACTTAAAATCTGGACCATTTTTTTTTTAAACAGAAAAAAATAATATGAGAAAGTCTGACTGGCTGGCTTAACATAAACTAACTGCATTCTGCCCGCCCCCACCCCGTAACAACTTGTAGAGAACTGGGACAGGAGGAAAACACCGACTGGAACAAGGAGCAAACATGAAAATGTGCGTGTTCCTCTCGCCCAGGCCCAGCCGGAGCGGCCTCCTCCTCTAATTTGCA
The DNA here is from genome assembly GCA_006408695.1 of Aepyceros melampus. Classification (NCBI taxonomy): domain Eukaryota; kingdom Metazoa; phylum Chordata; class Mammalia; order Artiodactyla; family Bovidae; genus Aepyceros; species Aepyceros melampus. The sequence goes on along the minus strand of SJXQ01010235.1, from coordinate 19,489 downwards.
CGTTGTGCACCAGCACCCCAAGACCAGCAGGCTGGCTAAACACCTGAGGAAAGCACGCACCCCAAGACCAGAGGCTGGCTAAACACCTGAGGAAAGCACGCACCCCAAGACCAGCAGGCTGGCTAAACACCTGAGGAAAGCACGCACCCCAAGACCAGCAGGCTGGCTAAACACCTGAGGAAAGCACGCACCCCAAGACCAGCAGGCTGGCTAAACACCTGAGGAAAGCACGCACCCCAAGACCAGCAGGCTGGCTAAACACCTGAGGAAAGCACGCACCCCAAGACCAGCAGGCTGGCTAAACACCTGAGGAAAGCACGCACCCCAAGACCAGCAGGCTGGCTAAACACCTGAGGAAAGCACGCACCCCAAGACCAGCAGGCTGGCTAAACACCTGAGGAAAGCACGCACCCCAAGACCAGCAGGCTGGCTAAACACCTGAGGAAAGCACGCACCCCAAGACCAGCAGGCTGGCTAAACACCTGAGGAAAGCACGCACCCCAAGACCAGCAGGCTGGCTAAACACCTGAGGAAAGCACGCACCCCAAGACCAGCAGGCTGGCTAAACACCTGAGGAAAGCACGCACCCCAAGACCAGCAGGCTGGCTAAACACCTGAGGAAAGCACGCACCCCAAGACCAGCAGGCTGGCTAAACACCTGAGGAAAGCACGCACCCCAAGACCAGCAGGCTGGCTAAACACCTGAGGAAAGCACGCACCCCAAGACCAGCAGGCTGGCTAAACACCTGAGGAAAGCACGCACCCCAAGACCAGCAGGCTGGCTTGAAAACACTTCTGGAAAGCACAGGAAGCTTCATTAGATGGGATTCTAGTTCCAGATTTCAATTTGAATTAAAGCTAAGTAGTGCTGGTGCCTACTTTTCTTGAAAACAATTTTAAAAGACTGCTAACCTAAACAAGAAAAACTCGACTTATTCAAAGTGAAGAGATTTTCATTTGCTCTGCTATGAGGATAGGCCAGTGAGAGCTTTAAAGAGTTGTTAAAACTTAAAGACTTTAGTTTTCTCCTCTGGACTCCACAGTGTTACTCAAAGTTTAGGTGATGGTCAGAATCAACTTTGGAAGGTAGCATTCAACCTCTGGTGGCTAAGTAAGAAGTAGGACTAGAGTGGACATGCAGTTAACCCCAGTGCTACAACCAATGGCGGAATTAGGTGCTGACTCAAAAAGGCACACGACACTACAGTTTCTTCACACTGGATAAATAACACTTGGCTAACATGTAGCTGAGTCACAGAATTTTTGAAACACTTTTAAGTGTATTTGGTCTCCATTTGGACTGTTCAGTACCTCTATCTCATCTATGAAAGTGCCCCCAAACCAAAAAAAGAAAAAAGTATTTCTTGAATTTGCAATGTAGGTACAACTGAATCAACTTATTTATTTAGTTGGTGCTGATAAACAGCACCTTTGAGAAATATCAAGAGCAGCAGTCACCTGTTCTATTTAATGATGCCCTTCCTGTTCTCTTTTACAAGGAGAAAGAATGATTACTGAGCAGTCACTGAACTCTCGTGAGCCACAAATTTATGTGCACACGTGATACTTGGTTTAGAGCCAACCTGATCTCCCTTGGATCTGTGAGAAGGCAGCAGGTGGTTACACTGCTCTTCACAATCGGGAACATCTCTCGCTTTCAGCATATGAGAATAACAAAGCATTGATGTAAATGTGCCTCAAAGTGAGAACTGAATATTAATATAAAAAAGTCAAATAGAACTAAGTTCTTGAAACTACATATAAAAACTGAATTATTACAACTAAAGCAGCAAATCAAAATATCTGCTGAGGTTTTCTGGTAGAACTAAAAAAAAAATAATTAGTTGGTGCCCATGTTCAATAAGTCACTACCATTGACAAAATAAAACTAAACCCAAAACAGGAAAACTGAAAAGTGCACAATGAAATTAAATCTTGGATCAAGTATTTATGGAAAATTGGAAATGTCTGTCCGGTATAGTTGATGAATAATGATTTGGAGGAGGTATTAAAGTTTATCCGATCCAGCTTTGGCCTGGCGTTCCACATAGAAAAGGATGTAGGCCTTGGCCTTCACCACGGTGTCTTCATCAGTCAGTGTTACAGTACTGTCATGAAATGGAACCAGCGACCTTCATGAGTTGCATATGCTGTGTAATGTCCAGAACCGACCCTGTAAAGAAAGGTCAAATGATCAAAGAAAAAGTCTACAGAAGTCACATAAGAATCTGTGCTACCATATAAAATATTAGAAGGACAATAAATTTTAATAAGTACTGTATGGAATAAATTCTAGAGATTTATAGTTTAAGACAGTTAGTTAAGCTCACATGTTTATATTCTTGAAACCCATCGAAATGACAAGGACTATAGTGACACTGGAAAACAGGGAAGAGTGCCATGGACTGACCAGAAGCTGAAGATTTTCTGGAACACACAAAGCTGTGTTTACACGGCCCTGGGTTAACAGAGAAACTAAACATCAAAGGAGCCTAACAAGCAGAGGGCAAGGCCTATGGAAACATGGAAAACTTAGGACCAGATTTCCCATCAGTCTTAGAAGAAACCTGAGCACAGGACAGAAATCTGCCTCCAGGGAAGCACTTTCTTTCCCACTTTGACCATCAAAGGCTTTTCTTTCTCAGCATGACCCACCCACTCACACATGGAGCCCCAGAGTCAGTCCTCCTGGGTCGGAGAAAGCCACAGACAGAACAAAGACCTTCACAAACTGCTAGAAAAACCCTTAAAACATTTCATGAGCTGAAGACACCAGACTAAGAGTATCCCTGTCAACTACCAAACAAATACCTCTCAAGTAATTTCTTAAGTCCAAAGAAAAAAGCAAGCAAATGAGAATCAGACGTGTAATGGACTTATCATTTATAACTATGAATGGTGAGGTCAATAGAGCAATGTCTACAAAGTTCAGAGGGAAGAGGATTTTCAACATGGATAGTGGCTTGCCAAGTCTGAAGCTAAAACTAACATCTTCAAGCAGACCAGAAAAAGGAAGGCATATACCCCTAATACAGGCTTTCAAGGGAAAAAAGTAATCAAGAATGTTATATAACAAAATAAGAAATGTACCTTTAAAGTAGAGAACATGAAGTTTATTCTAAATAATACCTGTTTCCTCCATTTAAATATCAATTGGCCAAGGAAATCAGCAGTCTTTTGGAGTAATGACTACTCAGGATTTTGTGGACAATAGACTAGTTGTGAATGCTGGGCTCAAATGAACCTTTCTCCATTTTGCTTTCGTGTGCCTTCTCTTCATGCTTTGCAACGTATCTCAGGAATACTCTTTCCCACCAAGACTGAAGGAAAGTTCTACCAGTCACTCAGTCATGTCCAACTCTTTGCAACCCCATGAACTGCAGCATGCCAGGCTTCCCTATCCTTCACTATCTCCTGGAGTTTGCTCAAACTCATGTCCATTAAGTCAGTGATGCCATCCAACCATCTCGTATCTGTTGCCCCCTTCTCTTGCCCTCAATCTTCCCCAGCGTCAGGGTCTTTTCCAGTGAGTCAGTTCTTTGTAACAGGTGGCCAAAGTATTGGGAGTTTCAGCTTCAGCATCAGTCATTCCAGTGAATATTCAGGGTTGATTTCCTTTAGGATTGACTGCTTTGATTTCTCTGCTGTCCAAGGGACTCCCAAGAGTCTTCTCTAGCACCACAGTTCAAAAGCATCAATTCTTTGGTGCTCAGCCTTTTTTATGGTCCAGGGTTCACATCTGTACATGACCACTGGAAAAACCATAGCTTTGACTATACAGACCTTTGTTGGCAAAGTGACGTCTCTGCTTTTTAATACACTCTCTAGGTTGATCACAACTTTTCTTCCAAGGAGCAAGCATCTTTAAATTTCATTGCTGCAGTCACCATCTACAATGATTCTGGAGCCCAAGAAAATAGTCTGTCACTGTTTCCATTTTTTTCCCCATCTATCTGCCATGAAGTGATGGGACTAGATGCCATGATCTTCATTTTCTGAATGTTGAGTTTTAAGCCAGGTTTTTCACTCTCCTCTTTCACCTTCAAGAGGTTCTTTAGTTCCTTTTCGCTTTCTGCCATAAGGGTGGTATTATTTGCATATCTGAGGTTGTTGTTATTTCTTCAGGCAATCTTGATTCCAGGCTGGGCTTCATCCAGCCAGCATTTTGCATGATGTACTCTGCATACAACTTAAATAAACAGAGTGACAACATACCAGCCTTGACGTACTCCTCTCCCAATTTTGAACCAGTCAGTTGTTCCATGTCCAGTTCTAACTGTTGCTTCTTCATCTGGATACAGGTTTCTCAGGAGGCAGGTAAGGTGGTCTGGTATTCCCATCTCTTTAAGAATTTTCCACAGTTTGTTGTGATCCACACAGTCAAAGGCTTTAATGTAGTCAATGAAGCAGTAGTAGATGTTTTTCTGGAATTCTCTTGCTTTCTCTATGATCCAACAGATGCTGTCAATTTGATCTTTGGTTCCTCTGCCTTTTCCAAATCCAGCTTGTACAGCTAGATAGTCTTGGTTCACATATTGTTGAAGCTTAGCTTGAAGGATTTTGAGCCTTATCCTACCATGTGAAATAAGCACAATTGTGCGGTAGTTTGAGCATTCTTTGGCATTGCCTTTCTTTGGGACTGTAATGAAAACTGACCTTTTCCAGTCCTGTGGCCACTGCTGAGTTTTCCAAATTTGCTGCCATACTGAGTGCAGCACTTTCAGAGAATCATCTTTTAGGATTTGAAATAGCTCAACTGGTATTCCATCATTTCCACTAGCTTTGTTCTTAGTAATGCTTCCTAAGGCCCACTTGACTTCACACGCCTGGATGCCTGGCTCTGGGTGAGTGATCACACCATTGTGACTGTCTGGGTCATTAATACCATTTTTGTACAGTTCTTCTGTGTATTCTTGCCACCTCTTCTTAATATCTTCTGCTTCTGTTAGGTGCATACCATTTCTGTCCTTTATCAGGCCCATCTTTGCATGAAATGTTCCCTTGGTATCTCTAATTTTCTTGAAGAGATCTCTAGTCTTTCCCATTCTGTTGTTCTCCTCTATTTCTTTGCACTGCTCACATAAGAAGGCTTTCTTCTCTCTCCTTGCTATTCTTTGGAACTCTGCAGACAGGTGTATCTTTCTCTTTCTCCTTTGCCTGTGCCTTTGCCTCTCTCCTTTTTCAGCTGTCTGTAAGCTCCTGAGACAGCCATTCTGCCCTGTTGCATTTCTTTTTCTTGGGGATGGTTTTGATCACTGCCTCCTGTACAATGATAGTTCTTCAGGCGCTCTGTCATCTGGATTTAATCCCTTGAATCTATTTGTCACTTCCACTGCAAGAGATTTGATTTAGGTCATACCTAAATGGCCTAGTAGTTATCCCTACTTATTTCAGTTTAAGTCTGAATTATGCAATAAGAAGCTCATGATCTGAGCCACAGTCAACTCTCAGTCTTGTTTTTGCTGACTGTTTAGAGCTTCTCTATCTTCAGCTGCAAAGAATATAATCAATCTGATTTCAGGACTGACCATCTGGTGATGTCCATGTGTAGAGTTGTCTCTTGTGCTGTTGGAAGAGGATGTTTGCTATGACCAGAGCATTCTCTTGACAAAACTGTTAGCCTTTGCTCTGGTTCATTTTGTACTCCAAAGCCAAATCTGACTGTTACTCCTGGTATCTCTTGACTTTCTACTTTTGCATTCCAGTCCCCTCTGATGAAAAGGACTTCTTTTGGTGTTAGTTCTAGAAGGACTTCTTTTGGTGTTAGTTCTAGAAGGTCTTATATGTCTTCATGGAACCGTTCAGCTTCATCTTTTCCAGCGTTAGTGGTTGGGACATAGACTTGGATTACTGTGCTTTGCCTTGGAAACAAACCGAGATCATTCTGTCATCTTTTAGATTGCACCAAGTATTGCATCTTGGACTCTTGTTGACTATGAGGGCTATTCCATTTCTTCTAAGGGGTTCTTGCCCACAGTAATAGATATAATGGTCATCTGAATTAAATTTGTCTATTGTCCATTTTAGTGAATGAATCTCAATCTGTTGTAGAGGGAGCTGAGAGTTACTGAGAGTGGTACAAAATTGCAGGTCTTTACTGCCCTATTCCCAACCCCAAGAGAGCCTGCTGGCATACTCACCCAGAGCCATGGTGCACCACCACAGCAGCGAGGTCGTACAGGCAGCTCTCTGGGCCACTGTTCCGGGCTACAGATCAGGGGAGAAGGTATCCCAGTTAGGAGCACTGGTCAATGACATCAGCATCTCCCTACTTCAATGACCTCCACCCTCTCTCTGTGAAGACTTAATTTTACTAACAAATGTAATTACATTACCTCTAGTAAGTAGCATTTCATGTCTAGGCCTCGCAGGGGAAATTCTACATATGTATCAACTTTGTTTCTTAAATATGCTGTCCAATGAAATCTTTTCAAATGTAAGCATAGCACCTGGATGAGAGATAAAGACAAAAACTATAAACAAGCACTTAATTTACCTTTCAATCAAAATTAACTACTTGATGGTACTAATATCTCTTAGATAATATTTTAGGCAGTCTATCAGTTTTTCTTTTGATTTTGATATTGGTTTCTTCCATGAATACCTTCTTATGATACTGTGATTTATAATAATGTGTTTAGTTTTGTCTCCTTTCCTGACACAAAATCCTAAAAGCCTTGAAATTTCCCAAGTGAAGAGAGCCACACAGAGTGACCTTTTGTTATGTTAGTGAGGTATGGGGACTTGTTGCCAAGAGACCCAATCAAGAAATTGAGTTAAAACTTTCAGTCCTACCTCCCTGACCCCCAAAAGGGGAGAGGGATTGGAGGCTGAACGATCAGCAATGGCCAGTGATTTAATCAGTCGTGTCTGTGTAATGAAGCCCAAAGGACAAGGTTTGGAACGCTTCCAGGTTGGGGAACCGGAGCTCTTCCACTTGCCACCATGCAAGGCCCCAAATTCCATGAGGACAGAAACTCCTTTGTTCAGGACTTTGCCCTTTCTGTCTCTTCATCTGGTTCTTGATTTGTATCCTTTAACATCCTTTGTCATGAATTGATAATCTGGTGAGCAGACAGGTTTCCTGGGTTCTATGAGCTGCTGTAGCAAATTAATGGAACCCAAGAAGGGACAAAGGTCATGGGGACCTCTGATTTCTACCTAGTCGGTCACAAGGCGGAGTGACAATAGGGACATGTGACTGATGTCTGAAGTCCAAGGAGTCTAGGAACCCTCAGTTTGCAGTTTGTCCCTTCAGAAGCCTAAGCCCAAAGTATCAGCCTGGGCTTGTGATGGTGTCTGATGTGGAGGGCGATCCTGTGGGACTGAGCCCCTTTACCCTGTGGAATCTGATGCTTTCTCTGAGTAAATACTGTCAGAGTTGAATTGTATGTAGGACACCCATGGTGTCACAGAACTGCATGTTGGTGGTGTGGTAGGGAAACCCCACCTGTCACGCTCTCTAAATAGTGATCAGGACATATTTACTTATGAAATCATAAAGGGCTTAGTTTTATTGAAAACCCTAGAGCCCAATGCAGAACAGATTATATAAGTATAAAGTTAGAAAAATAATGTCTTCCAACCAATCATAAGCATTTTCCCCCTCAAAACTGCATTATAATTTGAAATGCAACACTTACCTTGGGTAGTTTTTGAATCCAAAACTTTTTAGTGGACTTCTGTTTCTTCTTGCACTTGTGGCACATATATAACTCTGTCTCATCAAGTTCTTCTAAGTCAGTAAAACTGCGAAGACAATCTAAAACAAAATTGATTTTGGCAGCATTAAATGAGGATGCCTTTTATAGAGGAAGTGTACTGTAGGAAAAAAAAGACTATGAGCTTTGAAAGTGAACAGTTCGGGTTCAGATCTCAGCTTTATTAGCTACGTAACCTTAGAAGAGTCAGCTTTTCTCTTGCAAAATGGAGACCCTCAAAAAAGTCTACATTGAAGAACTGTTGTGAGGAAGAGAAGTAACATGTATAATGTGCCTGCCATCATTTCTAACATCTGGTGATGATCAGTTCATGACAGATGATATTGTAGTTGAGTTTACTATTATTAGTAAAAGAATTAATCTGAATAATTCTGACGGAAGTGGTTCCCTAACGAAATCAAGGTTCAAACAGCAGTTTTCTCTCAATGTCTTATATAACAAAGGACAGAACCCCAAGTTCATAAAAAAGTCAAATTTAGATCAAATGTTTCACAGTCAGAATTTATTCAAAAATAAACATAGATTAAAAAGGCTTCATCACTGACCTCCCTACAATATCACCAATGGATCCTTTGTTTCACACTCTACTCAAAAATCCTGTGAGATGGACCATAGGTATATTTTTTCCTTTCAAAGATTTAACTATGTCATCTGGGGTTTAGTAAACTTTGGCCCCAAGCCAAATCCAGCCACCTGATTCTGTAAATAAAGCCTGGAATATAATCACACCTGCTCATTTATATACTCTCTGGCTGCTTTTACACCACAGCAACAGACCTGAGCAGCTGTGACGCAGACTTTATTTGTTGAAAAGCCTAAAATAATTACCATCTGGCCCTTTATAGAAAAAGTTTGCCGAATTCCTGGCACAATTAGTAATATATTCAGAAATCCATATAAAATGAATGCATTGTTCTGTGAGAATCAATATACTATTTTTTTAGAGAAAAATATGAATGCCTTTGTACCCACCACTCAGGTAAGGATATGGACTGTCTAGCACTCGAGGAGCCAGAGCTTATGTGAACGGCGTCCCCTGGAGTTGTGGAGGGGCCAGCCCTGTTCAGAGCTTCCTAGGTGCCTCTTCCCAATCAGCGCCCCCGCCCCACCCCAGAAGCACTCACTATCCTGACCTTTGTTCAGTCATTTCTTGGCTTGTCTTTATAGATCATATATAATGCCCCTGTGCATCTTTAAAACAATATGATGCTTGGTTTGAGAACTTGGCTGGGTCGCAAGCACAAACAGCATATAAGGAAAGGCAACATAAGAGTCTTCAGGTCATAGTCAACCTTGGCATTACAGAGAGTATAAGGAAGAGCCCCTTCAGGGAAGTTAGTGGGGCAAAGTCTAGCAGGGTTTATGAGCGGGCCAGATTCTACACAGACCAACATGTGTCCAGAGGGCCCATGTGCTTTTTTTAAGTATACTTTTCGAAACCATAATATAACATCAGTTTCAAGTGTATAATATAATGCTTCAGTATTTATATATATTGTGAAATGATCACAATAAATCTAGTTACCATTAGTCACCATAAGTTACAATTTGTTTCTTCTGATGACAGCTTGTAAGACTTAGTGACTTTCAAATATGCAATAAAGTATTAACAGTAGTTAGCATTCTATTCATTACATCCCTGTGACTTACAAGTGCAAAATTGTACTTTTTGACTCCCTTTACCCATTTTACCAACCCCACCCCCTAGATCCTGGCACCCACCAATCTGGTATTCTTATATATGAACTTAGTTTTGTTTTTTAAATTCCATTAAGTGAGGTCATGACTCATTGGAAAAGACTCTGATGCTGGGAGGGGTTGGGGGCAGGAGGAGAGACAACAGAGGATGAGATGGCTGGATGGCATCACCAACTCAATGGACGTGAGTCTGAGTGAACTCTGGGAGTTGATGATGGACAGGGAGGCCTGGCGTGCTGTGATTCATGGGGTCGCAAAGAGCGACTGAACTGAACTAAAGTGAGGTCATATGGCATTTGTTTTTCTGACTTACTTCACGTAGCAGAGTACCCTCAAGGTCCATCCATATTGTCCTGAATGGCAAGATTTCTTTTTCATGGCTGAATTATGCTCCGTTGAGCATGTGAGTGAGTATGACAGTGTGCATGTTATCACATTTTCGTTACCCGGTCATCCATCACTGGACCCTGTATCCTGGCTTTTCAAGTGCTGCTGCAATGAACATGAAGGTGCGCGTATCTTCTGAAATCAGTGCTTTTGTTTTCTGTGGACAAATACCCAGCAGTGGAGCTGCTGGGTCACATGGTGGTTCTGTCTATAATTTTTTGAGGGGCCTCCATACTGTTTTCTGTAGTGGCTACACCAATTTGCAACCCCACTCACAGTGAGTGAGGGCTCCCTTTCTCCACACCCTCCTCAACACTTGTTAGTTGCTGTCTTCTTGATGACTGCCACTCTTCTAGGTGTGAGGTGGTATTTCATTGTGGTCTTGATTTTTATTTCCCTGATCATTAATGATGTTGAGCATCTATTCATATACCTGTTGGCCCTCTGTTTGTCTTTGGGAAAATGTCCATTCAGATCTGCCCATTATTACAGCTGACTCCACTTATATGCAGATACTTTTTAGTAGCAAATGCCCCCCACTCCAGAACTCTTGCCTGGAAAATCCCATGAATGGAGGAGCCTGGAAAGCTGCAGTCCATGGGGTCACTGAGGGTCAGACACGACTGAGCAACTTCACTTTCACTTTTCACTTTCATGCATTGGAGAAGGAAATGGCAACCCACTGCAGTGTTCTCACCTGGAGAATCCCAGGGACGGGGGAGCCTGGTGGGCTGCCATCTGTGGGGTAGCACAGAGTTGGACATAACTGAAGTGACTTAGCAGCTACAATACTAAACAGTCTATGTCTGGTTGAACCCATAAAGCAGAACTGTGTATATGAAGGGCTGACTATAAATTATATGTGAACTAACCCCCTCATTGTTCAAGGGTTGACTATAATCAGGTTTTTTTTTTCCTGTTATAGAGTTGTGCAAAATTTTTTAAATATATTTTAGATACTAACTCCTTATCAGACACATGATGCAAATTCAGTAGGTTGCCTTTTCATTTTGTTGGTGATTTCCTTTGCTTTACAGAAGCTTTTTATTTTAATGTGGTCCCACTTGTTTGTTTTTCATTTTGTCGCCTTTGCTTTTGCAGTCAGATCCAAAAAATCATCACCAAGACTGATGTCAAGGACCTGACTGCATATGTTTTCTTCCAGGGATTTTAGGGTTCAGGTCTTAATGTTCAACTCTTTAATCCATTTTGAATTAATTGGTGTGTAAGTTAGTGGTCCAGTTTCATTCTTTTACATATGGCTGTCTGGTTTCCCAAACACCATTTGTTGAAGAGACCATCCTTTCTCCACTGTGTATTCTTGTCTCTGTTGCCATAAATTAACTGACCCATGTATACGTGATTTATTTCTGGGTTCTCCATTTTGTTCCATTGATCTGTACATCTGTTTTTGTGTGAATACTATACTATTTTGATGACCGTAGCTTTGAATTATAATTTGAAGGCAGGGAGCATAATACTTCCAGCTTTTTCTTTTCTCTCAAGATGCTTTGGCTGTTTGGGGTTGTTTGTGGTTCCACACAAATCTTAAGGATTATTTGTTCCAGTTCTGTGAATGATGCTATGGTATTGGTTGTAATGTCTCCTCTTTCATTTCTGATTTTGAACTATTTGAGTCTTCTTTTTTAAAATTGTTTTTAATATGCCTTTCATTTAGTTATTTATTTACTTGACTGCACCCCATGGCATGCAGGATCTTAGTTCCCTAGCCAGACATTGAGCCCATGCCCCCTGCAGCAGAAGCACAGAGTCCTAACCACTGGACCACCAGGGAATTCCCAGTCCTCAGTCTTTTTTGCTTGGTAAATCACAGCTAAAGGTTTGGCAGTTTAGTTTATCTTTCCCAAGAATCAGCATTTAGTTTTACTGATCTTTTCTTTTGTCTTTTTTGTCTCTATTTCATATATTTTTGCTCTGATCTTTGTTATTTCCTTCCTTCTAGTAACTCTGGATTTCATTTTTTGTTCTTTTTCTAGTCCCTTGAGGTATAAAGCTATGTTATTCAATTTTTTTCTTGTTTCTTGAGGGTAGGCATTTATTGCTATGAGCTTCCCCTTTAAGGAGCTTCTCAGATGGAGCAGTGGTAGAGAATCTGCCTACCAATGCAGGAGTCATAGGAGAAATGGGTTCAATCTCTGGGTTGGGAAAATCCCCCAGAGAAGGAAACAGCAACCCACTCCAGTATTCTTGCCTGGGAATTCCTATGGATGGAGAAGCCTGATAGGCTACAGTCCATAGGGTTACAAAGAGTTGGACATGGCTAAGCATACATGCACAGTCCCTCTTAGAACTGCCTTTGCTGCACCCTATGAATTTGGTGTGTTGTATTTCCTTTTTCATTTCTCTGAAAGCATTATTTTTCTTTTGATTTCTTCTTCTTGTTCAGTAGCAAGTGGTTCTCATCTTCACATTTGCCACTTTTCCAATATTCTTCTTGTAGTTGACTTCTATTTTCATACCATCATGGGTGTGAAAGATGTTTGATAGCATTTCAGCCTTATTATATTTTTAAGACTTGTCTGGCGAACTTCCTGGTGGTCCAGTGGTTAGGAAGCCACACTTTCACTTCTGACGACCCGGGTTTGATCCCTGGTCCAGAACTAAGATCCCACGAGCCATGTGATGTGGTGCAAAAAAAAAAGAAAAAAGAAAAACTTGTCTTCTGGCCAAAAATGTGACCTGAGGAATATTCCTTGTGCCCTTAAGAATGTGTATTCTATTGCTTTTCTATGGAATGTTGTGTGTCTGTCACATTTATGTGATTTAATGTATCCTCTAAAGCCAGTGTTTCCTTATGGATTTTTTGTCTGGATGGTCTATGCACTGATGTAATTGGGGCATTAAAGTCCCCTCTATTTATTGTATTGCTGTTTCTCGCTTTAAGTCTGTTAATAGTTGCATTATATAGTTATGTGCTCCTGCGTTGGGTACCTAAATATTTACAAATGTCACACCCTCCTGTTGGGTTGACCCCTTTATCATTATATATCACTCATCTTTGTCTCTTGTTGCAGTCTTTGTTTTAAAATCCATTTCGTCTGATATGCCTACCCTAGCTTTCCTTTGTTTTCCATTTGCATGGAATGTATTTTTCTATCCTTCTGCTTTCACTCTGAGTCCTTATTATCTGTAGGGAGTCTCTTCTAGACAGCATATACATGGGTCTTGTTTTTTTAACCCATTCAGCTGCTCTGTCTCTTGACTGGAGAACTTAGTACATTTACATTTAATTTGTGACATAATTAACCATAATTATTGATGGGTATGTGCCGATTACTATTTTCTTAATTGTTTTCTGGCTGTTTTATCTAGTTCCCCCCTGTTCTCCTCTTGCTCTCTTCCTTTGTGGTTTGATGACTTTCTTTAGTGGTATGCTTAAATTTCTTTCTCATCTTTTGTGTATTTACTATAGGTTTTTACTTTGTGGTTACCAGGAGGCTTACATATGAAAGAGTTAGAACTTTATAACAATCTATTTTAAGTTGATAAGAAGTTAAAACACATTCTAAATTTCTTCCTGCCCACATTTAGCCACATCCTTTTATATTGTATATCCCTTGACAGTTAATTATTGCAGTTATAGTTATTTTTACTTCTGTCTTTTAACCTTCATACTAGTTTTATAAGTGATTAATCTACTCCTTTTACTATACATTTACCTTTGACAGATTTACACTTTTGTACATTTTATAATTAGTGCCCCTTATTTTCATCTTAAAGAAGTTTCTTTAACACGTCTTATAAAGTTAGTTTAGTGGTGGTGAACTCCTTTAGCTTTTGCCGGTCTGGAAAACTCTTATCTTGCCTTCAATTCTGAGTGATAAATAGGCCAGGTAGAATATTCTTGATAGGATTTCTTCTCTTTCAGCACTGTGAGTATGTTGTGTTACTCCCTTCTGGCCTGCAAAGTGTCTGCTGAAAAATTAAGATTCTCTCCTTATTTTTAACTTTTGACATTTTAAGTATAATGTGTCTTGGTGAATTCCATTGGGTTCAGTATTTTTGGAAATCCCTGGGCTCCCTAGATCTGGATGTCAGTTTTCTTCCCCAGATTAGGGGCATTTTCAGCAATCATGTCTTCAAATTTAAGTTTTCTGCTCCTTCCTCTCTCTACTCCTTCTGGCACTTCTGTAATACAAATGTTCTGTGACTTCAGTACTTGGTACTTGTATTTTCTATCTCTTTGTTGAAGTTGTGTTTGTTCAACCATTCTTCCCCTGAAACGGGTGAGCATCTTTATGACAATTATTTTGAATTCTATCAGGTCAATTACTTATCTATTTATTTAAGTTTTTTTTTTTTTTTTTAATGAGGCTTTGTGTTGTTCTTTCATTTGGACCATAGTCCTTTTGCTTAACGCTATGTATTAAATACAAGAGCCAGCTCCCCAGTCCTGAAGGGGTGGATTTTGTGTAGGTGATGAACCTTACTGCTTAACCATGCTCTAGCTGTTGGCTGTCTTTCAAAGCTTTCTGATTGTCTAAACAGCTGCCTATTTTATTGTTAATAGTTCTCAGGAGTTGAAGGTATGCCAAGACCTGGCATTTTCCCAAGGGAAGAATCTCAGGCAGCAGATTTTAAAGTATGCAAATATATACAGTCCTATGGGATCTGGAGGTGTCCCTCCCACCAGAGTCCAAAAAATTGGGGTCCAGACGAGGGTATAAACTTCTTTTTTGGAAGATACCAATGATCTATGAGATGGCCTCCCTGGCCTATGTTTCCTGAGAGGACTTCTGTAAGCCCCTAGATGTATGTCAAACCAGAAGCCTGCCCCTCAGGCCAAAGCTCTAGGATAGGGAGATTGGCCTCTTTCACAGGAAGACTTGGGTGTGTTTCAGTTGGCCAGCTGCGCAGTGCCCTGGGGGTGGCGGCCTACCTTGTTACAGTCCTGTGTGACCGAGGAACCCAAGCCCTCTCCCTGGGCCTCGGGAGACACGCAATCAAGGGGCAGCCCACAGGCTGCAGCCACAGAAACAGGAGCAGCAGGTGTGTGTGAAAGCTCCCCTCCAGGAGATACTGGCGCTGTGGAGCACGGCAAAAGAAGACCCCACTCACTGTCCACAGTCTCTGGAATTAACTATCGTGAGCCTTAGATGTGTGTTTAATTAAAAACCTACCCTTCAGGCTGCAGCTATGATGATGTGCTAATAGGCCTCTTTCAAAGACAGGCTGAGCTCCTAGTCTGTTGCTTCTTGTGCCTAGAGGGGGGTGGTTGTTTAAGAGCTGTTGCTCCATTGGTTACAGTCCTGTGGGACCTGTGAGCATGACCCTGCTGGCCACCAGAGTCAGGTGTATAAAGGTGTCCCCTGAAAGCAGCTACAAAACATCTGAGGGCCAGACAAGGGTGTAAGCCTCTTGCTGGAAGATACTGGTGAGCTAGGGCAGG
This sequence comes from Aepyceros melampus, assembly GCA_006408695.1. Classification (NCBI taxonomy): domain Eukaryota; kingdom Metazoa; phylum Chordata; class Mammalia; order Artiodactyla; family Bovidae; genus Aepyceros; species Aepyceros melampus. The sequence goes on along the minus strand of SJXQ01010235.1, from coordinate 4,273 downwards.
GCCGAAGGTGAGCACAAAGGTTGTGTCCACTGGCCTCCATTCTATGAAAGCAGCTCTGTCGGCCCCTAGGACTGTGCCAGATTGGAAGCCCGCCCCGCAGGCCAAGGCTCCTGCACAGGCAGTCTCAAGACTGGGTGGACTTCCGTCTGTGTTTCTGTGCAATGCTGTGGGGACGGCAGTTGGCCAGAACTGTCTTTCCACTGTTAATAGTCTCAGAGGGCCCAGGAATGCACGCCAGGTGACCAAGGGGCACCCCTGGGTGGGAGCTGACGTGTGTACAAGTTCCCTCCGGGAGATGCCGGTGCTCTGGAGTGTGGCAGAGGACAGCCCCAAGATGGTGCCTGCTGGCTGGAGCCCCACAGAAACGGAGTATAAAGACGGCGCCCCCCAACAAAAACCACATACAAAACACGGCATCTGCAGGGTCTACCAAGGCAGAAGAGCATGAAGGTGGTGCCCTCCAGCCTCCGTCCCTAGAGGGAATTCCAGCAGGCCTCTGCCTCTCAGGCTGATGCTTTAAGATCAGCAGATAAGCCTCAGAGGCAAGTGCTGGTGCCTTTCAAAGGACTGCTTCAGTGTGGAGCCCTAAGAGGAGAGCCTGTGCGTGCGCCCTTTTAGAGCCACTTCCACGTCTCGTGGGTCTGCTGGATGCAAGCCCTGCTAGTGTTCAAAGCTAGATATTTTGAGGCCTCACCTCGGAAGTGCAGGCCTTAAAAGCTGGGGTGCCTGGGTGGGTTTCAAACCCTTCCCTCCTTAGAAAGAAGCTCTGGGTGAGGGGTTATGGTGAGATTATGTCTCAGCCTCTCCTACCCAGTACAATCTAGTTTCTTTCTTACTTGCCCAACATGCAGGAGTCTCTGTTAGTTTTTAGGGTTTTTTCAAAGCAAATTGTTCCATACATAGCTGGAGATTTGTGCATCCATGGAAGGAGGTTAAGCTCAGGATCTTCCTGTGTCACCATCTTGAGTTGGAACCCTGCCTCATGCATTCTTTTTTCTTTTAAATTGAAGTATAGTTTTTTGCAATGTTGTATTAATTTCTGCTGTATAACAAAGTGATTCAGTTTTATATATACATATATATATTCTTTTTAAAAATACTTTTGCATTTTGGTTTATCATAGGATGTTGAATATACAGTTCTCTGTCCTATACATTAGAACCTTACTGTCTACCCATTCTGTATGTAATTGCTTTGTATCTGGTAACCCAACCTCCCACTCCATCCTTCCCCCTGCTTTCTCCCCATTTGGCAGCCACAGGTCTGTGCCCTGTGAGTCTGTTTCTATTTCATAGATAGGTTCATTTGTGTCTTATTTTAGATTTCACATGAGTGATACCATATAGCATTTGTCTTTCTCTTTCTGGCTTACTTCACTTAGAATGATCTCATCTATGTCACTGCAAATGGCATTATTTCATTCATTTTTATGTCTGGGTGGTGTTCCGTTTGTATATGTACCACATCTTCCTTATCCATTCATCTTTCAATGACCATTTAGGTTATTTCCACATCTTGGCTATTGTGAACAGTGCTGCTGTGAATAGGGGTGCATGTATCTTTTTGGATTAGAGTTCTGTCTGGATATATGTCCATGAGTGGGATTGCTGGACCATACGGCAATTCTATTTTTAGTTTTCTGAGAATACTCCATACTATTTTCCATAGTGGCTACACCAACCTGCATTCCCAACAGTATAGGAGGATGATTCCCTTTTCTCCATACCCTCTCCAGCATTTGTTATTTGCAGGGTTTCTAATGACAGCCATTCTGACCAGTGTGAGGTGGTACCTCACTGTAGTTTTGATTTGCACTTCTCTAATAATTAGTGATGTTGAGTATCTTTCCATGGGCCTGTTGGCCATTTGTGTTTCTTCTTTGGAGAAATGTCTATTTACACTGTCTGCCCATTTTTCTGTTGAATTGCTTTTGTTGTTGAGTTGTATAAACTGTCTGTATATTTTGGAGATTAATCCCTTGTCAGTCACATTGTTTGGAAATATTTCCTCCCATTCTGTAGACTGTCTTTTCATTTTGTTTCTGGTTTATTTTGCTGTGCAAAAGTTTGTAAGTTTGATTGGGTCCCATGTGTTTATTTTTGTTTTCATTTCTATTGTCTTGGAAGATATAGAATTAGAGTCCTCATGCACTGCTGGCGGGTCTGACAGTACCTCAGAAAATTAAAGAATTACCATATGATCTAGCAGTTCTACTCCTAGGTATATTCTAGGAGAACTGAAAGCAGGGACTCAAACAGATATTTGCACACTTATGTTTTAAGCAACATTTTTCATAATAGCCAAAAGGTAAAAGCAACCCAAGTTTACACCAACAGATTAATGGATAAACAAAATGTCGTATATATGTACAATGGAGTATTAGCCTTAAAAAGGAGGGCAGTTCTGATACATGCCACAGTAACAATAAACCTTGAAAACATCATGCCAAGTGAAATACACCAGTCACAGGAGGATCACAGTATTATTCATGGAAAGTAGAGCGGAGGCACCAGGGCTTGGGAGAGAGGAATGGTACAGGTTTGATCCCTGGCTGAGGAACCGAGATCCGACATGCCGCAGGGTACAGCCAAAAATTTAAATATAAGACTTGTAAAAAAAGAAGTGTTTAAAAAAAGACCTGTTAAATAGTATCCTATAGAGAGCAGAAAATAAAAGTAGTTTGTTAAAGTTACTGAATCACTTTATGTACTACATAAATCTAAGAGGGCAATAATTTGGAAGCATGCATAAATAATCCACATTTTGTTTTACTCCCCCAAAGCAAATATATGAAAGTGATACAATAAGTTAAAAATATATAAAAGAGATGAAAAATAGTTCCATTTCTTACTGAATCCCACTACCCACTAAGATAATCACTGAACAGGTGCATGCTGCTCTAGAATTTTAGTGCACAAAATGTAAAATGGAAAGAATTACACAAATGGAAGAACTCATGGGATGATTCTATAAACATACTTCCATAGATGGTGTCTGATTCTACAGTATTTTGTGGCTTTCTTTCTGTGGCCCAGCTATTGGTCAGGTGTAGGATCAACAACTGTAGGATCAAGCTATGTGATCAGCTGTTGATCCTAACACCAATATATGAGTTCCCTCTTTAGGAAACGTTCACTAATATTGCATGTAATCTGTCTTTATCATCTTGATCAATTTTGCTTTACTTATGCTTTCTTGAATATAATTGAGACTTAGTATTTTTCCAGATGTTAAACTGACCATGTGCATTTTCTCTTTTTTTTTTTGAGATTTATTTTTGACTGCACTGGGGCTGTGTCTAGTTGCGGCATGCAGGCCTCTCATTGTGGTGGCTTCTCTTGTTGCAGGGTACGAGCTCCAGAGTGCAGGCTTAGCAGCTGTGGTGCACAGGCTTAGTTGCCCCGTGGAATGTGGTATCTTCCCAGCCCAGGGATCGAACCTGTGTCCCAAGTATTGGCAGGAAGATTTTAAACTACTGGACCATCAGGAAAGTCTTGCATTTCTTTCTTACTCATGTATTTGCTCAAGTACTTTATACATATACATATATATGTTACAAATATTAGTTTCAAGTTTATTAACTCCTTTTCCACTTTGCTTATGGCATCTTTTACCATTATACAGTTAAATTTATTAATTTCTAGCCTTGGTGATATACTTAGAAAGTGCTCTCCTACAATTATAAAGATGTTTTCTTATGATGTCCTTTTTGATTTTTCACACTAAATCTCGAAGCCTCAAGTTAATGGGAAAACATGTACATTAGAAATGAAATTAATGTTTCCCAATACATTTTCACTTACACAATTTATTGACTAATTCTTTATTTTCTCCACTAATTTGAAGTGTCTTCTTTGCCATATAGTAAATTCCCATATACATATTTTCTAAACCTGTACCTGTTAAATTAGTGCCTCTAGGACACTACTTACATTATCTCTGTCCTGCTCCATTATTTTTGTTTTAAAATGTTTTAGTTCCTCTTAAGAATATTTGCTTGTAGAAGAAATTCTGAACTAATCAGAATTTTGGGAGTAATTTGGGGGGAAATTGACATCTCTACCATATTGGGTCTTCCCAACCAAGAATATGACACAGCTGTTTATTCTGGCCTTTTCTGTCCTTCTATAAAGTTTTACAATTTTTTCATCTTGCATATTTCTCAGTAAAGTTATCTTTAAGTACTTTAGAGGTTTTATTTTTTTAATTTTTATTTTTTTAGTTTGTTTTGCTTTACAATACTGTATTCGTTTTGCTACACATCGACATGGAT
>SJXQ01010234.1:66258-140457 GCA_006408695.1 Aepyceros melampus | reverse complement strand
AAAAAAAAAAAAAAAGAAAAAAAAAAAAGAGACATGTACTTGATCCTTGGTCAGGAAGATCCACTGGAGAAGGAAATGGCAACCCACTCCAATATTGTTTGCTAGAGAACCCCATGGACAGAGGAGCCTGGCAGGGTACAGCCCATAGGGTCACAAAGAGTCAGACTCAACTTAGTGACTGAACAATGACAACTAACAATTAAGTAGCAGGCTTTTTGAATCCTTAAGTTAAGTTTCAGCTCAATTATCAATATTTGTCATCTGGGGCTTGATGGAGAAGTCACCAAATAAGACTGTGTTAATTTCTTTGTTAATTTCTTTGTATTTTGCCTTCGTTAAAGAACATAGAACATTTTAGGGAGAGGAGAAACTTATTCCACATGACTAAACATTAGGTGTTTGAGATAGTCAAGTGGGATATCTGATAATCTGTTGATGGTACAGGATGTAAAGCTGTACTGGTGGTGGTGGTTTAGTCGCTAAGTCACGTCCAACTCTTTCTACCTCATGTCTAGCCTGTCAGGCTCCTCTGTCCATGGGATTTCCCAAGAAAGAATATTGGAATGGGTTGCCATTTCCTTCTCCAAGTCTGAGCTAGACACATACATTAGACAGCTACGAATTTTATAACATGAGTTCATCTTAGCCAGTATGGATTGACTGTGTGTTTATCTTCAGAGCTCCTTGGGGGCATTGGTCAAGGCTATGGAATATATTACATTTACTAAAGACAAATGGTGTTTTATAACCTCTGGTCCCTGAACTGTTTTAGGGCAGGATGTACCAGCTTGCCAACATTATCTGGTAATATTAATTGGATTATAATAATTCAATAATCATAATAATACTTGGTTTTGGCAGAGCCTAGGGAATTTCAGCAGTTCAGGCTGGTCACCTAGGTAGACTGCCAACAAGATCAGTTCTTTATAAAAGGAGGAGACTTGGGACCTCTTGGTACCAAGAAGCTTCCCATGTATGCTGGTGGTAGTTCAAGACCGGGTGGCAGAGTGTGTCTTGTGTAATCCAGTGGTGGGAGGGCACAGAAGCCAAAAATCTGGACCTCTTTCGTTGCATACTCTTCTCAAGCTGTTGCTGTATGTTGTACTCATGACAAAGTGTAAAAGGTTTGAGTGTTGTGAGTCTTTTCAGCAACTGAAGGTTTAAGGCAATTTATTCATAATTAACACATCAGTTAATGACATTTAAACCATAGAAGTGGATGGACTTATTCTGGGAAATTGTATGGGATAAGGGGATAAGAAAGGTGAGATTGGAAATTTGAGAAACTTCATTTAATTATGAGCAGGGGAGAACACACCTGGTCCGCTATAGATAAATCATGAGGCAGACAGAGCAGGTTTTGATATTCCTCTTTAACAAAGAGGAAATCATGGACTGAGAAACACTTTTACTTTTTCAAGACCACACAGCTAGATCTTTAGATTCCTAAACATAGTTCCTTCAACTATATCACATTGCATCTTGATTAAAACTCCTCTTCAGAAAAGTTCCCTAGAGAAAGCTTTGAAAAGTATAAGAACATTTACCAGAGCCTTTGTGGCTTTCCTGACCAGCAGAGATGTTCAAAAATAGCAGCATCTTCACCATCCTGCAATTAGGATTTCTGAGACATCTCTGTTCTGTCCAACAAAGAAAAGTCTGTTGCTCTCTACAAAATTAGTGAATCTTAATGTTTAGGATTTATTTTTAAAAAAAATCAACTAAGACATCTGTACCAATGCCTACAATAACCTCCCCTCCATCAAATTGCCTTTAAATAAGGCCATGCTAAGTTCTTGCATTTTTTTTCACCCTAGCACAATCTTGGAACATGGTGTACCCTTAACACACCTTGAAACCATGTATTTTACATTGCTAGTGTTAGTGTAACTTGCTTTTTATAGCATACATATTCCTGAGATAAATGTCACTTAAAAATGGTTTCCTATTTTAAGAGCCCCAAACTGTGGGCTATGATGAAACGGAGCTCTGGGCAACTCCTGGCTTGGGAAGACTTTGCATCTCTTTCTGTCACTAAGTACCTCTTCTTTGCCAGTGCTCAAAATATTGGGAGCTCCTTCTATTCTGTAAATATCTGGATCCCACAGGTTGCACCCAATAGGTACACAACATCCAACATGACTGTCCATTTGGTGTCAACATCAGCATGTTGAAAATATAAAAAATATAATAAAACAAGCTGTGTGAAATCTACCTTGTTTATTTATATTTTGGAAATGGATTCACCACATAGCTATTTATAGAAAACTTCTAACAAATTTCTTTAGCATTGGAAAAAATAGTAAATGCATCCTGAACTAAATACTTTTCAAATCTGGACTTTTATAGAATCATATTTACACTTCTTTCTATTGAATTTACTAAACATTAATGAACAATACATGCATTTGTCATTGCATTCAATATTGGGTATGTAGATTAAACAGTATTTCAGGATATTATCTTGCCTTGCAGTCACATATGATATAGTTGGAGCTGAGGAAATTCAATCCTGAAACAGTGGATGAAAAGTAAAAGGCAGAATTTGACCAAGTGGATAAAAGGATATGCAAGAATAAGCATCTTGTGATATTTCATTAATTCAAAATTACTGGTTGAAAATTATGACAATTGCCCCTCACAGCAATCCTATATGTTAGGTGTTAATCTGTTTACAGACTGGGTCCTTCAGGGCAAACACTATAATCTTACGGGCCAGTAAGTGATGTGATCAGGACTCAGGTCATCTGACCACAAAGCCAGCTCGGGGCCAGCACACTGGCCTTCTCTCTCACCTTTACTAACAACTTCCTCCGCCCTCTGTGTTGATAAGTTTCATCTTTAACCCCTGCCTCCTGGTTTCTGTGATCCTCCCAGTTTACGGAACTTCCTAGCGTGTCTCAGGGACCTCGCCCCTGCTCCCGTGTCACACAGCTTTTCCTGACCACCCTTCTTAGATGTACTTTTTAGCACTTGACAGCCTGGTCTAAATTCTAGGTCTTTATTGCCATCTTTGCTTTCTTTTTTCATTGTCCTGTGACTGAAATCAGTCACCCTTGATACCTGATCTTTCCTTTCCACTCTTCCCCTCTGATCTTAGGACTTCCCTGGTGGCTCAGATGGTAATAGCATCTGCCTACAATGAGGGAGGCCTGGGTTTGATCCCTGGGTTGGGAAGATCCCCTGGAGAAGGAAATGGCACCCCACTCCAGTACTCTTGCCTGGAAAATCCCATGGGTGGACGAGCCTGGTAGGCTACAGTCCATGGGGTCGCAAAGAGTCGGACATGACTGAGCAACTTCACTACTACTACCTCTGATCATTAGTCTAGCAAACACTGTTAATTTCTCTATCACTACAGACACCTTGAGGCTTAAGTAGACCAGGCTGTCCTAAGAGATAATCAAGTCTGATTCCTTTCAGTCAAGGAAACGTTCTTGGGCTGAGTAGGATAATAATAGTACTTACCTCATAGAATTAAAAAAAATTAACTGAGTTAATATGTGTAAAGCACTTAGCATAGTTTTTGGCATGCAATAAGCACTTAAAATATAAACTATTAGTACTATTATTAGTATTCTTGAATCCATTGGATGACATTCTTAAGTTTCCCAATCCCCACTTTTGGTGGATTATTCATTTTCTATAAATGATATAATGTATGTAAAATTGCTAGCAGAGTGCCTGGTATGCAGGTGTTCAATATATGTAAATTACCCCCAATATAGACCTCCATCCCTAGTGGCTCAGATGGTAAAAGCATCTGTCTACAATGCGGGAGACTGGGGTTCCATCCCTGGGTCGGGAAGATCCCCTGGAGAAGGAAATGGCAACCCACTCCAGTACTTTTGCCTGGAAAATCCCATGGATGGAGGAGCCTCAAAGGCTACATTCATGGGGTGGCAAAGAGTCAGACACGACTGAGCTACTTCACTCACTTCACTATAGACCTCCAAGTTCCCTTCTAATTCTACGATTCTATGTTAAATATATATGTATTGTTTATGTACAGATTTGTATGTTAAGGAGTTAAAAATGTTTAATAAAAGTATGTGTGTGTGTTAGTTACTCAGTCGAGTCTGACTCTTTGCAACCCCATGGACTGAAGCCGACCAGGCACTCTGTTCATGAGATTCTCCAGGCAAAAATACTGGAGTGGGTTGCTATTCCCTTCTCCAAGGGATCTTCCTGACCCAGGGATCAACCAAGGTCTCCTGCATTGCAGGAGGATTTTTTACCGCCTTCCCTGAGTCACCAGGGAAGACCCAATAAAAGTATATTGAGGTTCAGTATAACACAGAACCACAGAACTCCTGATGTTTGTTTTCTCAGGAGCTAACTGAGGCCATTTCAAATAATGATCTATCAGTTGCCATCCTTTCTCTTTGGTCAGCTTCTGGACCTCTTCTCATGAAACTGTAACTTGTACTTGGCCTCCTTCTGGTGGGCAGTGGTGGTCGATACACTTGGGGCCACTCTTGTGCTGCCAGAAATCTGAGAGTTAATGCATGTGCGTGACAAGCTTTGTATCGCATTTACATGTGTCACACATGGAATGATACAAATAGACTGTAATTAAAAAAAAGACAGAAAAAATAGAAATAAATAAAGTAAAGCACCACTATATAGAGACTCAAGTTTTGGAAAGAGGGCAGTTCTGCAACAAAAAGAATACAGTTAAGAATAGTTCTTCCTACACTGCTTCCTGCTTGGGCTTCATCTGCTCTTCAGGGAACATGACTTTAGTGAAGCCCCAGTTGAGAAGATTTTGAAACGTAGTTCCCATGGCAACATGCTCTGAAGTGACATGAATCCAAAGAAACTTTTCTTGGTTGTTCTATTATTCAAACAAGAATCCTCTAAGGCTTCTAGAGAAGTCAACTTTTAATGAAGCTCGATTCTTCTTTGCTTGCTGTGCCCCAAGGAGCACCTTTCCCATGGGATTCCTTTCAGGTTTGTAATAATGATTTATTTTCTTTAATTGCGAGTTGACTACAGTGGGAATGAGAGTAGTGCCTGAGATTTCCTGTAATCACCAAGGCAGTGGCAAATTTCTAAGTGCAAGATCCATGCTTGAGGCTTTTTGTTACTGTTCAGTTCAGTTCAGTTGCTCAGTCATGTCCGACTCTTTGTGACCCCAGAACTGCAGCACGCCAGGCCTCCCTGTCCATCACCAACTCCCAGAGTTTACCCAAACTCATGTCCATTGAGTCAGTGATGCCATCCAACCATCTCATCCTCTGTCATCCACTTCTCCTCCTGCCCTCAATCTTTCCCAGCATCAGGGTCTTTTCAAATGAATCAGTGCTTCACTTCAGGTGGCCAAAGTATTGGAGTTTCAGTTTCAACATCAGGCCTTCCAGTGAACACCCAGGACTGGTCTCTTTTAGGATGGACGGGTTGAATCTCTTTGCAGTCCAAGGGACTCTCAAGAGTCTTCTTCAACACCACAGTTCAAAAGCATCAATTCTTCGGTGTTCAGATTTCTTTATAGTCCAACTCTCACATCCATACATGACCACTGGAAAAACCATAGCCTTGACTAGATGGATCTTTTTTGACAAAGTAATGTCTATGTTTTTTAATATGATGTCTAGGTTGGTTATAACTTTCCTTCCAAGGAGTAAATGCCTTTTAATTTCATGGCTGCAATCACCATCTGAAGTGATTTTGGAGACCAAAGAAATAAAGTCAGCCAGTTTCCCCATCTGTTTGCCATGAAGTGATGGGACTGGATGCATGATCTTAGTTTTCTGATTGTTGAGCTTTAAGCCAACATTTTCATTGTCCCCTTTCACTTTCCTCAGGAGACTGTTTGGTTCTTCTTTGCTTTCTGTCATAAAGGTGGTGTCATCTGCATATCTGAGGTTATTGATATTTCTCCCAGCAATCTTGATTCTAGCTGTGCTTCCTCCAGCCCAGCGTTTTTCATGATGTACTCTGCATATAAGTTAAATAATCAGGGTGACAGTATACAGCCTTGATGTACTCCTTTTCCTATCTGGAACCAATCTGTGTTCCATGTCCAGTTCTAATGGTTGCTTCCTGTTACTGAGATGTGATAAAAATCTATTCCTCATATGAAGGACTAGCAAGGACCAGCTATGTGCAAATGTTAACTTGACACTCACACACAAAACACACACACATACACACAGGACCACGTAGGGGTTATAATTAGTTTGCCAAGTGGAGGACACACTGCTACCAATGAGGTTTTCATTATAGAGCCGGTGATGATGACTTCAAATGCCTCATTCTGACCAAAATATACTTCTCATCAATTGGGTACTGTCTGAAAGTTCATAATTAGAGACCTGTGTTTTCTTGGTTAAAGATTTGGCTTTCATTAAAAAATATCTGGAAGGGGTGTGGGATGTGTGTGATCCCTAATAAGCTTTAGCTGACTGTTGATGAGTTTGTGTGATTTTCTAGAGAGCTGTTTCTGACACAAAATTGAAGGTAAAGAAAGCTTAGGAGTATGAGTCTTTAGGGAAGAGGTTTTTTTTTTGTTGCTGTTTTTTTTTTTTTTTTTAATCAAAACCAGAGGTGAATACAGAAAGAGAAGTTTAGAGACTATAAAGGAAAGCTCATCTGACTTTGTGATTTGGCCTCTGTGATGTGGTAGAATTATTTGAAAAACAAAGCACTGGTTTTGGACAGGAAATTGGGACAAGGTAAAACAAGCCTTATGCCTGTCTATGGATTAAATTGGTTAGAGAGATGGGCCTTACACAAAGTTTTGGAGGAAAAAAATATTATTTCAGAACTTCTCTCACTTCTATCAGCTCTCCTCTTCTTCCAACTTGTGTGAGCCTGACTCTTGCCCCTTTCAGCTTCACCTGTGCTGTGCTTGGTCACTCGTGTCCAACTCTTTGTAACCACATGGACTGTAGCCCATGGGGCTTCTCCAGGCAGGAATACTAGAGTGGGTTGCCATGCCCTCCTTCAGGTGATCTTCCCAACCCAAGGATCAAACCCAGGTCAGGTTCATCCATCTCTTAGCAAACTTTTTCTCTTCCTCATTCCCTTTCTAAATTATACATATCTTACATTTCTTTATGTATATCTCCTATAACATTTATGAAGGCTCTTCCATGTGTCTGCCTCTTTGTGAGACTCTTCCATTGTATGATTTAATTCTCACAACCCTGTGATTATCCTCAAGCCCATTTTGCAGATGAGAGACTGAGAATCTGAGATTTGTGAGTTGCTGCAAGCCAGGTTCTCCATTTGGTTTAAAGACACAAAAGCGAGTAAACCTAGGGCCCATCCTTCATGTTCCTGGAGGGAGATAGATGTCCACAAAGACAGGGATATGTTGGGAGGAGAGCTGCAGGAAATCTCAAGACAAGGCGCTACAGGATTTTTTGACTAATCCCCATTAGGCTGTGATCTGATAGTGACTTGAGACTCTACTCTGTCTGACTTTTTGGCATTCTGATAGAACATACTTGAAGTTCTCTGCAACATAGGATTTCAGGTACTCAATAAACTCATGAGTCATAGTTAGTTTTCTGGTAGTGGTGCTGGCTCAATTGCTAAATCATGTCTAACTTTTGCAACTCCATGGACAGTAGCCTGCCAGGCTTCTCTGTCCATAGAATTTCCCAGGCAAGATTACTGGAGTGGATGGCCATTTCCTTCTCCACGGAGTTTTCCTGACCCAAGTCTCTTGCATTATTCTGAGCTGGAATCAAACAGCTCTGGGGGAGGCTGTTTCCTCCCAGGTGGAATGAGGAACTTTTTGGTTAGACCTGCTCCACTTGGGTTTTAACTGAGGTTTTCATAAAAAGGCACACCAGACACAAGGATCTGTATGCAGGTAGCTTATTATTGGAAACGATCTCAGTATAAAGAAGTGAAAACAGGAAAGAATAGAAAACTAATCCAAGGTTGGGTTCTTGGGCTGTTTACCCTAAAGGGAAATTGACAATCAAATCCCTCTGAGGCTCTCTGAGATACTATGAAGAATGAACCTCCAGAAACAGAAGAGAAGAGCATTTATCCACTGGCTCTCAGGACATGTTAACTCCTTTACACTTGCAGGTTTGCACATGCACCAGAATGGCTGAGTGAATTCCCAAAGACGTTCCACATGTGACGGCAGAGACATTCTAGCACAGAAAGAAGGCTGTGTGTATTGGTGCAGCTGAGAAACAGTTGCCTGGCTACAGCTGCAGGCTGCCAGCTTCCAGAGCAACAGAGAGGCTGAAAGCATAGGCTGAATGATATGAAATGAGGCATAAAAACTGTCCAACACACAGAGCTTGGTGATGGTACCTGAACTTAGGGCCTGGTAAAAGCTGTTCAGAGTGGAGGGTAGAGGACACCATGGCTGCAAGGCAAGGCCCACATTATATGATTAGTAATGTGTTAAAAATCTTAGAAATGATTTTTTTTCCATTTACCTGCCATTTATTCTGAAAGTTCATCCTTGGTCCCTTACCTCATTGCTGTGCTTTGAGTTAAGGCATCTTGTCGGAATTACAAGATAAAACATAGTGCTTGGAGGGGCAGCAGATCAAGTCATTGACACCAACCAGTTTGTGAGACTAATTGGTCTTTCTCAGCCCATGTGATCAGGTCATCTATTTTCCTATTCGAAATGTTCCATGGATTCACACTATATACACATTTCCTGTCATGACATTCAAGTCTCTCCCTAGTATAATTTTGGGGTGCTCTTCTAGGTCTGATGCCAAGTTATGTCATTTACTTGTACTTTGCATTTCAGTTAAATGACCAGGTGGGCTTCTTTTGGATAAGGTATAGGCCTTCTTCAACTGTGGAGGTTAGAGACCCATGTTTTACTCCACATTCCACCACCAACCAATTCTGTAATTGACTGGGTCTCAATTTCCTGTCTGGAAGACACAGGTAGGAGAATTAGATCAGTGTATCCCAAACCTGGCCAAATATTCAGATCACCAGGGGAGATTTATAAGGGAAAACAGATTATAAAGACCTACTCCTGAAGATTCTGATTTATATGTCTGGATTAGAACAGCAAGGAACATACATTTAATAAGCACATTCTTATCTAATTCAATTGTATAGCTAGGTTTGTGAAAAACAGGATTAGATGACTTTTAGTATTGCTTCAAATCTACGGGGCCTCAAAGTGTGAACTGGGCTTCCCTAGTGGCTTAGTGGTAAAGAATCTCTCTGCAATGCGGGAGCCATGGTAGGAATTGTGGGTTCGATCCCTGGGTTTGGAAGATCCCCGGAGGAGGAAATGGCAACCCTCTCTAGTATTCTTGCCTGGAGAATACCATGGACAGAGGAGCCTGGTGGGCTAGAGTTCATAGGGCCCTAAAGAATCGGACATGACTTAGCTACTAAACAACAACAAAATGTGAATTAGCTGTCACTGAGCTCAAGAAGACTCTAAGAGATGGGACACAGGAATAACTTGTCATGAGAGAGAGGAGTTAGGAAAAGAGGAAAGGTTCCTTTGCTTTGCAGAAACTTTTCAGTTTAATTAGATCCCATTTGTTTATTTTTGTTTTTATTTTCACTACTCTAGGAGGTGGATTGAAATTATGTCAGAGTAATCTGCCTATGCTTTCCTCTAAGAGTTTTACAGTGTCTGGCCTTACATTTAGGTCTTTAACTCATTTTGAATTTATTTTTGTGTATGGTGTTAAGAAGTATTCTGATTTCATTCATTTACATGTAGCTGTCCAGTTTTCCTAGCACCACTTATTGAAGAGATGTATTTTATTTTTAATAAATAATTTTTTTATTATTTACTTATTACGTTTTACTAATACTTTATTTTTTTAATTAATTTTTATTTTTTTTAGTTTGTTTTGCTTTACAATACTGTATTCGTTTTGCTACACATCGACATGGATCAGCCACGAGTGTACATGAACCCCCAATCCCGAACCCCACCTCCCCCATCCCGCCCCACACCCTCTCTCTGGATTAACCCTGTGCATCAGTCCCAAGGATCCTGCAACCTGCATCAAACCTGGACTGGCGATTCGTTTCACTTATGATATCACACATGTTACACTGCCACTCTGCCAACCCATCCCACCCTCTCCCTCTCCTTACAGAGTCCAAAAGGCCGTTCTATACATCTGTGTCTCTTTTGCTGTCTTGCGTACAGGTTTATCATTACCATCATTCTAAATTCCATATATATGTGTAAGCGTTTTACTAATACTTTAAATTATTTACTTATTACTTTTTTTTTGCCTATTTAGTCAGATATATTCTATCTTATCTTTTCCAAAAGAATGTCAGAGCCTTGTGGGTAAGGATTTATATATTTAGTTATATCCCATAGGGAGATATTAAATGTAATTGTTAAAAATCCAGGCTTGGAGTTAAATGGACTTAGATTTCAAATGACCTTTGTAATATTTAGTAAAATGCTTCATTTCTAAAATGGGAGTGATAAGACTTAGTTCACAGGATTTTGGGGAGAATGAAACTTAAGTATTATATATAAAATGCTTTGACATATGGGGTGGTGGGGTCAGTATATAAATGCTAATAGAAGAAGACTTGGGGATACACACACAAGGTCTCAATAAATGTAAGTTATTAGTTTTGCATTTTACTGAGTGGATGTTAATTGAACAAATAATGTTTCTAAAATCCCAATCAAATATTATACTGGGTATAAGCAAAAGTTCCTTAAGAGTTAACTTTTAAGGCTGTGGTCCTGGGGGAACCTCTGGCTTTCTACCGGTACCTCTAATCAGGTCCCCAGATCTCTAAACCCAGAATAAAACCGGCTCAGCCTCCTGTCACTGCCTGGCACTGATTTCAGGAACGAACGGTATCCCTTCTGAAAGATGGAAAAAAGCCTCCGGGCAAAGTCTCAGTCAGATATCACGTCAGGAAAATTTTGAAGTCAGCCCAAGCTCTGATCCCCTAAATAGGGCGAGAGTTAAGGGGTAACTCAGTTCATCCGCTTGTGTTAGCCTACACCATTTGTCTGTTTGAACGACGGAGGGCAAGAGCTGGACTGAGAGGGACAGCGGGCGAAACTGCAGGCTGAAAGAGGTGAGTGACTAAATCTGGGCTGAACTTTTCCTAAGTCCCCACCCTCAGGTAGTAAAGGCTTTGGGAGGAACCACCTCCCTTTTCTGGTCTTCCCTGGTGGCTCCGTGGTAGAACTCTGCCAGTCAGTGCAGGAGATGCGGGTTCAGTCCCTGGGTCGGGAAGATCCCCTGGAGGAAACGGCAACCCCCTCCAGTACTCCTGCCTGGGAAATCCCATGGACAGAGAAGCCTGGCAGGGAAACCCCACCGGGTCAGGAGAGTCGGACAGGACTCAGTGACTGGGCATGCACGCACGCACATCTTACCTCTAGTCTGTCCACGTTGACCATGAGGTGGACACTGGCATGGTTGGACTGGATCCATCCTTTCAGAGGTCTCTTCCCAGAAAATGACCCCAGTTACTGTAAACCTGAGCAGACTGGAGTTGGACGGGCGTGATAAATAGACTGAAGTTTACTGAAGTAAGGATCTGGGAGATTCTTCAGTGCATCCTTGGGTCCTTTCTTCCCCTCAGCAGTGGCCGTCCTCTTAGAGACAGGTTCGTCCTCCAGAGGGCGCTCCAGAGGCAGAGTCAATAGGGGCTCATGGGAACAAGACCCATAGCTTCCGGAAAGGCCTTTCTCCTGAAGTCCAAAATACCCAAATCAAAGTGTTAGTTGCTCAGTCGTTTCACTCTTTGAGCTCCCAAGGACTGCAGCCCACCAGGCTCCTCTATCCATGGAATTCCGAAATATCTAAGTGTGCCTCTAATTCTAAAGAACTGGGAGGTGAAAGGGAGGGCAGCACTGGTCTCTCTCCTTCTCTAAGTGACATTTTTCCTTTGTTTCCACAGAATGCCTGAAATGAGAATGGTAGCTGAGAACTCTTCTGGGACACAGTTCATCCTCGCAGGCTTAACCAGCAGCCAGAACTCCAGATCCCCCTCTTCTTCCTGTTTCTAGGTTTCTACATGGTCACTGTGGTGGGGAACCTGGGCTTCATAACCCTGATTGGACTCAACTCTCACCTGCACACCCCCATGTACTTTTTCCTCTATAACTTATCCTTCATAGATTTCTGCTATTCCACTGTTATCACTCCCAAAATGCTGATGAGTTTTGTCTCAGAGAAGAACATCATCTCCTACGCAGGGTGTATGACTCAGCTCTTCTTCTTTCTTTTCTTTGTCATCTCTGAGTCCTTCATCCTGTCAGCAATGGCATATGACCGCTATGTTGCCATCTGTAAGCCACTGCTGTACATGGCCACCATGTCTCCCCAGATCTGTTTACTTCTTTTGTTGGGTGTCTATGTGATGGGGTTTGTTGGGGCCATGGCCCACACAGCATGCATGGTGAGACTGACCTTCTGTGCCAACAGTCTTGTTGACCACTACATGTGTGACATCCTTCCCCTTCTTGAGCTCTCTTGCACCAGCACGTATGTAAATGAGCTGGTGGTTTTCATTGTTGTGGGCATCGATATTGGTGTGCCCACAGTTACCATCTTCATTTCTTATGCCCTTATCCTCTCTAGTATTCTCCATATTCGTTCCACCAAGGGCAGGTCCAAAGCATTCAGCACCTGTAGTTCCCACATTATTGCAGTCTCTCTTTTCTTTGGGTCGGGGGCATTCATGTACCTCAAACCATCTTCTCTTTTACCCATGAACCAGGAGAAAGTGTCCTCCTTGTTCTATACCATTGTGGTACCCATGCTCAATCCCTTAATCTATAGCCTGAGGAATAAGGATGTCAAAAGTGCTCTGAAAAAAACTTTAAGCAAAATATTGTTCTCCTGAGAAGGGGGCAATATTTAGGAAAGGGACATTTTTCCTTCCATAGATGATTCAGGTTCCATTGATTACACGGAGAAAATTTTAACCCTTTCTCAATGAGTTTGTCTTTCCCCTTTTACATGCCTTTTGACTTAAGAAGATTGTTAAACTAGAGGATATTCACATTTAGTGGGCCTTAAGGATCATCATGAGGAATGCTGGACTGGAAGAAACACAAGCTGGAATCAAGATTGTTGGAAGAAATATCAATAACCTCAGATATGCAGATGACACCACTCTTATGACAGAAAGTGAAGAGGAACTAAAAAGCCTCTTGATGAAAGTGAAAGTAGAGAGTGAAAAAGTTGGCTTAAAGCTCAACATTCAGAAAATGTAGATCATGGCATCTGGTCCCATCAATTCATGGGAAATAGGTGGGGAAACAGTGGAAACAGTGTCAGACTTTATTTTTTTGGGCTCCAAAATCACTGCAGATGGTGACTGCAGCCATGAAATTAAAGATTTTTACTCCTTGGAAGAAAAGTTATGACCAACCTAGATAGCATATTCCAAAGCAGAGACATTGCTTTGCCGACTAAGGTCTGTCTAGTCAAAGCTATGGTTTTTCCTGTGGTCATGTATGGATGTGAGAGTTGGACTGTGAAGAAGGCTGAGCGCTGAAGAATTGATGCTTTTGAAGTGTGGTGTTGGAGAAGACACTTCAGATTCCCTTGGACTGCAAGGAGATCCAACCAGTCCATTCCAAAGGAGATGGGCCCTGGGATTTCTTTGGAAGGAATGATGCTAAAGCTGAAACTTCAGTCCTTTGGCCACCTCATGTGAAGAGTTGACTCATTTGAAAAGACTCTGATGCTAGGAGGGATTGGAGGCAGGAGGAGAAGGGGACAACAGAGGATGAGCTGGCTGGATGGCATCACTGACTCAATGGACGTGAATCTGAGTGAACTCTGGGAATTGGTGATGGACAGGGAGGCCTGGCGTGCTGTGATTCATGGGGTCGCAGAGTCGGATACGACTGAGTGACTGAATTGAACTGAACTGAAGGATCATTTGAGCTTCCCTGATTGTTCAGACAGTAAAGAATCTGCCTGCAACTCAGGAGACCTGGGTTTGATCCCTGGGTCAGGAAGATTCCCTGGAGAAGGAAATGGATACCCACGTGTTCTTGCTGGAGAATTCCATGGACAGAGGAGCTTGGAGGGCTATAGTCCCTGGAGTTGCAAAGAGTCAACATGACTGAGTGACTAAAATTTTCGTTTTTCATTTTCAAGAATTATTTAATTAAGTTCTGTCTTATTTCTGAGAACTTAGGTAACTTCCCCAAGGTCACTTAGCTACTCAGCAGCTGAACTGTGACTAGAATCCAAGCTCTTGCTTTTTAATACTGATTTCTTTCCATTACTGTTCACTTTCTTCCTCCCTCAGCTGCCTTAGAAGGTTTCATTTCAAGTGTGAGTTGGTCTAGGACATGAAAGTCTGGTTTTGTCTACAGAAATTTCAGGCAACTTTTCAAGGGCTAATTTTAAATATCACATTTTCACATGAAGGTAGGAGGTATAACACTTTGTTGAGATGGTCTTGGCTGAATGACCAGACAGATTCTTGAAGAATTCTGCACAGTGTGTGGGGAAGTGTGCTAGAACCCGGACAGCACCGTATCTCATGGTACCTCCTGAGATAGCACCACGGAGCTTTGGCCACTTGGACTTCAATAGATTTGGCCTGAGTGGGTGAAAGACCTCAAAGAATATGTCAGCATTACAAAGGACAGGATTTGGGAGATATTTCACACACGATCATTTCCTTGTTTTCAAATTGTGCTTTTAAAGCAAGAGTGGAGAAATCTGCCACTCAGGGTGGTCAGCTGAGGATTTGGAGACTATTACAGAACAGTAGAAAACCAAGTGTTATCCTGTCAGCACCACACAGCAGAAAGTGACAGAGGAAATGGTCACTCACTGTTGTGATACTGCTTGCATTTTTTGTGTTTACTCTTTAGATCAACTGTCTGGTACCTTACTCCAATCCCTGGGAGGCATTCTTTAACAGTTGCATCACTGGGCTCCATGGCCTCTGGTTTCTGGTTGGGTTAGGCAATGGTAGCATCAGCAGAGAAAATCAGGAGGTGAGAGGAGTATGATATTTGTAATATTTATTTCCTAGAATTTCTTCCAGCTGGGCTACAGTGTCAGAACCGAGTGCCCTGTTTCCTACTTGGTTACAGTAACTGTTCCCTCCTCTGTCTCTTCATGCTAATGGGCTGCAATCTCTCCTGGCTGTTGCTAGTCTGGGGAGCTCTATCTCCCTTTGGTGGTCTCTGCAAATCACCATTTGTGTATACCCCTGCAAATAGCTGCCTTGTTATATTTTTCAGTTACTTTGTTTTCTGCTGGGACCCTAGCTAACACACCTTACAATAAAGGGTGGAAGTACAGCCTAAGTTTGTACATCCATAGCCTGATGTTTCTACGTATAAGGCGTAGGGTTGCCTTTTGTTTTAAAAGAAAATTGCAGGGGGTAAATTGTTTTTTGAAGCAACAGTACAGGAAATGCAGTGATAATACTTTTGATTTATGAGAGTCTCTTTAGGAAAAGTCTCCTCTATATGGAAAAATGAAGTTTGGATGGAGGTATAGCTTTGCTTGTTGGATTGCACAGATCAATAAGGGTGAGTTAAAAGTATGAGAGGAAAATGAGAGAACTGTGCTTTACACAGCATAGAATAGATGGATTGACAGTATGGAAGCTAGGTGATTGAGATAAGTGAGAGGAAGAGAGGAGCATAAAGACTTAGAAAAATCAGAGACTAGGGAAGTGGGAAGTAGAATCAAATCTGGACCTTAGCTTTTACTCAGTAGCCATGCACTCTTCACCAAGTTACTTGATGTCTCTGAGCAAATGTTTTCGCAGGATTATTCAGAGAATTAAATGGCAAATGCTCAGCAAATTTCATCTCCATTCCTGCTAGATCCTCTTCTCCTAGCATCAGCACTTCCACTATTTTATTGTGTGACTTTGATATAATCGCTCCATCTTTCTGGGTTCATGCTTGCTTATATGAAAAATGATTATGCTAGATCATATTATTTCTGCATTCTATTTACTATATATATTTATTTGTATATTAAATGCATAGTACAGGTTTGTGACATTTACTATTATTACCAAAATATGATCAGTGAAAGGGCGTCTGGTCCTTTCTGATCCTTTCATGCCTCCCTTGGGGTCATCACTGTTGCTTGTGAATTGTATGTATTTTTGACATTCTTTGCACATATGTACACACAATGTTATCTTTATTTTCAGAGTCTATGAGCAGTTGCTTTAAACAGATGAAAATTAATTAGAAGGGGAGGGAATAAGGAATTCTTATTGGATAAATAAATGAATAAAAAGGCAGAAAAGATATATTTGAAGGGTCACAGATAGCCAAAAAGAGGGAGAGAGAAAGGAACACTGTGAAAGCAAGAAACCACCATCTCTAGCTACAAAAGTTTGTTTCCCAAAACAGAGCTCCTCACAGCCAGAAATTTTTTCTGATCTCTTGCCTTCAATTTTGTTTTTTATAATTGTGCAAAATTCTACCATATGGATGTATTATATCCAATGAACATTTTTCTACTGCTGTATGTTATTTTCATATTTCCAAATTATAAATAATGCTTAACAACATTCAGTAAATCTGAGTCTCCCCATTAAAATATATTCCTAGACAAGGAATTAGTGAATCACACAAGATTCTTGAATTTTATTGCAAAATCCCTTTTTGAAAATTCAATCTCAAGCTACACTTTCACTAGCAGCAGACACACATCTCGATTGTCCACTTTGGCCCAATTCTGTACTGGTAAGGGTGGCATTCATGAAAACTTATCACCTTTAATTTTGGTGGTGGTGTTTGTATTATTGTCTCTTCCTTCTATATCTTTTCTTTCCTCTACTTCATAAACTATTTGTGGTGCCTGGATGGGTAAAGAAAAGAGGGAGCAAATTGAAGATGTTTTCTCTTTCCTTTTCCTTCCTTATACACTCTTTTAATTTCTTAAATGGCTCTTTCTTGGCTAAATCATATTGCTGGAAATCTTTTTAATCCTAGGACAGGAAGGTGCTCTGGAGCCTTCCAGTCTGTGACTCCCTACTGTAAGGTGTCTCCCCGGAATACCTTTCTCCTGACCCAGTTCATTTCTGTGCCTCTACTCATGTTGCTTGCAATGTAGAGTCCTTGTTGCTTTCTTTCTGTATCTATCCCTACCACAAATTAGACTGTATAGTTTTGTGTGAGCAGAGTTCTTGGTGTCTGTTTTGAGACATTCCCCATACCAAGCACAGTGCCCAGCACAGGCACAGTGGAGATTAAACAAATATATGTTGGATGCAAGATTGGGTCATCTAGCAGTTTTAGCAGCTGACTTACCAAAGGGGTTTCCCTGTTCTGTCTTCTGGCAACACATCTCTTCCAGCACACAGATAAACACATACTTCGTCCCTAATATCCCATCGCTGATGCCTTGATTATATTGCTGCTCAGTCACTCAGTCACGTCGGACTCTTTGCAACATTATGAACTGTAGACTGCCAGACTCCTCTGTCCGTGAAATTCTGCAGGCAAGAATACTGGAGTGGGTTGAGATTTCCTCCCCCAGGGGATCTTCCTGATCCAGGGTTTGAACCTGCATCTCCTGAATTGGCAGGCAGATTCTTGACCACTGAGCCACTTGGGAAGCCCTTGATTATGTTATTCTTATGTTTACCTCTGTCCCCTAATTTTAGGCACATGCCACCTGGCATCTGTAGCTGAAGTCAGACCCTATCCTTATCTGTAAACCGCCTCTTTGCTGCTGCTAAGTTGCTTCAGTCATGTCCAACTCTTTGCGATCCCATGGACTCTAACCCAGCAGGCTCCTCTGTCCATGGAATTCTCTAGGCAAGAATACTGGAGTGGGTTGCCATGCCCTCCTCCAGGGGATCTTCCTGACCCAGGATTGAACTCAAGTCTCCTGTGGCTCCTGTATCAAACACAGATTCTTTACTGCTGAGCCACAGGGGAAGCCCAAACCACCATTTTATACTCCTCCTAGTAGTAAAATTTATAGTTTTCTATAAAACAAATACCTTCAGCAAACTCTAAGCCACTATCCAACTGAACATAGGACTTTAACAGTTGAGCATTCATTTCATATTACCCATTTTAGTTAATATGCCAGAGAAGCTGAAGAAAAGTTTGTACAATATAGAAATGAATCATTCGTGTATTAAGTCCCATTTTCCCCAGAGTAATGGAGACCATAATCTCAAATGATTGTGTTCAGAAGGTTAGTACACTTAGAAAAGAGTCATCAAGATCACAGCCTGATTCTTTGCTGACTTTGCATAGCACCATTTCTTCAGAGCAAAGCTTCCTTTTTCTTTAATCTCAATCTGGGGACATTTGATAACACAGAGTTCTTGAAACTTTGCAAGTTCCTTGGTAATTTATTGCGGAAGATTACTACTTTTCTCTTTGTAATTAAAAGTGAATTGTGGGGAGCTATTTTGAGACTATGAAGTGTGATGTTCCCTCTCAATCTTTCACATCCTAGTTTTGACATCCATTGATGGTGCTTGCCTGATTCTATTACTCTGATGGTTGTAAAATGGAGATTTTCTAACTCCATCAAATTTTTGTTGTTTCTAACTCCATCAAACTTTTATAGTTTTGTCAGGAAGAACCCATATTTCTTCTATATTCATTCATTCATTTATATCATTATGGACTCATACATTCTAAATTTATCTGAGTTATGATTCATTATTGTCATTATTTACTTTGATGCTTAATTTGCCCCTGGTTTGTCCAGTGCAACTCTCCTCACACTGGATATTATGACCTTTTAATATACCTACATTAGATTTTGAGCACTTTATTACTTTCTGGAAAAACAATTTGGCTTATCCTATTCTTTTCCTGCCCAAGCACTGGTTTTATGTGGAGACAAATGGTGTTTAAAACTGAAATATGAATGTTAGGTGAAATGAGCTTTATTTAATGTGATTCTACAAGCAGCTATTTAATGGGAAAACACTCGTCTCTGTAGTCATTTGTGTTTGCTCTTTGAGGATGCCTTGTATGTGTAAGTGAGACTTGCTTTCTGCGAAAAGGCCAATGCTCTGTGTCCCAAACATGATGCTTCCTTAGCGTCATTTCTCACCACGTTTTACTTGCACACACAGTAGTTTCCCAGGTTCGATCAGTGACTAGTGAGACCACATAAAAGGAAGAACCAGGCCTGGAGTGGGAGAAAAAAGCCCTGAGACATTTGACCCCACAATTTGGTTGTAGATGCCATTCAGTGTGGCCTCCTCAAGGATATGACTCCTTGTCTCTCTGCCTCCTTCTTCATGCATCTTGCAATGACTGTGATTTGAGAATGAAGGTGGGCAAGAGTCTCACAAGATTCATGGAACCATGTTCTTCAAACACAAACAATAACATTTTATACAAGTTCTCATTTAGACTTTCTACAACATATGAGAAGATTCTCTATGCTTTATAAATGGGCGAATTCAGGCTTAAAGATGTTAAGAACTTACCTGAAATAGATTGTACAGATAGTAAGTGGTGAAGTAAAGAAGTGAATTGAGACTGGCTGACTCTGGCATTCACACTCCTGCCACTCGCTGCCTTCCAGAGGCTCAGTCTGCATGTGCAAGAAATTGTGATGCATGTATACGCACCTTGTGCCAAGTCCAAGGTCTTGCTGCCTCAGGGCTGGACTTGTCCATGCATTCACTCTCACTTGAAATGATTTGCCAAAAAGAGATGTCAAGGAAGAGTGCCAAAGACTTTTCTCCTTATCCAATGCACTGATTTGATAGGGTCAGTAATACAAGCATATGTGAGACCCGCTGAACTACAGTGATATGGATTGTGAAGTCAAATATCCAGAAAATGTTTGAGGTGATAGTCTCAACCTTAGTTAGGTGATCTAACATATGCAGACAGCTTAATGCCTGGCAGATACAGAAGGTGCTAGATAAATGCTGAACAAATACTGAGTGAGATCTTAAAATGCTAAATTATGCAGTGTTTTTTTTTAATTTGTTTAAAAATAATTTTTCTTAAATTTGCAGAAGCAATGCTTGAGTGTTGTAAGAATACGTAAAAGTATCGGTGAGCAAAAGATTAAAAAAATCTATGATCCTACCACCAAGAGATAAATAGTTATTCTTAGGATTTGGGTGCTTATTCTTTCAGAAATTTGTGTTGTGTACCTATGATGAATTAAATTGGTTTGCAAAAACAGCACACACATATATATCCAAAACATGACAACAAATGTGGTCAAATTGTTTGATTTTATAACTTTTTTTCTCATTCTGTAACACAATGTAAACAGCCCTCCTTGTGACTAAATACCTTTGAAAATCATGATTTTTAATGGCTATACTCATTATATTAGGAGTTGTAAGATCAGTGGAATAATGTAAAATGTTTCTGTTGGCTGCACAGGACAACATTGTTTCCTTCTTTACAAAGAGTTTTTTTTTTTTTTAACAGTGATGTGTTCATCTGAGGATCCTAAATATCCTGTTCTGAAATTCTAAGAGCAGCTTTCTCTTTGACTCTTTCTCATGTGTGACATTCTGCACTCTCCTCCCACCACCTGAGTTCAGGTTTCCCTGGTCTCCAGCCCCATCCTTCTCCTACACTGTTTACCAAAAGTCAGAAGCAAGTTTGGAGACATTAACTGTCCCATTTTGCTCGCCATCAACTACAAACTCTGGTGCTAACCGGTTTCCACCCCAAATGTGATTCTAGCTTCTTTGAGGCTTCAGCTTCCCTAGTACGGAGAAGACTCTCATGTCCCATACAGGGAAATGAAGAAGCAACCCTTTATCTTCCCCTTATTTTCTCCTACTTCATTCCAAGGGAGTGAACGGTTTACAGGACTGATCAGAAATTAGGAAATTAACTTATAATGTGGTTCAGGGTGGCTCACAGGGGGTTCAAGGCCTCTCGAACATCTCCTCTCTCCTCATTTCTAGTAAGGCCTCTCTCCTCATTTCTAGTAAGGCCTCTCTCCTCATTTCTAGTAAGGCCTCTCTCCTCATTTCTAGTTAAGACACGCACATTCTCAGAATCTCCGCTCATCTCCTCCATCTGCAACCCTTCTCCTTTGTTGAGAACACCAACTGTTGTCCAGCTCAGTTTAGACCTGGATTCATAAATTTAGTCTCTGGTGTGCAGTGAGGGAGTTATAAGGTCCTATTGTAGAAGTACATCCAAGCTTGGTCTTCTAATTAACTTTATCAAGAATAAAGCTGGCATTTTTTCGCCCCCTGATTCTGTGTCTAACTTCTCAATTGGTTCTTGAGCCAGAGAGGGAAGCAGAGTTTAATTTACCACCATCATTAATCCACCTTAACTACCTCTCACCCCTCTCTGCCATGTATGCAACAGTTCAAGTCTCAATGTCATTTGCCATTTCCCAAATTTGCAATGCTTTTTTCTTTCCCTCCATATGACGTTTAATATTTCCTTTTGTGATTCTCTTTGCCCAGAGCCTCCTCCTGATTTTCTCTCTTGGTTAAGTTCTACTTATCAGTCAAGACAAATAGCAATGCATTTCTAAAACCACATCATAAAGCAGATTGTGCATCTTCATGCATGTGTGCGAGGTAAGTTGCTTCAGTCTTGTCTCTTTGCGACCCCATGGACTGTAGCCTGTGTCTCCTCTGTCCATGGGATTCTCCAAGTAAGAATATAGGAATGGGTCACCAAGCCCTCCTCCAGGGGATCTTCCCGACCCAGGGGTTGAACCCAAGTCATGTGTCTCCTGCATTGACAGGTGGGTTCTTTACCACTAATGCCACCTGGGAAGCCTGTATTTCCACAATTACATGTAATGACTGGAAGTTGTTTTTGAATAAAGATCTGTTGCCAAACCAAAGACACACTTTCTATAATGCTCTGTAAGTGATTTTTTTCAATCAGCTTTATTTATTTATTTATTTTACAATATTGTATTGGTTTTGCCATACATTGACATGAATCCACCATGGGTGTACATGTGTTCCCCATCCTGAACTCCCCTCCACCTCCCTCCCCATCCCATCCCTCTGGGTTATGCCAGTGCACCAGCCCTGAGCACCCTGTATCATGCATCGAACCTGGACTGGTGATTCGTTACACATGTGATAATTTACATGTTTCAATGCTATTCTCCCAATCATCCCTCCCTCGCTCTCTCCCACAGAGTCCAAAAGACTGTTCTATACATCTGTGTCTCTTTTGCTGTCTTGCATACAGGGTTATTGTTACCATCTTTCTGAATTCCATGTATATGCATTAGTGTACTGTATTGGGTTTTTCTTTCTGGCTTAATTCACTCTGTATAATAGGCTCCAGTTTCATCCACCTCATTAGAACTAAATTCAAATGTGATTTTTAAGAGTAAATTATTTTCTGAGTTTTACTAGGTACACAAAAAGCTATTCCAAAGCTATTCTGTATTGATTTTACACAGAATCACAAAGACAAATAAGTGAACATAGAACCCAAGAAAAATAAAACCTTATAAAAATAATGATCAATTTAAACATACACTAGCAATTTAACCACTAATAAAATGATTAATTTGTGCCATTACCTTCCTTAGATGTTAAACATAATCCTTATTATTATTATTTACTATTGCTTTTATGGTCCACAAAACATTAAAAAAGCTGGTCAGACAATCAAATGCATTTCTGTCTGCCTAGAAAAGGAACTTATTATTCATTATTAAAGAAAAGAGGAGTCATTGGACAACTGAAGGCTTAAAAAACTTTATGTAGGATTATGAAGAATAGTCTCTGAAACCTGCAAAGTTTGTCCACTTTATCCTTTAAACTGCATCCACACAACAGTTCCCTGAAAGGGGAAAAATCATTCAAAATGGAGAAAAACACCAAGAGAGACTTTGTTACACCCTTTTAAAAGGTGATTTTGGCGAGTGTGTGTGCCTTCATCACAGAGATATGAGAAAGTTGTCCCACAGCTCGGAATGCTTTCCCTACCTCCACTCCCTGCCACACCTCCCTTAATCTCCAGTCACTATTCTAGCAGCCAGCGTTCTTAACTACAAACTGAACACTGATTCTGGTTAACTTCTTCCAAATAAGGGAGTTGTCAGGAAATGAGGTGGTTCACAGAAACTCACAGCAGTTTCTGGAGCCAGGTAGCATCTAGGAGGAGCCAGGTGGTAGAAGCCCAGACAAGTTACACCTCAGAACTGTCTGGTTAGGCTGAGCTGGCTGCTCCTGTTGGCCACTAACACCTGACATTTGTTGCTGGTTGACTGATTTTTGTTTTTTTGGTGTGTGCCAAAAAGGAATAGAAATTGTTCTCTTTTTTGTGTCACAGAAAGAGCCTGTGAATATTTGAGCTGAGCTCAGGTCTTATGTTCTCAGAATTTCACAGAAAAAGGCCAAGTTCTGGCTCCATCCAAGGATTATACAAGGGCAGTTTTCCAAATGCAGGAGTGCCAATGCTGGGCAGTCACAAACAGCTAGTTTCATCACTATTTACCTTTTGAGTTTTAAACCTGCATTTCACTTCCTCAGGGAGGACATCCCTGACTCTCCAGATTCAGGAGAGCACCCCTCTCATCCATTAAATGGTTTCATAGCAATCCATAACTCTTTCTGGCACACTTACTGTATTTCCAATTAATTATTAGAGTTAATTAATTATTAGAATCAATTAGAAGAAAGGCCAAGTTCTGGCTCCATCCAAGGATTATACAAGGGCAGTTTTCCAAATGCAGGAGTGCCAATGCTGGGCAGTCACAAACAGCTAGTTTCATCACTATTTACCTTTTGAGTTTTAAACCTGCATTTCACTTCCTCAGGGAGGACATCCCTGACTCTCCAGATTCAGGAGAGCACCCCTCTCATCCATTAAATGGTTTCATAGCAATCCATAACTCTTTCTGGCACACTTACTGTATTTCCAATTAATTATTAGAGTTAATTAATTATTAGAATCAATTAGAAGCAGCTGTTTATTTTCTCCATCTAAATTATCTATTTGAAAGAAAAGGGACTATGTGTTTCCACTATTGCTTTATTTTTAGTGCCAAACATAGGGTCTAGAATGTGGTCAATGTGCTGTATATATCTGGCAGACTGTCTTTATTTCTATATTTCTTATGTTTTATTTCTAAATGATAGCTATTCTCCCCTTCTCCCTTGTTGATGCTGACTTCTGGATAATTTCTACTATCAAAGTTACTTACTTTTCCTTTACCTGTGTCTAACAGGCTGTTTAACATATTCAAAGAATTCCTCATTTCAATAATCATGTTTTATTTCTAAAAGCTCTATTGGAAGGAATTCCCTGGCTGGAGAACTAAAATCCCACAAGCTGCACAGTGTGGTCAATAAATAAAGTTTATATTCTTTAAACATATGACTTGTCAATTGTGATTTTTCCTTCAGTATACTTTCGTTTTCCCCCTTTGAATCAGTTCAGTTCAGTCGCTCAGTCATGTCCGACTCTTTGCGATCCCATGAATCGTAGCATGCCAGGCCTCCCTTTCCATCACCATCTCTCGGAGTTCACTCAGACTCACGTCCATTGAGTCCGTAATGCCATCCAGCCATCTCATCCTTGGTCTTCCCTTCTCCTCTTGCTCCCAATCCCTCCCAGTATCAGAGTCTTTTCTAATGAGTCAACTCTTCACATGAGGTGGCCAAAGTACTGGAGTTTCAGCTTTAGCATCATTCCTTCCAAAGAAATCCCAGGGCTGATCTCCTTCAGCATGGATTGGTTGGATTTCCTTGCAGTCCAAGGGACTCTCAAGAGTCTTCTCCAACANTTCTTCCAGTCCAGCATTTCTCATGATGTACTCTGCATAGAAGTTAAATAAGCAGGGGGACAACATACAGCCTTGATGTACTCGTTTTCCTATTTGGAACCACTCTGTTGTTCCATGTCCAGTTTTAACTGTTGCTTCCTGGCCTGCATACAGATTTCTCAAGAGGCAGTTTAGGTGGTCTGGTATTTCCATCTCTTTCCAAATTTTCCACTGTTTATTGTGATCCACACAGTCAAAGGCTATGGCACAGTCAATAAAGCAGAAATAGATGTTTTTCTGAAACTCTCTTGCTTTTTTGATGTTTCAGTGATGTTGGCAGTTTGATCTCTGGTTCCTCTGCCTTTTCTAAAACCAGCTTGAACATCAGGGAGTTCACAGTTCAAGTATTGCTGAAGCCTGGCTTGGAGAATTTTGAGCATTACTTTACTAGCATGTGAGATGAGTGCAATTGTGCGGTAGTTTGAGCATTCTTTGGCATTGCATTTCTTTGGGATCGGAATGAAAACTGACCTTTTCCAGTCCTGTGGCCACTGCTGAGTTTTCCAGATTTGCTGGCATATTGAGTGCAGCACTTTCACAGCATCATCTTTCAGGATTTGAAACAGCTCCACTGGAATTCCATCACCTCCACTAGCTTTGTTCATAGTGATGCTTTCTAAGGCCCACTTGACTTCACATTCCAAGATGTCTGGCTCTGGGTGCGTGATCACATCATCATGAGCATCTGGGTCATGAAGATCTTTTTTGTATAGTTTTTCCGTGTATTCTTGCCACCGCTTCTTAATGTCTTCTGCTTCTGTTAGGTCCATACCATTTCTGTCCTTTATCGAGCCCATCTTTGCATGAAATGTTCCCTTGGTATCTCTAATTTTCTTGAAGAGATCTCTAGTCTTTCCCATTCTGTTGTTTTCTCTATTTCTTTGCATTGATCACTGAAGAAGGCTTTCTTGTCTATTCCTGCTATTATTTGGAACTCTGCATTCAGATGCTGATATCTTTCCTTTTCTCCTTTGCTTTTCACTACTCTTCTTTTCATAGCTATTTGGAAGCCCTACCAGACAGTCATTTTGCTGTTTTGCATTTCTTTTCCATGGGGATGGTCTTGATCCCTGTCTCTTGTATAATGTCACGAACCTCATTCCATAGTTCTTTAGGTACTCTATCTATCAGATCTAGTCCCTTAAATCTGTTTCTCACTTCCACTGTATAATCAGAAGGGATTTAATTTAGTCATACCTGAATGGTCTAGTGGCTTTCCCTACTTTCTTCAATTTGTCTGAATTTGGTAATAAGGAGTACATGATCTGAGCCACAGTCAGCTCCTGATATTGTTTTTGTTGACTGTATAGAGCTTCTCCATCTTTGGCTGCAAAGAATATAATCAATCTTATTTTGGTGTTGACCATATGGTGATGCCCATGTGTAGAGTCTTCTCTTGTGTTGTTGGAAGAGGGTGTTTGCTATGACCAGTGCATTTTCTTGGCAAAACTCTATTAGTCTTTGGCCTGCTTTATTCTGCATTCCAAGGCCAAATTTGCCTGTTACTATAGGTGTTTCTTGATTTCCTACTTTTGCATTCCACTCCCCTATAATGAAAAGGACATCTTTTCTGGGTGTTACTTCTAAAAGGTCTTGTAGGTCTTCATAGAACCATTCAACTTCAGCTTCTTTAGCATTACAGGTTGGGGCATAGACTTGGATAACTGTGATGCTGAATGGTATGCCTTGTAGATGAACAGAGATCATTCTGTCATTTTTGAGATTGCATCCAAATACTGCATTTCAGACTCTTGTTGACCATGATGGCTACTCCATTTCTTCTGCCCACAGGAGTAGATATAATAGTCATCTGAGTTAAATTCACCCATTCCAGTCCATTTTAGTTGGCTGATTCCTAGAATGTCAACGTTCACTCTTGCCATCTCTTTTTTGACCATTCCCAATTTGCCTTGATTCATGGAGCTGACATTCCAGGTTCCTATGCAGTACTGCTCTTTACAGCATCGGATCTTGCTTCTATCACCAGTCACATCCACAACTGGGTATTGTTTTTGCTTTGGCTCCATCCCTTCAGTCTTCTGGAGTTATTTCTCCACTGATCTCCAGTAGCATATTGGGCACCTAATGACCTGGGGAGTTGCTCTTTTGGTATCCTATCATTTTGCCTTTTCATACTGTTCATGGGGTTCTCAAGGCAAGAATACTGAAGTGGCTTGCCATTCCCTTCTCCAGTGGACCACATTCTGTCAGACTTCTCCACCATATGACCCGCCCGTCTTGGGTTGCCCCGCAGGCATTGCTTAGTTTCATTGAGTTAGACAAGGATGTGGTCCTAGTGTGATTTGATTGACTAGTTTTCTGTGAGTATGGTTTCAGTGTGTCTGCCCTCTGATGCCCTCTTGCAACACCTACCATCTTACTTGGGTTTCTCTTACCTTGGGCGTGGGGTATCTATTCATGGCTGCTCTAGCAAAAGCACAGAAAAACATGAGCTTCAGTTGCTCATCTGGTATTTGCTAACCACTGGGTCCAGTTCCTAGGAGCAGTGGCTGTGCAGGCACAGAAGGGACTAGAGGAGCTATCCCACGTTGAAGATCAGGAATGGCGGTTGTAAGGAGATACCACGGCTGCTCCAGCAAAGCACAGCCACTGCTCCTTACCTGGAACTAGACCCAGTGGTTGGCAAATACCAGATGAGCAACTGAAGCTCATGTTTTTCACAGTCACAACTGAGCCCAGCTGAAGCTCATGTTTTTCACAGTCACAACTGAGCCCAGCTGCTGCCATCCTAGCAAGTGTGCCATAGATCAACCCAAGTAAGACTGGAGGAGATCTGAGAATTAACCCATAAGTCTATCAGCTTCCACTTGCCAAGCCTCTGTCAGGATGCATGTTCCAGTAGCTAGATGTGCTGAGATGACTAGAGAAGGGGATGTGGTTGTTTTGGCCTGAAAAAATCCAGTGGACTAGGTAGGGACATAAAGTTGCACACAAGCATAAATAATAAAACAATGGAACTCTAATTCATGGAAATTAGATTCTAAGAACATTAAGAAGCCAGAGAGAAGAGAAACCAAATATAAGACCATCTACATGCACCTAATGTACACAGCAGCATTATTTACAGTAGCTAAGACATGGAAGCAACCTAAATGTCCATCAATAGAGAAATGGATAGATAAGATGTAGTACATTTAGATAGCAGAATATTATTTAACTGTAAAAAAAAGGAATGATATAGTGCCATTTGAAGCAACATGGATGGACCTAGAGATTACCATACGAAGCGAAGTAAGTCAAAAAGAAAAGACAAATATCATATGATATGCTTATATGTGAAGTCTAAAATATAACACAGAGGAATTTATTTATAAAACAGAAACAGACTCAGGCATAGAAAACAAACTTATGGTCATCAAAGGGGGATAAGGGGAGGAAGGGGTTCCCTTGTGGCTCAGCTGGTAAAGAATCTGCCGGCAATGCAGGGGACCTGGATTCGATACCTGGGTTGGGAAGATTCTCTGGAGAAGGGGAAAGACTACTCACTCCAATATTCTGGCCTGGAGAATTCCATGGATTGTACAGTCCATGGGGTCGCAAAGTGTTGGACATGACTGAGCAACTTTCATTTTCACTTGCAATGGGAGGAAGTATAAATTTGGAGTTTGAGATTAATGTATACAAAATTAAAACCACCTTTAGCCAGAATACTGTTCCCCTACTGATCTTGAGTGTAAGATCAGGCCCTTCCTTGTTTATGAACAAATTATTTCTAGCTATATCGAGCAAGAGTGTTTTTCCACTAGAAAGTGTCTCAATTGCACATTGCATCAGTTTCTCCAGATCTCTGAACACCAAGTCTCACTTGGATCTTCCAGTCCAGCAGAAGTTCACATGATCTCAGCTCCTCAGTGGTTACTTTGCTGTGTTGTGGGAGGTGGGAGCCTTTGATTACACGTGTTAATAGGGTGATTCTTGAAAGGTATGAATAAAATTTTTATACGTGGCAACGAGCTTAGCTCTTGGATATAGACATGAGATTTCAAGGTTGAATTATCTTTTCATATCACTTTCAGTATATTTAACAATCTGTGCGTGTATATCTACCTTTCTTTTGCTTATTCTGCATAGTTGTTTTCCCTTAATTTCTTTTTCTGTTATGTCAGTTGGTCTTTCTCACTCCTATTAGAAGATTTCATCACATTTTTGATGACCCTGAGCTATCTGCTTGTATCTAAGAATGGAGTGGTTATAATGCACTGATTGAGGGCTGCACGAAAGGCTGCACTGAGTCTTTAATAGAAAAACACTCCAACTTTGTCTTTGAGTCATTCTTCTTGGAATAAGCATATTTCCTAAGAAAGACTTTTCCAATCTCCCTCTTGGAGGGCGGGTTGTTCTGAAAATCAATCTGGGAAGGAAGATGGATGTGTCTAATGGTCTGCTGGGGAAATGTTCTTTCAAATCTTATTTATTTATTTTGGTTTGTTTTCCAGTGATTATCCTTGACGCCAACTGTAGGCATTTCCTTGTCTACCTGTCATAATCCTACCCCATCATAACATTTATTTATTTCTCCAATGCCTACAGGTGATAGAAGTTCTAGAGTACATTGATTGGAAATATTTCCTCTTTCTCTAGGATTTCTATCTTTATGAGGGAATTGTTGCAAAACTCGTTAAGAGAAAGCAAAGGTCTTTGAATGACAAATCTTCAAATTTAGAATCTGCTTGTATCAGTTGGGATTCCACCTGTAAAGCCTACTTGTGAGAGATAATATATTGAGATTCATTGCAAATAATTGGTTCAGATGATTATGGAGGTCTGACACAAGGTGGGCCATAAGAAAGTGCGGCTGCAACTGTCAGACATGGCTAACCACAAGAGGAATTTTTTTTCTAATTAATATTTATTGGAGTTTAGTTGATTTTCAACGCTGTGTTAGTTTCTGCTGTACAGCAAAGTGAATTAGTTAGTCATATACATAAATTCACTCTTTTTAGGTTCAATTCCCATATAGATCATCACGGACTATTGAATAGAGTTCCCTGTGCTATGCAGTAGGTCCTTATTGTTATCTGTTTTATATATAGAAGTGTATAATGTCAATCCCAATATCCCAGTTTATCCCTCCCCACATTTCCCCTTGGTAATCATAAGTTTATTTTCTACATCTGTGACCCTATTTTGTAATAAGTTCACTTATACTATTTTTTAAGATTCCACATATAAGCAATATCATATTTGTTTTTCCCTGTCTGACTTAGGAACCCTTTATTTTCTTTTTTCCCCCTCATGTTTTAAAAATGAAGTCCAAATACAGTGTGTTAGTTTCAAGTGTACAGAAAAGTGCTTATATATATGAGTATATATGTGGGCCTTCCCTGGTGGCTCGGATGGTAAAGAATCTGCCTGCAATGTGGGAGACCCAGGGTCGATTCCTGGGTCAGGAAGATCCCCTGGAGAAGTAAATGTGTGTGAGTGTGTGTGTGTGTGTGTGCACACGTGCATATAATTTTCAGATTCTTTTCTATTTTAAGTTATTATATGATAGTGTGTATAGTTCCCTGTGGGGGTGGGGTGAGGAAAGTAAATGAGGAGTTTGGGATTAACATATACACACCGGGTGGGTGAAAGTTGCTCAGTTGTGTCTAACTCTTTGCAACCCCATGGACTATATAGTCCATGGAATTCTTGAGGTGAGAATACTGGACTGTGTAGCCTTTCCCTTCTCCAGGGGATCTTCCCAGCCCAGGGATCAAACCCAAGTCTTCTGCATTGCAGGTGAACTCTTTACCAGCTGAGTCACAGGAGAAGCCCACATACACACTGTTATTAAGTCGCTCAGTCGTGTCCAACTCTTTGCGACCCCATGGACTATAGCCCACGAGGCGCCTCCATCCATGGGATTCTCCAGGCAAGAATACTGGAGTGGGTTGCCATTTCCTCCTCCAGGGGATCTTCCTGACCCAGGGATCGAACCCAGGTCTCCCACATTGCAGGCAGACGCTAGACAATCAACAAGGAATACTTCAGAGAGCCTGAAGAGCACCTCTGTCCATAAAGCCTTGTACTTGATTGCATCAGACCAATCCAGATTATCTAGGACAATCAGTCAACTGATTGTGGATTTTATTCATATCGACAATATACTTTCACATCAACCCTGAATTAACGTTTGATTGAACAACGCTAGTATTGTGGTCTAGCCAAGTTGAATCATCAATAGACCATCTTCTCACCTTCTCTATTTTTTTTGAAGTAAAATTCGCATAACATAAAGTTAATTATTTTAAAGTCTACAGAGGTATTTAATATATTTACAATATTGCACAACCATTACCTCTGGCTAGTTTGAAAACATTACCCAGAAAGTTGACCCTGAACTGACAATCAGTTACTCCCTATAACCCCTTCCTCCCTACCCTTTGCAATTAACCATCTGCTTTCCATCTATATTGACTCATCTATTCAGGATATTTCCAATAAATGGCATCACATCATTTTGTGACCTTTTATGTATGACTTTTTCCACTTAGCCTAGTTTCTGAGGCTCAGAAACATTGTAGCATGTGTTAATACCTCGCTCCTTTTTATGATTGAATAATATTCCATTGTGTGGTCTTACCACTTTGTGTATTCGTTAATCTACTGAGTTATTTCCATCCTTTGGCTGTTGTAAATAGTGCTACTATGAACATGTATGTACATGTATCTATCCGAATAGCTGGTTTAGATTTTCTTAGGTACATGTCTAGAAGGGAAACTGCTGCCTTTGAAAAGCAGGAACAACTCAGGAAATCTTGCAATGTGAGCTGTGTTCCTTGCACTCTCATCACATTCCTTGTTATCACAAAGACATTTTTAAAGAGGACTCCTAGTTGTATTTATTCTTTTGAAGACCATACCTCTGTGAATCTCTGAGCATGAAAACATGCTGCTGTACTTTACCTTGCTAAGCCCCAAATATAGATTATTTAAAATTTAAAAAAAAAATCACTGGATGACATTCCAAAATTTTTTGGTAATATGTACTATGCAGAGATTATATTAGCAACCAGAGTAGGAACAGGGAGTAGACTTGGAGGCAGAGAAGTGTCTGAAATCACAAGAGTTGAGTTATTCAGCAGCTGCTTAAAATCTCTTGGCTGCAAATTCATCCTCTTTGAAATGTCAGGGTCTACCAGTGCTCTCTGAAGTTTATTCTAATGTTGAACATTATAGGATTTTGTGATATATGGAAATTTTATAAACTTTGTCTTTGAAAAATCCTAATGTCAAAGTCATTTTTCACACTATTAAAACAAAACAAACAAAAACAAACAAAGGCAACTGAAAGTCAATTTTTCTGACCTAAATTGATGAGTTCCTAGGCTGTAAGTAAAAATGCTTTTCAATATCTGAAGAAAAGAAAAAGGACACTGAGCTTTATGCAATTCTGAGTTAAAATACTGCCATGAATTCAATCATTATATTTATGCAGAAGTTTGTATATTTATATGATATTTAACATTTTTAATGTTAAGCTTTTCCTCTCTACCTCAATAGGTGGCACAGTTCCTTTGTACTTTGCACCTGTTTGTGGACCATGCCTACATCCTTGGTTTCCTATAACTGTGTTCTGTTTATTAACTCTTCCCACTGCAGACAAGTGCACAGCCACTGGACTGTCAGAGAATTATCATTTTGTTTTGAAATACATTGTTACTTCTACATGTGGGCATCCTGGCTACTCTTCAGCTTTTTCCTTTTCTTAATCTGTGTGATTTGGAGTCACATGGCACCCACTTTGGGCTTCCCAGGTTGCTCAGTGGTAAAGAATCCTTCTGCCAATGCAGGAGCCACTGGAGACATGGGTTCAATCCCTGAATCAGGAAGATCCTTTGCAGGAGGAAATGGCATCCCAGTCCAGTGTTCTTGCTTGGGAAATCCCATGGGCAGAGGAGGATGGCGGACTACTATCCATGAGATCTCAAAAACTGGGGCAAAACTGAAAGGACTCAGCACACATGCATGCATGTCAACAACTTTCACTATGGCCTGGATTCTGCAGTATAATTGCTTTGAGAATCCTTAGACCTCTTGGATCACAAATTCCTAACCCCTGGAAGTTTTGTGACAAGCCACCTAAACCTCTTAGTTTTATTTTAGGGGTGGCAGATTGAAGACATATGGAACTCATAGTGTTGGGCATGCCCAGGAATTTAAAGGGGGGATGAAGAAGGCTCTCCAAAGACTTGAGGTCACCAATAAGACCTAGGACTTCAAGCTTTCTCAGTCCCCTGTGCTCTGTCTGTCCCTTTCATAAATTCTGTGTCTCAAGATTCCTCAGGACTTCATTACAATCGACTTTATCAGAGGATCATGGTGGTATCTATTCTATGGCTGAAAACTTCTATGTGTATCAGTTATATATGTCTCACATCTTTGTAATTGACTTATTGTGAAATTTTAATACTTGGTAAGAGTTCTTTCTTTGTGTGAGGATGGGAAGGAAATTTCAGCTAAGGGAGGCTAGATGATGTGTTGATCTCTTTAGAAATTGGAGATGATGGTTAATTTTGTATCTGCTTGGCTGATCCATGGACCCAGACAGTGGGTCAGACATGATACTGGTGTGTTTGTGAGGTATTTCTGTAGTAGATGGGCATTTGAACCAGTAGACTAAGTAAAGCAGATTGCCTCATCCAATCAGTAGAATCAAACAAAAAGGCAGAGCTGATTCTAGATCCTTTGTGGTTTTCAAATTTGGCTTTTCTTGGGTCTCGTTCTTTTCTGGAGCCACCTGGCTTTGGACTGGAACCACACCATTGACTTTCCTGTTCCTCTTGTTTGCTGATTGCACATTTGGGGATTTTTCAGCTTCCATCATCACAAGAGGCCTTTCTTCATTATATATACATACATATACATATATATATATGTATATGTATGTATGTTTTCTGGAGAACTGTGACTAATACAGTGAGGGATTGAGTTCTAAAACTTCCCTAAGCCATTTCTGCCCCTAGGAAGTCAATCAGAAAAATCTTCTTCCTCATATAAATGTGGTATGAAATTTTTATCTTTTCTTGGGCTCTGCTCCTGGAAGCTCTAACATTCTATGAGTAACATCTATGTTATTAGCAATTGCAATTTGCATTTCAGCATGTCAGTAACACTGAAAAGCACCAAATTCAAATTTTCCACTGGTGTCCTTTGGTTCATGGACAACTATCTTCAGCGATCAAAGCAATGTAAGAATGCCATCTAGAGCTTCCTCAAACAATGAAAGGTGAACTTAACTTACTTCTAGATCTTAGTTAGTGGTCCCACCTCCTTAAATGTCTATAATCTATATCTGTCATTTGGGAGAGAGCTGCTTATTTATTAAGCCTCAGTTAGAGACTCATCTGAATAATTGAATGCAGTTTAACTTGTGTAGATTATAAGAACAGGAGAATGCAATGGCCCTGGGGAGAAGACTGAGTCTGAAGCTTGGCTCAACAATGGTCAGTTAATATCTTAATAACTTCTTCATACTGTTCATGGGGTTCTAAAGGCAAGAATACTGAAGTGGCTTGCCATTCCCTTCTTCAGTGGACCACATTCTGTCAGACCTCTCCACCATGACCCTCCCATCTTGGATTGCCCCGCAGGCATGGCTTGGTTTCATTGAGTTAGACAAGGGTGTGGTCCTAGTGTGATTAGATTGACTAGTTTTCTGTGAGTATGGTTTCAGTGTGTCTGCCCTCTGATGCCCTCTTGCAACACTTACCATCTTA
Source organism: Aepyceros melampus (assembly GCA_006408695.1). Lineage (NCBI taxonomy): Eukaryota > Metazoa > Chordata > Mammalia > Artiodactyla > Bovidae > Aepyceros > Aepyceros melampus. The sequence continues at coordinate 106,052 of SJXQ01010234.1, read as the reverse complement.
CTTGGGTTTCTCTTACCTTGGACGAGGGGGTATCTCCTTACCGACACCGTTCCTGACCTTCAACGTAGGATAGCTCCTCTAGGCCCTCCTGTACCTGCCCAGACACCACTCCTCAGGTTGCTCCTCCTGGCCGCCGGCCCTGGCCTTGGGTGTGGGTGGTTACTCTCAGCTGCCGCTCCTGGCCTCGGGGGCGAGGTGGCTTCTCCCGGCCACCCCAGACCTCAGACGTGGGGTGTCTCCCCCCTGCCGCTACTGGCCTTGGACATGGGGTAGCTCCTCCAAGCCGCCGCCCTGACCTCAGAAGTGGGTTGTCTCCTCTCAGCTGCCGCCCTTGACCTCAGACGCGGGGTAGCTCCTCCCAGCCGCCACTGACCTAAGATGCAGGCCTGCCAGTAGGGAGAGGGAAAGCAGAGGAAGCAGGCCGAGAGCTTGTCAATAATTACAGTATGAACAGTATGAAAAGGAAAAATGATAGGATACCAAAAGAGCTGGCTGCTCCAGCAAAGCACAGCCACTGCACCTTACCTTAGCAATGCAACAACACTTCAATTTACTTGGTTTCAAATTACTGATAAATCTAAACATAAATATTTGCTAGTTGTCTATGGAAATTTTTCTTGCCATATAAAAATTTTCAAAATACAACATCAGACTAAAATAACTGAAAATAAAAATCATTATTGCCTAAAAATTCAGACAAAATCTCAAGGCAATGAAATCTGCCTTATTTACCTATTTAAATCAGACTGGCTGACATCAATATACTTGCCAAGGCTTAAGAGGACTGATGAAAAAGGCCATTAATCCTCCTCAAGTCATGTTCACTAATATGCCACTCCCTGCTTGTAGCATAAACCACAATAAGCGAAAATAAATAAGGTACAAAGATTTTTAAAAATCAGGAAAAGTAAGGTTTAAAAATACACTGGCGCATAAGTAAGAAAGTTAAGTGTAAAAAGAGCAGATATCCTAGAGTCACAGTTACCCTAGACACATTTCAATACAAGCACTTAAAAATCTTAAAATCAGTAAATCGTAGAAAAAACTTAAAAGAAATAAAGAAGGAAAACAAATCACACATATCTCATATTTCTAAATATCCTTCAGAAGCTAAGAGTGCTTTCACAGAATAAGTAATCCTATGTTTTCTCAGTATCTCCCCTGTGTCTCTAGTTGAGGGAAAAAAGGTAACTTTCCAATGCTCTGATATCTTCATTATTTCTATAGTTGGTATATCGAAATTTCACACCTATCACTCAAGGAAACTTGATTTGTGATCTCTCAAAGAAACAGATGTAGACACCTAAACACACAAGTGAGACATTTAAATTAATAAACATTACTCTGAATTATTTTGCTTTTGGTAAAAATTATAACTTTGTAGTGCAGAATACAATTTAAACCTGTTTTCCAAAGAATCATAATGGCTCACTTGCAATGTTTTAAATTCTATACCCCAAGTTATCCAATATAGGTATCCCCTACTTTTTGAAAGTTCACTTTATATTACACTTGGTATCTGTTTTTGCTAACCAAAAGAAATTCAAAGAGGATTTTTCCTCTATTAGAAAAGGCAGAAAGCAAAAACAGTGTTTAGCACTCATTCTGTAGCAATTCCACTATAAAGACACATGCAGCCTAAACATACAGACCAGCAAAGCAAGCTCCTTCCCCCAGAATGACAGCGTCTCAGCATCAAGCTGTCAAGAGCTCTGAATTGTGTGGGTGAGCATTTGTGCGCTGCCTTGATTTACTCTGTGCATCTGTTAGCAAGACTGTGTCCTAAGCCTCTTTGCTTTATTCTATTTGGCTTACAAAAGGTTTCATAGAAAGGCTCTACTTTGGATAGTGGTGGGTGAAATTGTACTTTACTCAATCTGTAACTACATAGTTGGTCACTTTTGGATCGAAAATTAACACAGCCGCAGAAGGAATAAGCCATACACACTATGGCACATCGGCGGCAAATCTGTTTACTCCCTAATCTGGCCAGTAAACAGGCAGACTGGAATATGTATGCTGAAATGAAGATAAGAGAAAAATTAATTTCATGGGCTTGTAATCTTACAACAATTCGCATATAAAAGAGGATTACCAAACAAAAAAGTAAAGTGTCTCTAGAATAACATTCTTAAAAAATATAACGAAAGAAAATCAAAAACATGAAACAAAAAATGAAGTAAATGTCAATAGATAACTATTGTACAAAGGAAATGAGTTGTATGTTCAAGTTTAAAATTTTTATTTATTCAAGTTTATTTACTCTTGATTACTGTGTATAAAAATCAGTCTATACTGTTTAAATGTGTAAGAAATGAAGAAGTTTAGAGTACACTTATCAAATTATCAGGCAATATAATTAAAAAGACTGATGTTTTCTAATGATTGCACTCTGATACGCTTTTTAACTGGAAGTTATAAATACATTTATAGTAGAAATCATTATCACTGGTATGTAAGACTGTATTTACTAAAGGTAATGCAGAAAGATACACAGTTAGCCAAATAAAAGATTCTCTTAAAATATGAATTATGTAACTAATTTTTATAACTCACATGTCACTTGCTGTAAGGAAAGGCCCACATATAACTAATGACCTTTAGCCAAATATTTCAAACTTAAGGGCAAGAAAATACAAGTTGTTATTAACATTTTGGCAATTTAGAGACTCTAACCACCTGGGAAACTAGGGTTTTTTAAATTTTTTTTTGCCTCTCCAGAGGCAAGTACACTCTTCTTAGAGGTAATGCACTATCAGGTCTTAGATAGAATATGTATCACTCTATGACACAGGATGAATTGCTCTGCTGCTAAGTCACTTCAGTCGTGTCCTACTCTGTGTGACCCCATAGATGGCAGCCAACCAGGCTCCCCCGTCCCTGGGATTCTCCAGGCAAGAACACTGGAGTGGGTTGCCATTTCCTTCTCCAATGCATGAAAGTGAAAAGTGAAGTGAAGTCACTCTTTGCAACCCCATAGACTGCAGCCTACCAGGCTCCTCCATCCATGGGATTTTCCAGGCAAGAGTACTGGAGTGGGGTGCCATCACCTTCTCCATGAATTGCTCTAGTATAGATAATATATCTGAAATTAACCAGTAAGATCAGGTACTACATTTAATCCTCACCAAAAGGCCTGGAAGCAACTGACATTGAGTAATTTTAAAGTGGTTAAAATTACCAATGATCACTTGAATAAATTCATCACAATAAAACTATTTTTCCAAAACAGCTTCCATCCCTATTCACTCCATTCATTTTACAGCATCAGTAATTACTGTCTACTAAATATTAAGGAGAAGGCAATGGCAGCCCACTCCAGTGCTCTTGCCTGGAGAATCCCATGCATGGAGGAGCCTGGTGGGCTGCAGTCCATGGGGTCACACAGAATCGGACGTGACTAAAGAAGCTTAGCAGTAGCAGCAAATATTAAGTAGGAAGCAGAAATAAAGGCACAACAGTGCAGCTTCTAAACAGAGTTTCACTATTCTAAACCCTCCAAAATATGTATAAAGCTTACTTATTTCAGAGGGTTTTGAGAAGCTTAGAGGAGAGAAAAAAAAAAAAAATATATAACACTGAAATTCCTTTTAAAGCCACACTGAAAAATAGATTTAGGGGATACCATGTGGTAAAATTTTGAGTTGCTGCTGACATCTAAGAATGCACATATGCAAAATTTACTGTGGCCTTTATCACTAGAGGAAAATTTACAAACCATGGGTTTTTTAAATATTAAATATCATATATTAAGTTTATAAATTAAAAGGCAGTAGCTACTATTAAAACTAGTATATCAGACAAAGAATTTTAGAAATGTATTAACCAAAGATACTAAGAAACTGTAGGACAGAAGATCAAGCATGACTAAATAAATGTGTAAAATAAATGAAATCACATGATCACTTTTGTCAGCTAATAATATAACTATGGAATAAATACTGGTCATATGTTTTAATATACATCATTAATTTCCTACATTCGCTGGTACAAAAACTAATTTCCGAATTGCTAAGTAATTAGGTTGTTTTATAAAATCTTGGTTTTGTTTATAATTGACAAATGCATGGAAAGAAAAAATAATTACTTGTCATCATGAAAATGAAATAGGTAACTCATTTTCTTAACCTAGTTGTTTTGCTGTGAAGCAGACAAATATAAGTTTTGAATTATATGAAAAAAAAGGAACATTAAACTGAGAAAAGGGTTAATTCTGACAAAAGCAGCTCTTGATTTTAAACTACTTGAATTCTATCTCAGTATGCATAAGAAAAACTCAATTATTGTTTTTGGTTCTTTAAGAGTTTTTATCATATTTTAAACAAAACCATAAATTTGAGCGAGGTGACCTCCTTAGAAGTCACCAGGTAAAGCCCTGATATTTTGGAGATGAAGGCACTGAGGTCCACAAAGGTAGACCATTTCACAGCCACATGCTGCTGGCAGCTGAGCCTAGAGCTTCTTTCACTTGATTACTCATTATTAAGCTTCTCTCACAGCAGGAACTTCATAAAAATTATGGTCCGTTAAAACAAGTGTTAGTAAGATAAAAATTATGAGTAATATCAAATGATGATCTCTGGGGGAAAAAAAAAAAACTAGGTTTCAAGAGAAGTAAAAACACATTTTCACAAACACGGGGCCCTCTCTGAGGTCCAAAGATACATAGTTGAGTTAATGGAATTTTCATCTCATCACTTGGTCATATGGAAAACAAATTAATTTATGAAATGTTGGTGATAATCCCACTTAACTAGGTGACTTTTAAAGCAAATTTAGAAAATTACTTTTATTCTTTAAAATATATTTGAAATAGTATAAAAGTTAGATCCATAATTAAAACTGGAAAGAAAATATTAATTTTCTAAAAGTGTTAATTTTTCTAGTTATTTAATTTTAAAATTTCACTATAACCATTATATTATATTTAGCTTGCTGCTGCTGCTGCTAAGTTGCTTCAGTCGTGTCCGACTCTGTGACCCCATAGACGGCAGCCCACCAGGCTCCCCTGTCCCTGAGATTCTCCAGGCAAGAACACTGGAGTGGGTTGCCACCTCCTTCTCCAATGCATGAAAGTGAAAAGTGAAAGTGAAGTTGCTCAGTCGTGTCCAACTCCCAGCGACCCTATGGACTGCAGCCCACCAGGGTCCTCTGTCCATTTTTCCTAAAATTTCTTAAATTTAAAAAACTAGAGAAGCTTCTCTTTGCTTCAAAGCAATTTATTGGCAAATTTTTAAAGTTAAAATTTCATTTTTGAATTTCTGCCCATCAATCTGGAAATAATGATAGCTCATAAAAAATAGCACCAATTATTTTTCAGATGAAAACTTCTCAGAATAGTATTTCTTCATCTTACTGTGTCTTCTATTTATAACTTTCAACCAAGTTACAAGTGACAACAGAAAAAAAAAACCTAATCCCCTAATCTTTTAATGATATTAAAGGGATAGCAAAGATAACGGCCACATGCTTAGAATATATATATTTAATATTTTAGCACTCAATGACCAGAAGAAAATAAAGATTCTGATGATGTATGCCATTACAAAGTCAAATATGAGAAACAACATGCAGGTCAGCCACAAAACGAATGCCGAGAAAGTACAGAATATGTAAAAAAGATGAATATTCACACATAAAATGGTCCACACAAATCAAAATGAATTCATCTAAGAAAAACATTACTTGCACAGAGAAAAAGCAAAAGCAAGCACAGTCAACAGAGCTGTACTAAAAAGAAAGAAAATATCCACAAAGTTTCAAAAATAGAACTGAAGAAATTTAGATTAACTAAAGTCCACATATTTTCTATTTCTAATTCTAAAAATCTGACTGAAATCACCAAAGCACATCTCTGTGTTCCCAAAGTAACTGTGCGCAGAGTTCACACCTCTGCCTTCTTCAGCAGATCTGACTTCTTAAGAGCTAGAACAGTATTTTATTTACCTTTAGGTCCAGATTTGGAGAAGGCAATGGCACCCCACTCCAGTACTCTTGCCTGGGAAATCCCATGGATGTAGAAGCTTGGAAGGCTGCAGTCCATGGCATCACTAGGAGTTGGACACGACTGAGCGACTTCACTTTCACCTTTCACTTTCATGCATTGGAGAAGGAAATGGCAACCCACTCCAGTGTTCTTGCCTGGAGAATCCCAGGGATGGGGGAGCCTGCTGGGCTGCCATCTATGGGGTCGCACAGAGTCGGACACGACTGAAGCGACTTAGCAGCAGCAGCAGCAGCAGCAGCAGCAGTTAGGTCCAGATTGCTTAGTAAAGTACAATTCACACAAAAGAGGCATTCAAAAAAGCTTGTTCTTTAATTAAATTTTATCAGTCATAGCAACAGTGCAAAATTTCAGATGAAATTAAATCAATGTCACAAACAAGCTGGTTTGTGACAGGTTCTTCACTCCTGTTTTTTTTTTTTTTAAAGAGTTTTAGGATTCATTCAAGTAAAAAACTACCATTTGCATCAAAAATGAACAAACACAGAAATGAGAAATGTCTTGCCTACAGTTACTAGTTAGTAAAGTATTTAACAGCATCAATTATCATCACACACTGAGGCTACCTCCCTCCTTCCAGTAAGTATTCTCTAGGACTTTTCTTTATCTCCTCAATTTTGTCTCCTCAATAGTGAAGACTACTCCAGAGGAAAGCTATGGCAATATTGGAAGGCCCAGATTCAAGACAGAGGCAAAGTCTTAAGAAAAGCAGGATTATTCACATTGATAGTCTGGTCAATTACCAAACAGATAAAAATTATGAGATAGAAAAGGCCTATGGAAAAAGATGTGATACGGAATGACCCGAGATGTTTCCATACATCAAATATTTAGTATAGAACCTATCTCCTAGGCCCCAAGTCTGTATTCTACTCATTAAACCCACTGATGGTGGTGTGGTGGTCTAGTTGCTAATTCATGTACAATTCTTTGCAACCCCATGGGCTGTAGCTGCCAGGCTCTTTTGTTCCTGGAATTTTCCAGGCAAAAATACTGGAGTGGGTTGCCATTTTCTTCTCCAGGGGATCTTCCCAACCTAGGAGCTGAACCCTTATCTCCTGCATTGCAGGCAGACTCCTTACTGCTGAGCCACCAGGAAAGCCCTTAAACCCACTGAGTATCCCATTTATTACAGCTTCCTCATGTTGAACAGCGAAGAGTTGACTCACTGGAAAAGACTCGGATGCTGGGAGGGATTGGGGGCAGGAGGAGAAGGGGACAACCGAGGATGAGATGGCTGGATGGCATCACGGACTCAATGGACATGAGTCTGAGTGAACTCCAGGAGACGGTGATGGACAGGGAGGCCTGGCGTGCTGCGATTCATGGGGTCACAAAGAGTCAGACACGACTGAGCGACTGAACTGAACTGAATGTTGAATAACCTAGTGATAGATAATTTCTTATCTTGTTGGTTGGGTACTGAGTTCCCAGGGAGGTTACTCTCTGACATCCTAAAGATGAATACAGTCTCTTTGAAGTAAAAAATAATAAGCGTTCAATTTTGGCAAGAAACTCAGCTTCCAGCTTTTTATAAATTATTTTGCTTAAAATAAAGCTTACTATAAATGGAAACAAAAACCCAAAATATTTTAAAAATTCATTTTACGTTACTATGCAACAAGAATATTTTGGACTCTGTAAGAGCACGAAATGGTTGCCAGAAGTACTCTGATTTGTTACTTATACAGATGCCTGCTCTCCCTTGAAAAAACTTCCATGTCCCTCAACACCAATCACCGTCATTTAACTAAATGAAATCTATTTTTTTTTTCTCTTTTATTTTTCAGACTTGAAAAACAGGCATAGTGAAGCCAAAACAAATGTGGACAGTGAAAGTACACTCCTAAAGAGCTGAGACAAAAAGGCAAATGATTGTTTATATAGCATAGAACAGCCAAAGATCATTAAGGTAAGATTTTAATAGCATCAAAATAGCATCAAAACGGAAAGAGAAGAGTATCAAAACAAATAAAATGCTACACCTAAAGAAAACATCTTAAAATATTAATAGCAGCTAAATTCACTATCTAGGAAATTAGATTCAAATTCTTCAAGAAAATAGAGCCAAAATATGATTTCATACTAAATGAACTATATTTGAGGGGGCTTCCCTGATAACTCAGTTGGTAAAGAATTCACCTGCAATGCAGGAGATCCCGGTTCGGTTCCTGAGTTGGGAAGATCCACTGGAGAAGGGATAGGCTACCCACTCCAATATTCTTGGGATTCCCTTGTGGCTCAGATAGTAAAGAATCTGCCTACAAGGAGGGAGACCTGGGTTCAGTCTCTGCGTTTGGAAGATCCCCTGTAGAAGAGAAAGGCTACCCACTCCAAGAGTCTGGCCTAGAGAATTCTATGCACCATATATGTATAGTCCATGGAGTCACAGAGTCAGATAGGACTGAGCGACTTTCACTTTCACTCACATTTAAGGAATTCCAGGAACCAGTAGCAACCTCTTGGTTGAAACTTGCTTGGAACAATCTAATGCTTGAAACATGCAGGACATCAGTAACACAGCATCTCTTCCCCTCTAAAAACACAACACTATTACCAACTGATCTCAACCCTGAGCCACCCAGTGAAACTCTGCAACCTTCATTTAAAGGAAACCGAACGTAAAAAGGCACAGCTCATTAAAGCCCAAAGGATCCAAAGCAAGAGGAGGAACAAGCACGCCAAGGCACTGCCGACAGGATTCAGCCTATTCCTAAGCCGCCTTGTGGCAATATGTCACTTTCCGGCTGCCGACTTTAAAGACCTCTGAAGGTCTGATGTTTGTTTTCTTGTTAAAGATTTCTAGACTTCTGATTTCTGATTCTTTCATTTCCTTGAATTCTCTTTTCCTGCTTAGCTGCCTCTTAACTCAGCCTTCATTCCTATTTCTAGTCAATCACAGTTTGTGTGCTATCATCTATGGACAAGGCCTCTGGCCTTGCGTATGAAATTCAAAATTTGGCTTGCATTTGGATCTTGGCTTTTGTCTCTGATGATGGACTGAAACTGAAAAATAAAACAGAAACTGTTCAATTTTTTATTATAGGCAGTTTTGATATACGTTGATAAAATCTGTAATAGAAGACTAAAGCAAACTGTCTGTGCCCTCTAAGAACTTCATTCCTTCATTCTTAATGAACATAATCAAGTTGGAAATACTATAACTGAACAGGGGTTGTCTTTGGGAACTACAGGTGAATAGGAGTTAACCATGGCCCTAGGACTCAAGTGAAAAACATCTTAATAATGGAATTTACAAGTAGATGGATAAACTATGTCTAAATAGAAAATCTGACAAACTAAAAAAGAATGTTTTAAGAATCTTGCAAATTTAAATTTGTAAAGAAAATGAACAGATATAGAAATAAAGTATGTTTTAAGCACAAGTATCTTGCTCAGCAACTGAATGCCAAACATTCCACTTTGAAAGAAGAATTTGATCCATTTTCTCTAAGAACACTGTTGATCATTTGCTATCCACCTAATTTTATCTTTAACTCAGACTGTCTTTATTAAAAGAAAAACTGAAGGATTCTATTGAGTTGGCCAAGAAGTTCTTTTCAGTTTTTCTCTATCATCATACAGGCTTCCCAGGTGGCACTAGTGGTAAAGAACCCGCCTACCAGTGCAGGAAACATAAGAGATGCAGGTTCAACTCCTGAGTGGGGAAGACTCCCTGAAGGAGCCACGGCACCCCACTAAAGCATTCTTGCCTAGAGAATCCCACGGACAGGGGAGCCTGGTGGGCTACGGTCCATGGGGTGCAAAGAGTTGACATGACTGCAGTGACTTTAGCACGCATATATGTATCATCGTACAGAAAAACTCAAACTTTCTGGCCAACCCAATGTTTTGTACATTAACTGAAATCACATCTAAGACTTCATTAACTTAGATGATTGTAAAATTTCCAAATTCCAAACTAATAATTGAGAACACTGCTGAAAAGTTTCTTGTAGGGAACCTCCCTTCAGCCCTAAAATTCTGACTCCACCTCCAAATCAGAATCTCCTAAAAATATGTGTAATACCATGGGAGTGGCCATGATACATAAGCAAGTCTACAATGAGGCACAAAAACTACTCTCCCTTTAACAATGATTTTCCTTTTTGATTTCCTCTCCTTAACAAATTTGAGAACATATAACAGATGCAATCTTCAGTAATATACAACTATATAACAAATTTTAAGCTATAACTGACAATTATAATCAAGAACAATTACAATCCTTAGTAGGAGACCTTTCCATTCTATTGTAACTTTCAATAAGCCAGTATTCTTCTAATAAATATTATTTTAAACACAAAGTAATAACCAACTGAAATCTACAGCTCCATTAAAAAATGAAACAGACTAGTGCAAGGGGAGGACAGTCAGGACAGACTAACACAGAACAGTAAAAAACAGCAGAAGGAAGACACCAGAGTGGTATTACATCTCTTTCTTCAAAGGCCAAATATTTAGTTAGCATATGGCCCAAAGCATGTCTTAATTATCCCTCAAATGCTTTAGAGAAACTTTTTTAAAAGCATGGAATTAAAGAGAATGGTCATAAACATCTCTTAATGATGCTTCTTGTTTTTCATGAGTAATAACGACAGATTTCCAGATTGGTGAGCATAAGGTGTGTCTACACATGACACATCTGAAATGCTTCTGATTTTAAGCCTAAGCCTGCTCTCAAAAAAAGATTATCATGTTGACTTACCAAGGATGTAAAACATTCTTATAAACTGGTTTAAGTAATAAATACTGCAACTTATATAGAAATTATTTCAAATGAGGATTAGTCACTACAAAAACAGTAAATTGATAAATTAAGATAGTGAACTCTCAGTAAATCAAAACCAAATGTTTCCCCCAGTAAATAATAAACAAAAAGCTAAATATAAGAACAAACAGAAGTCTCAATAAAATTTAGCATGAGTTCGTAAAATTTATGTTAAATACTCACCACTAATGTTGAGTTCAAACGAAATAAGCTTATAAATAATCTATAATACTACTTTCTAATTTCATATTCTACTATATCGTTTAAAGTACTTACAAACTTACCCAAATGAAGCAATGTAAACTGGGCTGCCAGCTCCTTTGCATCTTCTAACGTAGTACAGAGTTTGTCTGGCATGAAGTAACTCTGGGATCCATTTGCAATAGCAGGAATGATGATTTTATATACCAAGAGTACTTTCCCATCTTGACTTGTTGTTGAATACAAATAATACTCTGGTGGTGCCCAATTATTTTTGTTGCAGTAATAATCCAAATGCATTACTGCAGAATTGAAATGATTAGATTTTAAAGAATACATACTAATTGGAGTAAGCTTTGTCCCAGGAAAAAACGGGTAAGTGCACCTTTCAATTTCAGGGGGGCTTGGGCTATGCTGGCCATTGAGACGAGCTGGAAGAGCTGGCGGCTTGCCTAGAATTTTGGGGTGACTCTCTTCTTTGTTAGCAAACACAATCAGGTTTTCAGAATTAGGGCTAATCTGACCATTAAGATGCTGTCTCCAGGTGTTCTCTTTATTCACAGGTTTTGCCAGTGTCACCTCAATACTGGCTCCATCGATGCACTTTCCATTCATTACTGACATGGCAGCCACTGCATCTTCACGATTGAAAAAGTGAACAAAAGCATAATCTCTAAGTTTCTTCACTCGCTCAACTGTACCAGGCTTGAATTTATTGAATTCTGCTTTAATTGTTTCCTCAGTAGTTGAGATCATAAATTTCGTACATAGAGAACTTTAACTCTCTGCATGGTTTCCTCATCAACCTCTTTCTCTGGGTCAGCCCAATCCACCTGAATGGTATGGCCCCACAGTTGGAAGGTTCCTGTAAAAAAATAAATTAATTTGAAGACAATTAAATCAAAATCAAAAATAAGTAAAACTGTTTCTCCAAAGAAACAGAAACTCAAGTACATATAATGTATTTGGTAAAGTATTAGTTTCCTATTCACATAAGTTTTTACTAAGGTGAACTGAGACAGTGAAATTAATTCTGAGAGTCAAAAGAACAAATACAATTCAAAGACAGACCTTTATTAGAAGGATTAGGTACTGTCCTTTTTATTTTTATCAAACAACAACTAAGAGCTAAACAAAACTGTATACATTCAGTAAATCAGTAAACTGTTAACAAATGACTCATTTTATAGGATCATATTCTTTTAGAATCATTTGTTTTACTTTCTTAATTTCTATTCCTCTTCAAGGGCACTACATATTTTCATAAATTGATCTACGAGGGACTGCTATTTTTTTCAAATGTATAGTAAGGTTAACATAGAAAAATAACCTTTGAAAAAGGATAAATTTACCTGGAATTAGTTTTCTCCTAGCCATAGCAGCAGCTCTGTGAGATTCATATTCCACAAATGCAAAACCACGATTTTTGGTCTTATCAGTTGCACTTGGGTAAACAATGACATCTACAACTCCTTCTGTAACTTTCTTCATTTCATCCAAGATTTCTTCTTTCTTCTTTTCTTTTGGAATAGCTCCAATAAATAATCTGCAATTATCCAAGCTTACACACACACCAATAAATTTTCCTGGTCTAATTTCATAATTATTAAGAATTCTAATGGCTAACTGGGCTTCTTCTTTTGTAGTATACATCACAAAAGCATAACCTCGATTTTCACCACTAAATTCCATCATAAGTCGAAATTCATATATTTTCCCAGCTCTTTCAAATACAGGAACTAACTCATCTTCATACATATCACGAGGTATTTTTCCTAAAAAACTTCACAACCTCGAGGCGGAGGTGGACCTTCCCAACCTGAAAGACAAAAATAGACAAATCCTAATAAGGTATTTATGTTTACTATTGAATAATTCATTCCACAGATTTACTGTGAGCCTTCCGTATGCCATGCACTATTATACATACTGGGGATACAACAATGAACAAGCTGGAAGCCGCCTTCCTTCACGAAGCTTACATTCAACAGAAAAAGAAGACAATGAGTAGGGAGTGCTATGAAGCAAAATAAAGCCACAGAAGGGTTGATATTTTTGGTAATCAGGTACATCTTTCTAAGCACATGAGGTTTAAGCAGAGATCTGAATTAAATGAAGGAATGAGCCTTGAGAATATATCAGAAACAAGAAAAGCAAGTGCTTTTTATATTAGTTATATTAGAACAGCACACAGCAAGAAGGTCTGTATGGGAAACGGATACTTGAGGGAGGAGTAAAATGACAGGCAAAGCAGCCATCACTGCCGTTAGAGGCCACGATTCTCGTTTAAGTCTCACAGAAAGTTAACCGGAGGGTTTTGAGCAAGGAAACTGTACTGGCTGTTGGTAGAAAGGCAAAACATTATATCTAATCATCTGCTTGCATCTAGTATAAACACCACTCCTCTACTTGTTACTCTTTCTGATTCCTCCCCAAATGCCCTCCCCTTTCCTAGCTAGAGCCCACTTTCCCCACTGACCTAATCCTGACTTATTTCTTAACTGCTACTTAAACCAACAGTAGAATGTTTAGGGTAAGACATGCATAACAAATATAATCTACCTCCTCTCCTTCACAACAGTAAAAATGACTGTTGAGGTCTTAAAGCGGTTTCAAGGTAAGAGCTATTTGTTTGAGATACTTGTGGAGATATATATCTAATGTAAATGACTGCATAAAACATCCAATTTTTTTGAACATAGAAAAAATCCACACCTGGAGGTGGACCACCAAACTTTCTTTGCCCATTTTCTTGAACCATGTTGTATCCAGTCTTTTCCATCAAAGCAAGCAGCGCCGCTCATTCTGGGTACCAGTCCGGACTTTGCTGCATCCGTTTGTTCCGTCTATAGTTTCTTCACTCATGGCTGCAGGTCCTAAAGGAAAGTGTAAGAGAGGTGTTTATGACTCAGAGCTCCAGGAGGAACCTATGAAGCATTTCTCTGAGATGCAAAAAACCAAGAACAGTTGTGGCTGCTACATTCAGAGAGCACTGGAGCCTTGGCCCCAAAGTTCCTCCCTACAGGGAAAGCTGGGAAGCTCTTTTAATGTCTCTAACCAGTGAAGCAGTACCTTTATAAGGCATAAGCTACAAAGAAAGGGATGCAAAAGTGAAAAAGACAAAGGAACAACAAAAACAAAAGTGGAAAAACAGGAGTAAGTGAAAGGAGTTAGAGGAGAAAACAGCCAGCAGAAATAGTAACAAAGTATTCAGAAATTCTAAAATGGTATAGCTAAAATTAGGTGACCTGAGAAAGTCCTTCTTAGTTCTAAAATATCTGAGTTTTCTTCTGAGTGATGAGAAATACAGCTACAAACATCCATTATCATATATACCACACCCACAAAGTCCTTTTACAGTTCCTCCCAAGTGACCCAGTTGCATCAATGATACACTTCTGAAGACAACACAGAAGACAAGTAGCTCATGCATCCACACAGCTAAATGTAGCAGTCCAAGGCTCTTTATTAAGCTTCCAGTCATTATCAAACTGCCTACTGAGTTTGCCTAGCAAGCACTAAGAATGAGATTTTTAACTGGCATCTTGAATTCAACAGATTTAAAACTGAATGTCATTTTATCCTTCAAACCTGTTGCTTCCTATTTTACCTTATCTCCATCAATTCATCTGGCCAACTGATAATGGCACCACAAGGATGACTTATTACTGCTTCTCCAAACTGTCACAGCCAGAAACTCGGGGACTTAATCCTGAGGCCTTCCTTTGACTCAGCTAATCAGCCACAAAAACCTGCATATATTCCCTTCTAAATATTTCTTGAAATCAACCTTTTCCTGTATATCCCCACAGCCTGTTCTCATTATATCTTACTTAATTCAGCATAGTCATTTTTCATCACTCAGGATCCATAGGGGATGATTCTAGAACTCCCAAGGACACCAAAACCCACATATGCTCAAACCTTCACATAAAATAGCATAATCGTTTGCCTATAACCTATGCTGTTGCTGCTGCTAACCTAAGCATATCTTCCCATATACTTAAACCATCTCTATAGATTACTTACAATACAATATAAACGTAATATAAAGAGTTGTAAATACAATGCAAATGCTATATATGCCAGTATGTGTGGCAAATTCCAGTCTGAGAAACTTTCTGGAACTATTTTTCAAACATTTTTGATCAAACATTGGTTGAATTTGCAGTTGTGGAACCATGGATACAGAGAGCTGACTATGCTAGGTTCCTAACCATTGTTTCAGAGATTTTGTCCCTTTCAGACAAAATCTCAATGCTGTCAAGATGATATAAAAATATGTACCTGACTACTTTAAGCTTCTACAGATCAAAACTAAAGGGGAAATGAGTGAATTTACTTTATCTTAGAATCAAAAAGGCTCTTCTAAGAAATAAACAAAAAAGCCTCAAAGAAAAATAGTACTAAATTACTTTTACTATCCTGGTGGTTCCAACGGTAAAGAATCTGCTTGCAATGTGGGAGACTTGGGTTTGAACCCTGGGTTGGGAAGATCTCCTGGAGAAGGGAAAGGCTACCCACTCTATATTCTGGCCTGGAGAGTCCATGGGGTTGCAGAGTTGGACATGACTAAGTGACTTTCACTTCATTTTTACTACATAAGTATTAACTATTCTGAAGGCAGAAAATTACAAATGGGGGGAAATGATCTACAACATAACATAATAAAAACCTAATTTTCTTAAAGTAGAAAGAGCAGCATGGTATCATAATTAAGAACAAACTCAGGTACCTAAATGATTGCTTAGATGTGATCTCTGGTTCCTCCCCTTATTAGCTATGGCTTTGGGCAAGTTTAGGCTTCCCTGGTGGCTCAGAGGTTAAAGCGTCTGCCTCCAATGGGGAGACCCAGGTTCGATCTCTGGGTCGGGAAGATCCTCTGGACAAGGAAATGGCAATCCACTCCAGTATTCTTGCCTGGAGAATCCCATGGACTGAGAAGCCTAGTAGGTTACAGTCCACGGGGTCGCAAAGAGTCGGACACGACTGAGCAACTTCACCACTTGGGCAAGTTTGGCCTCAGTTTGTCTCTAAAACTAGAAAATAACAGTTTCTATTTCATAAGGTTGCTGACATAAGCATAAAGGGCTTAAAATAGTAGTTTGCATATAAGCACTGTAAATTTATTATCTAATTAATACAATAATATATATACTTAATGTTAACTTTTAGGAAAATAATACCATTGTATAACAAATCAATAAAACAATAAAAAAACACTGCAGACCAGGGACTGCAAATATGAATTCACTCATTCATTTATTCAATGAATGTTTATTAAGGACAAACTGTGTGCCAGACACTATTCATTTAGTCTGGGATACATTAGTAAGGTAAAAATCAAAATTGCTCCCTTGCAGAGCTTATACTCCAANTAAAAAACACTGCAGACCAGGGACTGCAAATATGAATTCACTCATTCATTTATTCAATGAATGTTTATTAAGGACAAACTGTGTGCCAGACACTATTCATTTAGTCTGGGATACATTAGTAAGGTAAAAATCAAAATTGCTCCCTTGCAGAGCTTATACTCCAAGAAGAGAAACAAATGATAATACAAGTAATATGTAAATAATATGTTAAAAGATAAGAGGAGGAGGAAAATGAACAGGGTACATGGTTGAGGAAGAGGTGTGCAGAAGACAGTGTACAATTTTAATCAGATAACTAATATTCAGAGGTTCCTGAGAAGATAACATCTGAGCAAAAAACTGAGGAACCTGGCCATTGCAGTTATTCGAGAGCACCACCACAAATGGAAAAATGAGGACAGAAGCCCAAGAATAGAAGTGTGCATGGCACATAAGAGGTGAGCAAGGGGACCAGTATGGTAAAGGCAAGAAGAGAACAGTAGGAGATGAAGTCTGCAAGGTAACAAGCTGTCACGTCACACAAATCTTAAGTCAGGTGCTGAAGGTCCTCAGCATTGATTCTGAGTAAATGTGGAGCCACTAGAGATTCTGAGCCTGGCACTGCTGCGATTCATGGGGTCACAAAGAGTCAGACATGACTGAGCGACTGAACTGAACTGATCTCTACAAGAGGTTCATGGTTTCTTGAAAACAAAATGTTACAGGGTTTAAAAAAAAAAAGAAAAGAAAACCCTGTATCTTCCAGCCCAGGGATTCTCATGATGTACTCTGCATAGAAAGAAGTTAAATAAGCAGAGTGACAATATACAGCCTTGACGTACTCCTAAGCAAGATGAAAAGACAGCCTTCGGAATGGGAGAAAATAATAGCAAATAAGCAACTGACAAACAACTAATCTCAAAAATATAGAAACAATTCCTACAGCTCAATTCCAGAAAAATAAACAACCCAATCAAAAAATGGGCCAAAGAACTAAATAGACATTTCTCCAAAAAAGACATACAGATGGCTAATAAACACATGAAAAGATGCTCAACATCACTCATTATCAGAGAAATGCAAATCAAAACCACAAAGAAGTACCATTTCACGCCAGTCAGAATGGCTGTGATCCAAAAGTCTATAAGCAATAAATGCTGAAGAAGGTGTGGAGAAAAGGGAACTGTCTTACACTGTTGGTGGGAGTGCAAACTAGTACAGCCACTATGGAGAACAGTATGTAGATTCCTTGAAAAACTGGAAACAGAACTGCCTTATGACCCAGCAATCCTACTGCTGGGCATACACACCAAGGAAACCAGGATTGAAAGAGACATGTGTACCCCAATGCTCATCACAGCACTGTTTATAATAGCCTGGACATGGAAGCAACCTAGATGTCCATCAGCAGATGAATGGATAATGAAGTTGTGGTAGATATACACAATGGAGTATTACTCAGCCATTAAAAAGAATACATTTGAATCAGTTCTAATGAGGTGGATGAAACTGGAGCTGATTATACAGAGTGAAGTAAGCCAGAAAGAAAAACACCAATACAGTATACTAATGCATATATATGGAATTTAGAAAGATAGTAACAATAAACCTGTATGCAAGACAGCAAAAGAGACACAGATGTATAGAACAGTCTGTTGGGCTCTGTGGGAGAGGAAGAGGGTGGGATGATTTGGGAGAATGCATTGAACCATGTATAATATCATATATGAAAGAAATCGCCAGTCCAGGTTAGATGCATGATACAGGATGCTTGGGGCTGGTGCACTGGGATGACCCAGGGGAATGGTACAGGGAGGGAGGTGGGAGGGGGATTCAGAATGGGGAACACGTGTACACCCTTGGTGGATTCATGTTGATGTCTGGCAAAACCAATACAATATTGTAAAGTAATTAACCTACAATTAAAATAAATAAATTTATATTTAAAGATGGAATTATTTTAAAATAAACAAAAGATTTGCACATTCCTCCAAGGAGAATTTCAAATCTCACTTAATATATCCCCTCATATACAGAGTGTGAAAATAACTAAATGATAGGCCATCTCTCAGAGTGGATAATATCATGGCAAAAAGCATTGCAGTAGACAAGGGCTGTTATTTTCAAATAAAAAAATAGAAAACCATTATCCCATTTATGAATGCCTGGTTTTTGTGCTTTGTATGTCCTGCTCCTTGTATTAGACTGATTTACTTTAATTACACTTAACTAGAAGAATCTTTTTTGTTTGTTTTTGTGCCTCAACCCTAAAGCAGTTAAAGAGATCCGCTAACTGATACTTTCCAACTATGAGGAGGGTTGATATTGGCAGTTTTCTTGCATTCTTTGCTTACTGCAGTGCCCATCCTCAGACTAATTTCAAGTCAGCTGGGGCACAGACTCCTGGATTCATGCATGGTTTTCAGGCAAGAAATGTCTGTGACCTGGTGTGAGTCTTCCTACAGGGAGTCTCTCACTTTGTATCCTAAATGGAGGTCTTCAACACCCGATAATGTCTGTTGCCCCATCTTTGATGGAGGATGACTGTGGCCCTTGTGGGTTAAACAAAGTAATTCATAAAAAAGGCTTAGGACAGAGCATATCACATAATCAACATGCTGTGCAGTGCTTCTATTCAACATTCTTTTCATCTGCTTCATTGCATTCAGGGTGCACTTGTTATCTCTGGCATTTAACCCTCAACTCCCTCAGATCAGCTTTATTTGGATACACTTCTACCTTGGGTAGCTTTGAACTGCCTTGGCTGTTAGGGCCCCTGGGAACTCCAACTTTGGCATGAGATGCTTGCCTATTATCCCAGCTGGCTTATATTCTCTCATTCTTCATGGGGGATGGGAGGACCCAAAACTATTTGGAGTTCAGCTGCTTCATAAATCACATTGCATTTCAGCTTATTCAATATTTTATGAATAATTGTGTGGAGACAAAGGAAAGAAGGGCATTTATATTACTTAGGCAGCTTAGGGGTGTCTGTGATGTCGCGGTTACATTGCATTCAGGGGAATTCAACTCTGCTCTCTTGTGTCTGCCAGGTCTGGACAAAAGACGTCTGTCATTCCCATTCAGACGAAAGAACATCAATATCAACAATACGTGTGAGTTTGGAGTCATCTGAAGCCAGCACATTTGTCTTTTCAGCCAAGTTTGAGAGAGCAGAGAGTGTCTGCATTGCCAAACATGTGGGACACACAAACATTCTCCTCAAGTCTCTTCTCCAACCTGCTGCAATCTGGCCCCAGCCTGAACTTTAGACCAGAGCTATGCTGAAGTGTTCCTGGATCAGCTCCTGTTACATTTCCTGGCACCAGCATGGCTAATCCAAACACTGAGCACAGAATAGTGGGCACTGTGTTCAGACAAAGGAGAGACCTTTGGAAATTTCTTCATGCCTCAGTTTTCTCATCTGAAAAACAGAATTAGTAAGGTTGCTACTTTTAACGGTGGTTGTAACGAGTAACTAGATAATTCATATAAAATGCCTAGGACATTGGCAGGCACAAGGTAAGAGATTCATAGGTGGGAGGTGCTGCTATTTCTTCTTACTTAGTGATGGCCACATGCAGTCATACTTGATAAAATTCAGAGCTGTGCTGTCTGGACAAAATGGGAGAAAAAGAAGTTGATGAATGTTGCTGGGCTCCTTCACTCACTCAGTGATGATTGCTTTCTCCAGTTTACCCTTCAGTCTTCAGTAATCCCTATACACAGTCACTCCCAAGAAATATCTGAAATTCATTTGCACTGATACGAAAATATTTCTAGAAACTCAAAGTGAGACCTCCCCTAAGAGGAATATTTCATACTTTAGAGAATAAATATAAACTTTGGTTAAAGAAAAAAAAGTTGTATAAAGTTCACTAATGGGGTTCATTCATTCTTCAAAACTTTCTTAACATCTCCTGTTGCCAAGCACCCTGCTATGTACTCCCTGCTACAGAGAAGTTTAAGATAGGGTCTTCCAAAACCTGGTAGGGACCATATATTCATAAACAGCTAAGTATCAAGCACAATGACTGATACAATGCCTCATCTGTAAAAGACTTCAAAAGAGGACTTTTATTTCCAGCGAAGGAAAGTAATTGGATTGGAGGGAAGAATTTATGTATTTCAAAGAATAGGAAATCAAATCACCTGGGCAGTTGTCTGCTTCTATTAATGGAAAAAATGCCTTTGGATCCCTGATAGCTGCTGGCAGGAGATATATACATATATACTCAAAATGGGTACAATCAATTACATTTTTTTTTCCAGAATTCCTTTAATTTCTACATAAAGCTGGTTTGAGGCTTGATACCAGGTTGGAAAAGTGGGCTGGGAGTGTGTCTTCAAGCTCCATTTGCCTAGTGATCATGCATTTTGTTTAGATTGAATGTTTACTTATAGTGATTTGTGGTGCTGAGGAAGGTGCCATGATTCTATTAGAATTCATGGTACCTTTGATGGTTGGATGGCATCACAGACTCAATGGATGTGAATCTGAGTGAACTCTGGGAGTTGGTAATGGACAGGGATGCCTGGTGTGCTGCGATTCATGGGATCGCAAAGATTCGGACACGACTGAGCAACTGAACTGAACTGAACTGAACTTGAGCTATCCCTCTTATTATGCAAATTGGGAATTAATAACTGAAAACTGGATATCCCAGCTTCAACCTCAAGTTACATAAAAGCTGAATAAGCAGCTTCCAGGTGACTGATTTTGGTTTCTCAGTAATTAATGATTATATTTTATATGATTTTCTCTAAACTAATTATATTTCATATGGTTTTAAAAAAGACTCCTAATAATACTGGTTACGAGGATCAAAAGGATTTTAGAAATGCTTTGTAAAGATAAAATTTCATATGCTATGTCCTCACCTTTTTCTAAAATTGTGATATTGGCATGATCATTTCCATTTTACAAATGGGGAAACTGAAGCTCTGAACAATTAACTTGTGTATCCAGAGATATACAATTAAGAAATTTGGAGGGAAGTTTCAAGTCTAGGTTTTCTTGGTCCAAATTCTCTATCTTCTCCCTTAAGACAATTGGATTACATTTTATCAAGGAAAGGAATTTGATACATTTTATCAAGGAATTCCAAATTCGAGTCATTAATTTTATGGAATACTGATTTTTCAAGAGAAAACAGAAAATTTAAGTGAACAATATTACAACACTGTTGGGTATCAGAAGGAAAAAGAGAACTCATATCTCCTGTCTTCTCCATTAGACTGAATTGCCCTGCTCTTTCTGACTGTGAAGTTCAGAAACAATCAAGGCAGATTTCCCTTCCCATGTATTTTATTCCACTTGATTTCCTATCTGTTTGAGTTAGCAATGCCTTAGGTAAGAGGAAATTCTGGAGTCAATTTAAGTCTGCTATTAATTATTTCTCTGAATTTATGAGAAAATTGAATTAGAGCCTATAGCTTGGAGATATGAAAAATGCTTTTTGTTGTTGTTGTTGTTGTTTAAACTGTAACCACTCGGTTAATCATCTGAATTTAGAAGGGGGAATTTTGACTAGAAACTACAGTTAGAAACCCGTGGCCCAGGAGAGCTGAGCCTGTTTATTGACGATACCAGTGCAAAGTCAGAATTAGAAAACTGAGTGCTAAGGAGGCCCTGCGTCCTGCAGCAAGGAGGGGAAGGGCAAAAGGTGAATTGTATTTTTTAAGCTTGTCACTTTGAAAACTCCCTGCCTCAAAATGCATTTCCAGGATTGTCGACTTCACAGCAGCAGTGAAGCGGGAGAAGCAAAGGCATCTTTGGAAGGAACGGACATAGCAGCACTTAATCTCTCCCCAGGCTTGTGAGAACCTGCTTATTTGGCAGGTTTTTCCAAGCGTGCTCTGTTCCATGGACAATGGGGTTGGCAATCTGGAGACTGTAGCTTCATAATAGAGAGGCTTTGGGGAGAGAAGCTTCGTTTTAAAGGGATCTAAATGGATAAGTATTAAATGACTTCCCAGAAAAAAAAAGTTCAAATAGTTATTGAATATATTCAGGTTCCGTTCTGATCTCTTTCTTTGAACACTCGAACCCTTTTTCATTGGGTATTATGCTGCAATTTTATGGTAGGTTAAATGATGCCACCATGTGCATTGAAGTTATTCTTAAGATGGCTATTATAGCACTTCTTCTGTAACATTGAATAGCTCATCAATGAATGACATCTCTATTTTCCAACCATTTTTGAAATAGTGTGTGGTAAGTAACCAGAAAAGCTGATAGAGCTCACCTGTGTTCTGGTTGGAATTGCATCACTACTGAACCCTATTATGATTTTAGTCAAAGATTTTAACTTTAAAATATATCACTAACAGCCTGTGTTGAGGCTAATGCTCTTTGTAAAGAGTAGAAACACATAGAGTAGTTTTTTAAAAAGAAAGAGAGAGGCTTGTTTTATGAGAATACAAGAGAAAATCATACATACAAAATAATAGGTTGAGTTCAGCTGGGCAGCATGGAGACTGATTCACTCGAGATTTACAGATCAGAACATAAGATGACTTATGAATTAAGATGCTTATGGTTATTTAGATATTGTATGCTCAAGAACTATGTGTAGAAAAAATGAGTATCTTTTATCATATATGTCAAGAAATGGTACATATACACAATGGAGTATTACTCAGCCATTAAAAAGAATAAATTGGAATCAGTACTAGTGAGATGGATGAAACTTGAGCTGATTATACAGAGTGAAGTAAGCCAGAAAGAAAAACACCAATACAGTATACCAACACATATATATGGAATTTAGAAACATGGTAATGATAACCCTGTATGTGAGACAGCAAAGAGACACAGATGTATAGAATGGACTTTTGAACTCTGAGGGAGAGGGAGAGGGTGGGATAATTTGGGAGAATGGCACTGAAACATGTATACTATCATGTAAGAAATGAATTGCCAGTCTATGTTCAATACAGGATATAGGATGCTTGGGACTGGTGCATGGGGATGATCCAGAGAGTTGATATGGGGTGGGAGGGGGTTCAGGATTGGGAACTCATGTACACCTGAGATGAATTCATGTCAATGTATGGCAAAACCAATACAGTAATGTAAAGTAAAATAAAGTAAAAATTAAAATTAAAAATAAATAAATAAATAAATAAAGATACTTTGGTTGTAGATTATTTCAAAACCTAACAAAATAGCCAGAGACCAAGACTCTTTTTTTGAGAGGTTCTTTCCACTCTGTCAATCTTCAGTGTGGTGCTTCAGTTGGTCGCCTCATAGTCACAGGATGGCTGCTATATTTCTAGATATTAGATCCTTCAGTTCAGTTCAGTTCAGTCACTCAGTCATGTCCAACTCTTTGCAACCCCATGAGCTGCAGCAGGCCAGGCCTCCCTGTCCAACATCAACTCCCGGAGCACACCCAAACCCATGTCCATTGAGTCGGTGATGCCATCCAACCATCTCATCCTCTGTCATCTCCTTCTCCTCCTGCCCTCAAACTTTCCCATCATCAGGGTCTTTTCAAATGAGTCAGCTCTTCACATCAGGTGGCCAAAGTATTGGAGTTTCAGCTTCAACATCAGTCCCTCCAATGAACACCCAGGACTGTGTGTTTGCACATTTACCAGAATTTCATCTGAATTAACATAATGTTAATTTTACATGATATTAATATATCAGTAATATAATTGAAATGTGACCACAGTAATGGACTCACTATATTGTATACTTAAAAACTTGAATTTTGCCTTAATATATTTGAAATAAATGACCTAATAATTTGAAATGTATTAATTTCATCCCTGTTTAAAGGACTCTTCTATAAATTTATTGAAACATGCAAACAGCGTCACTCATTATGGTTATTATCATCCACATCCTACTCTTAAGGAAACCAGGAGCCCCATGAAAAAAGCTTTCAGATAATAGAAAATAATTAGTGAAAATATCAAAGTAAAAGTATAGAATCTTTTAAAGGTCATTTTTTTACAACTGAAAAATCTTTATTTGACCAAATACTTAGTTGATTTTGATGAATACAAGATATTTTCATCCTCCAATTTTCAAAGTCCTATTTTAATTTAATCTGTAGGTGTTCTTTCCTCATTCTCTTGACCTCTAAGGACCTTCTCATTGTATGATGAATTCAGACATTCTCATTAGAATGAGAGCAACATTTCAAACTCCTCTTCTATAGGGTACTTGCTAGAACTTTATTATGCTAATTTAATTTTTGAATCAAATACCTATGAGCACATGTAGGGCTAAACAATTTTCTTCCATTTCATTTTTCATTGTATTGAAATTATTTTATCAAGTTCTTTTCCACATAAACTTTATACCAAATATTTAATTCATCAATCACTTTTTAAAAATTCCACATCAAATAGGATAAGTTTTCCTTTTTGTATTTCTATCAAGTCCAATCTTCTCAATTTAAAGCTAAAAAAAAAAAATTGTTTCTTTAAGATTTTATTCCTCCATTATTTTTTGTCCAATAACAAATTTTACTCTGTACATTTTAGCTATTGTGAATTTCATTTTTAAAGAATGAGTAAGAGACATTATTTCTATTATGTCTAATTGTTCCCCAATGTTTATTTGCCATATTCAGTGTTCTTAAGAAACGTTTCTTGTTTTTTTTTTTTTTTTCTTTTTCTACTTTTGAAAGTTATTCTTAAGGGAAACCAACAAGTATCTCAATTTCTAGAACTGTATTCTTGCCATCTTATGGCACCAGAATCTAGAACAGTCTATTCAGTGTGTATTATTAAATTGAATAAAATACAGCCCATGATTTTCATGTACATCTACTTATTGCACTAGATCTTACTAGATGCAGTGAGTAGTTCAGTTCAGTTGCTCAGTCGTGTCTGATCTTTGCAGTCCATGAAGTCACAATGAACTACGCATTGCATCTAGCAAGATCTAGTGCTAGACTGTGTTTGAGGTCAAAGGGTAAGATGATATTTCATCCCTCAGTGGCCTTTCAACTCAGGTGAAGTAATGCATTGTGGATGAATGAAAATATAACCACAATCAGGATTGTTTGTAAGAGTAAATAAATTTGTGATACCTAAAATGAACACTTAAAAATTATCTCATTTCTAGGCCAAAAAAAAAAGCTGTAGTAGGACATTCTAAGAGTAAAAGTGTAATACAAAGGAATATGAAAAAGATGGACTAGCACAGGTTGGCACCCTAATTTGAACTCTTCTCTCATTCATTCCCTGTATTCTATTTATCCATTCATTCATCTATTATTACTTCTCTTTAGTTATATCTTACGATGACCAATATATCTACCTTTTCATTTTTCTATCATTTGGACCCTTTGGGGACTCGATGACTGTAATTAACCTTTCAACCGGAAAACTGTGCATATTTTCGTACATGAAACTATGGAATCAGCAACTCTGAATCCTACTTATGTACCTACATTAGGCTCATTTCTTCCAAGCAGAGTAATCTGGGTACTACTTTGACTGGAATCATTGGTTCCAATACCTCTGAGCCTTTTCTTATACATCCTTAAAAGCACAAGAGAGTAGGTGATCAGTAGACATTAGAGTCCAAATTAACATAACCTACTGAGAGCTTTAAATTTTTTTAACATATCTGTTTTTTAAGAAATCCAAATAACTTTGTAATATACAGTACCTATGTCTGTATTTTGCTTGCTTGCTCAGTTGCTTCAGTTATGTCCAACTTTTTGTGACCCTATGGACTATAGTCTGCCAGACTCCTCTGTCCTCTGTCCATGGGATTCTCCAGCAAGAATACTGAAGTGGGTTGCTACGCCCTCCTCCAGGGGATCAAACCTAGGACTCTTGCATTGCAGGCATGTTCTTTACCACTGAGCCACTGGGGAAGACCCTATACCTGTTTATTTATACATAAATCAGATTATGAATTATTTGCCATCTAAAAAGTTTGTTTCTACATACTATCAACATGTTAGTGAATATGACTCCCTTCCTTTGCCACACACCTTGTGGATGTAAGAAGTAGATTGAAAACTACCTGGTAAGGACTAGGTTCAGATTATGCTAAATGTTTCCCCCAGCCTGACAGAAAAAAAAAAAAAAATCCTTCACAATCTGACCTTATTTGGTTATGTCTCTTTCCTATCCTTGCCCAGAATTGAAATATCTACTCCAGACTCAAGTTATCCAGAACTCTGTCCATTCTCTCCTCCATGCCTTTGTTCACACTGCACTAACTACTAAAATGCCCATGCTCCTTTCACTGTGCCATCTCTTGTTCATCCTTTCAAACCCAACTCAGTGTCTCCTTTGGAAGCCTTTCCTAATCTGCTAAATCTCCAACTGATAGTACATTTACTCATTGCTCATTCACCATCTCTTCCTGAGTGTTCCCTCTGCTAGCTATATTATCCATATTCTTATCTCCCTTATATTCCAGAATAATGTCTGGAATGCAATGGATGCCCAGTAAATGTTTGTTGAAGTCAACTCAGTTAAGCATGGTGAAGCACACCTGGAAATTTCCAAGGACAATGTTGATAAAAGAAAAGCAAAGTGCTGACAGATGTATTCTGCTGCTGCTCCTGTTGCTGCTGCTGCTAAGTCGCTTCAGTCGTGTCCGACTCTGTGTGACCCCATAGATGGCAGCCCACCAGGCTTCCCCATCCCTGGGATTATCCAGACAAGAACACTGGAGTGGGTTGCCATTTCCTTCTCCAATGCATGAAAGTGAAAAGTGAAAGTGAAGTCACTCAGTCGTGTCCGACTCTTAGCAACTCCAGGACTGCAGCCTACCAGGCTCCTCTGTCCATGGAATTTTCCAGGCAAGAGTACTGGAGTGGGTCACCATTGCCTTCTCCATACATGCTAGCACTATGGTGTAAATAGTGGAAATAAAGTGGAAGAAACAACGTTAAAAGACAAGCCTTGCAAATAGAGTGAAGAAAAAAAGAGGGTCGATGTCTGAAGTTTCCAGACAAAGTGATAATGAGAGTGGAAGAGTCCTTAGTTTTATTCTGATGGGAACAGTTATGAGCAGAAATCATGTCAAAAGGAGAGGATGAAAGCTGAGCTCAGAGGTCAGCTACAAAGTGCCTTAAATACTGGTGGGAAAATATGAAGACCACTTGCAAACCAACAGCCTTCCATCATCAAGGAGAGTCAAGCTGAAGATGAACCTTGTAGTGACAGCAGGAGAGAAAGCAGGTATTCTCTTGAATGAAGCCCCATTAGACACTGTTACACAGCTATTAACAAGCATGAAAATGAAGCTAAGACAGCTTGATAGGGATGGGGCCTACCGAGGTTTCTAACTACATTCACACTCCCAAAGCCTAGCTAGGCAAACAAGCATCATTTCCTGAACAGTGTTCCTAGTATCACCCCTTTTTTGTCCCATTGTGTATGTGTTTAGTCCTTAGCCATGTCAAACTCTATGATTCCATGGACTGTAGCCCACCAGGCCCCTCTGTCCATGGAATTTCCAAGGCAAGAATACCAGATTGGGTTGCCAATCTAGGTCTTCTGGAAAGGCAGATTCTTTACCGTCTGAGCGACCAGGGAAACCCTTTATGCCCTTACATCTATAAAATATAAGTGTTCATTTCTCTTTGTTTTAATGCCAAGTTTTTAAATGACCAACTTACTTGTGTATTCATTATGTAATTCCAGGCATAGAAACAGAACACAGGTAATAACAATGAGTTAACAAGAAGCTCCCCCAAGTAGCCTTACTATTTATATTGAACCAGTTTGACCCAGAAAATAATTTCTTTCAAGGCCAGTAACTTTCTTAACTGGAAACTAAATTGGTGGAGGCAAAGAACCAGCTGGTTCCCATGGGCTAGTTCCAAATGACAGCTCTTGCCTATTATGCATTAGGATGTTAGCCTCTGCTAACAATCTCCTGAGGGCCTCTGTCTTACCAGCTTCCTGATCATGTCTTCTTCCCTCCTGGCTTATGAACAACAATCTCAGCTGGGGTTTTTCTTCAGCAAGCCTATGCCAGAGCTGGCCTTGAGCTGAGGCTGGACAGTCTCTAAACATTTGGACTGTTAGAAAAACAGAGATAAGTACTCTTTGGAGAGACTTAAATTTGTTTGCTCATTCATTCATTACACATTCATTCATCCTCCAACTCAGACATAGTCTTTTTTAGTCAATATCTCTTGAGTATATTTGTCTCAGCCATGGTATTCACAATGCTTGTCAGACTTGAAGGATAATCATGTGAGAGGATATATATAGGATACACACACACACACACACACACACACACACACACATATAGATATCTTTGCAACCCCATGGACTATAACCTGCCAGGCTCCTCTGTCCATGGAATTCTCCAGACAAGAATACTGGGGTGGGTTGCTGTTCCCTTCTCCAGGGTATCTTCCCAAACCAGGAATTGAACCCAGGTCTGCTACATTGCAGGCAGATTTGTTACCATCTGGGCTACCAGGGAAGTCATATAAATATATATATGTATACATATAAAACAAATACAGGAAACAAAGTGGCAGTCAAGGTATGTTCTGTCACAGACAACTTTAATCAATATCATTTAAAATGCATTTTAAAAATTCATATTCTTCAGCTCAACCCCTGATTCAGAATCCCTAGAAAACTGAGTAATTTACACTTACAGCCAAATGTTCTCACTGTTCACTAAAATGTGTGAACCACTGCAACAGAGAAAGAAGGAGTGTTTATTTTGAATATTCCCTTGGAAGATTCTAGTGTAATTATTTTTTTTCACATTTTAATTAATTTTATTTTTTAGTTTGTTTTGCTTTACAATACTGTATTCGTTTTGTTACACATTGAGATTAAGAATAAATTTTGAGGTAAAAACTGAGCTCACCAATAATATGTAATGTTTAATCTTTAAAAATGTTTTGTTTAAGTGTCTAAGCCTGAGAAGAGTCTTGAAGATCATGTGGCTTCTTAGAAGTATAGAGCAGGAATGTATTCTTTATTTTACATATGAGGTGAAGTAATTTGTTTAATGTTGTGGAACTCTGACTTCTCATAATTGTGCTTCCAAACAAGAATGAGATCATGCCTGGGAAATTATTTTATCATCTTATCTGCAGAAGAACTATCAAACACAAAATTAATATTTGTTGTTATAGCCTTTGTATTTGGCCACTAATTTAGGAAAAAAAAAAACTCTACCCATAAGTAATATGAATTCATACATCAAAATATTTTTAAATCTGTGTCTAAGCTTCCAAGGATATAGGTTTTATTTGGAAAAGCTTAGGTAAAGGTGGTATTGTACTTTTCTTAGGCATTGCAAGTGAAAAGTGGGTATCAGTTTGGTGTTACTGCTCAACAAGGTGAACTCAGGTTAAATTTGGTGATCTATTAACGACAAGCCCCCCCGCCCCCCAAAAAAATAACATTAAATGAGGACTACTCCAGATCCTGATGGTATTGTGTGATTGACTCATGGCTTTGGGCTTCTGGAAGGAGATAGATGAACAGCTAAATAAAATACAATTGGTAAATAAGGCGATGGAAGGATGCAATGGAAATCATCTTGAAGAATCTGATGGTTCAGCTGAGTTTTGAAGAACAACTAGATATTAACCAAGAGAATCAAGTGTATATGTGAGGTGGGATGTGTGTGTGTGTGTCTGTGTGTGTGTCTGTGTGTGTGTGTCTGTGTGTCTGATGTAGAGGAAGGGGTAGACGGTAGTGAGAAATGAAATAGTTCCTCTACATTCCATCTCTGTTTTTCACCTGTCCATGAGGCAGCTCACCTACCCTTCCATCAATCTGGTCCAACTCATGAGTTTGGCACCAACACAAAAACAACCACTAAACACCGGTTTGTCTGGTCTCCAAACACCCTTCTTTGGAAATTTGTCTTAACGGCGAGATCTTTTGTCCTCAGTTCTGGATAATCCTCTAAACATTGCCTAGATTCCCAGCACTTGTGTGTGCTGCCTGGGTGACTAATTTTCTCATTTGTGGATCCTATCTGGCTTCTTCCTCTTTTTTTTTTTTTTTTTCTGTTGTTGT
The DNA here is from genome assembly GCA_006408695.1 of Aepyceros melampus. Lineage (NCBI taxonomy): Eukaryota > Metazoa > Chordata > Mammalia > Artiodactyla > Bovidae > Aepyceros > Aepyceros melampus. The sequence continues at coordinate 75,724 of SJXQ01010234.1, read as the reverse complement.
TGTTTGTTTTATTCTTGGGTCCTGCCTGTAGTCATGTCTGATTTTGCCTTCTAAATTCTGTCTCACTTAGGTGTTTATAATCCCAACTCCTATTCTGTTGTGGAATACAAAGTGACACCATTCAAATTCTAGCTGGTTTTGAGCTAGTAATGAAAGTTACATATACTTTCCCCCTCAGGCATGTTGTTGGATGAGTTCACTCATATTTGTTCTACTTCAAGCCAGTCTGTACCAGGCTTCATCTGATTACTTCATTCTGCAAGTGAGCCAAATACATAATTGAGTAGGTGTAACCACTGAGTTGCTAAGACTCCAGGGATTTTCATGTCTTTTTCTGGGGAAATGCGAGAAATGCACTATTGAAATATAATGCACAGGATTAATGACACATACAACAGTCCTCCAGATCTGCTTTTTCCTTTCTGAAACATAATCAAATGCATCAAAATGGCAGCCTCAGCTATTTTTTTTTTTTTTTGGATGAGACTTGCTATAAAGACAGTAAAACATTAAGATACATTGATTTCTAATTGAAATTGTCAAATTGTTGAACTATCAAGGAAAGCTTTCCTACCTGCTCCTTTGACCTAACTCAGCCATCCAGCTGCTGCCCAAAAGTGAAAATTCTACTGAGCCAAGATGAATATTTATCATTTTAAAAGTTGAGGGCCCACCCTCCCTGGACATGCCCTCCCTCTTCTTCTTCTACTAAACAAATCCTCCCCACTCCTACTCTCTGACTCTGGAGTTGAAGGGATCTACCCCATTCTCATTTTAAGTTTCTGGCTCATGGAGATATGAGAGTCAGATCTAGGACTTTTATTTGAATTTTAAAGAAAGAATTACTTTGTTACAGACTTGGAGTTGGAAATCAGTATGTTGCTGGAAGCCACTGTACCTGAAAATGCATGAAGCTAACAAATTGTGAACAGAGAAGTGACCTGAGAGATAGAGTCCTAATACTGTCTGACCTGTGGATCTGCCTATCTTTAAGTCAAAGCTCTCCTAAATTCTTCAGGCATGTGAAACACTGGCTTTGTTTTATGCTTCCTTTTTTGTTTGTTTTTGGAGTTGGTTTGGTTTAGACCTTTTAAAGGAAATTAATCAAAATTATCTTGCTCAATGTATTAATACTTGGTAAACCCATTCAATCCTGTCTTTAACATAGTAATATTTCTTCTTAATCACCAACTCATTTTCTTATTGTGATGTATTTTTATGTCCTGTTAGATCATCTTACATAGTTTGTTTTATAGGATAGCCATTTGCATAAGTCTCTTTAGTAACTTCTGACAAAGTGGTGGACAAGGACTAGGCATATCCATTCACCTTCATGCACAGCCACACACTCATAGTTTGAATAAAATAGATACTCTCCAAGGGTTTCTTCAACTACAATGAATTAATTTATTGGGCCTCAACACTCAAAATTGATTTTCAGTTCTGACTTGATGAGAATCATTGCTGCTTAACTTTGTCATTTGTTGTTAGTTTTATTTCCAAAAAGTTAGGACTGTGATTTGAAGCTTTTCCTCTAAGCTTCTGTGATGGAGATGACTTTATCAAAGGAAGGTTGGGGATGTTACACTGTCATATTGAGGAACATTAAAACCAAGTCATCAGAATCAAAAACTACTGAGAGTCAAGATCGATTTTCAAAAAACGGAAAATAAAAGCAGAACTCAATTTGTCTTAAAAATTAAGGTTCTTAGGAGCTCATTCAGATTGATAACTAGTGAATAATATAGATCTCATTTATGGGGAACTGTCTCTGGGTCAGTCATCTATGGGTATTATTTATAACTCCAAAGTAAGACTGGAGGGTAGTTATTATTTAACCTTATTTTGTGTATGTTGATTAACTTTGCTGTGTAACAAACAACCCCCCAAATTAATGGCTTGAAACAACAAGAATCTCTTATGCCTCAGAATTCTGTGCATTCAAAAACTAGATCTTCTGTTATGAGTTAACTCAGCTAATCTCTGCAGTCAGCTGATACCTGGCACTAGATGTCTTTAATGGCTTCACTCACATGTTCAGTCATTTGTAGGCTTTTGGTCAGCAACCTTCAGCTTTCCTCTATGTGATTGCTCTGAAAGTCTAATATGGGCTCATTCATGTTTTGGAGTGAAATTTAAAAAAAAAAAAAAGAAAAGAAAAAGAGAGGAAAAGTCTTAGTGAGGAAATACTTTTCAAATCTCTGTTTGTGTTAAAATTTCTAATGTCCTGTTGGCCAAAGTAAGTCACATAGCCATGCCCAGGTCCAAGAGAAATAGAGCTATATTATGACAGGATGAATAGCAAAGTTACATTTCAAAGATATGTGCTTTTGAGAGGAGTTATTGTGGTTATTTTGGGAGAAAAAAGTAAACTGAATGAAATATCTATCACAGGAAAGAAAAGTAACTTATTTAAAGATACAGAGCTCAGACCAAGGCAAGAATGTTTGACTTAAAAAACATGGTATTCAGACTTGCCTGGTGGCACAATGGATAAGAATCTGCTTGTCAGTTCACAGTACATGAGTTCGATCCCTGGTCTGGGAAGATCCCACATTCAGTGGAGCAACTAAGCCCAAGTGCCATAGCTCCTGAGCCCAAGCTCTGAAGCCCAGGGGCCACAAATACAGAGCCCACATGCTGCAACTCCTGAAGACCATGTGCCTAGACCCCATACTCTGCAACAGGAGAAGCCACTCCAGTGAGAACTTGTGCACTGCAACCCTGCTCGCCACAACTAGAGAAAGCACACAAAGCAATGAAGACCCAGAGCAGACAAAAATAAATGAATAAATAAATAAATAAAATAGTATCCTACAATCCAAGAGACTAACAAGATAAAATAGTGAAGGCAGAATTGTAACGCATCCCACAGAGAAGATCCTTATGTGCAGTGTGCTTCCTAGCTAGTGTCTTTCTTCCACTGCACCTATGTTTTTGCTTTCTCTGAGCAAATGAGAATCTCTATATACAGATCACTCGGTTTATACAGTCTTTGTTCAAAACCTTATCTGGGTGTACACCCATGTACATTCTGTTGATGTATGGCAAAACCAATACAATATTGTAAAGTAATTATAATTATCTCTCAGATCTAGACCCTTAAATCTATTTCGCACTTCCACTGTATAATCATAAGGGATTTGATTTAGGTCATACCTGAATGGTCTAGTGGTGTTGCCCACTTTCTTCAATTTAAGTCTGAATTTGGCAATCAGGAGCTCATGATCTGAGCCACAGTCAGCTCCCAGTCTTGTCTTTGTTGACTGTATAGAGCTTCTCCATCTTTGGCTGCAAAGAATATAATCAATCTGATTTCGGTGTTGACCATCTGGTGATGTCCATGTGTAGAGTCTTCTCTTGTGTTGTTGGAAGAGGGTGTTTGCTATGACCAGTGCATTTTCTTGGCAAAACTCTATTAGTCTTTGGCCTGCTTCATTCCGCATTCCAAGGCCAAATTTGCCTGTTACTCCAGGTGTTTCTTGACTTCCTCAGTCTTTTCTTTGTTGACTGTATAGAGCTTCTCCATCTTTGGCTGCAAAGAATATAATCAATCTGATTTCGGTGTTGAGCATCTCGTGATGTCCATGTGTAGAGTCTTCTCTTGTATTGTTGAAAGAGGGTGTTTGCTATGACCAGTGCATTTTCTTGGCAAAACTATTAGTCTTTGACCTGCTTCATTCCACATTCCAAGTCCAAATTTGCCTGTTACTCCAGGTGTTTCTTGACTTCTTACTTTTGCATTCCAACCCCCTATAATGAAAAGGACATCTTTTTTGGGTATTAGTTCTAAAAAGTTTTGTAGGTCTTCATAAAACCGTTCAACTTCAGCTTCTTCAGCATTACTGGTTGGGGCATAGATTTGGATAATTGACAGACTTTATTTTCTTGGACTCCAAAATCACTGCAGATAGTGACTGTAACCATGAAATTAAATTATGCTTGCTCCTTGGAAGAAGAGCTATGGGCAAACCTAGACAGCATATTAAAAAGTAGAGACATTACTTTGCCCCCAAAGTCCATCTAGTCAAAACTATGGTTTTTCCAGTCGTCATGTGTGAATGTGGGAGTTGGACTATAAAGAAAGCTGAGCACTGAGGAATTGATGCTTTTGAACTGTGGCGTTGGAGAAGACTCTTGAGAGTCCTTTGGACAGCAAGGAGATCCAACCAGTCCATTCTAAAGGAAATCAGTCCTGAATATTCATTGGCAGAATTGATGCTGAAGCTAAAGCTCCACTAGTTTGGCCACCTGATGTGAAGAACTGACTAGTTGGAAAAGACCCTGATGCTGGGAAAGATTGAAGACAGGAGGAGATGCGGATAACAGAGGATGAGATGGTTGGATGACATCACCGACTTAATGGACATGAGTTTGAGCAAAATCTGGGAGTTGGTGATGGACAGGGAAGTCTGGCATGCTTCATTCTATAAGGTCACAAAAAGTTTGACACAACTAAGCGACTGAACTTAGCTAGTACTTTTCCAGAGATAAAGTTAATCATTTACATTTCTGTTCCTAGGTTGAGCTGTGGCTTCCCTGGTGGCTCAGATGATAAAGAATCCAACTGCCAATGTAGGAGACACAGGATTCTATCCCTGGGTCGGGAAGATCCCCTGGAGAAGGAAAAGGTAACTCACTCCCATATTCTTGCCTTGGAAATCCCATGGACAGAGGAGTCTGGCAGGTTACAGTCCTTGGGGTGGCAAAGACTTGTACACGACTGAGTGACAATACAATAACAACATATCACCTGAATTAACAGTACATTTTGATACAGAGGTCAGACTCTTGGAACAATGAAATAAAGTGAGAACTAAGAAGTAGATTCTTGAAATAATTCTATAAAGCTAGAGCAAAGTGGTCGAGGCTTTGCTGAAATGGAAATTATAAGGAAGGGGAAGAAGGAAAAGCAGTTCCAATTTAGAAATCAGATTTATGAAGCAAATATAATGAGTTAAACCAAGACTGTCTTTAAAAGAAAAGTGTCTCTGTGAAATTACAAAGTGAACATTAGTTTAAAGACAGCATCAGTGACCATCTAACTTTTTTAGGAAATTATATTCCTTCCACAATAGAGAAGGCCTATGTCAGTCCCGCTTGGAGCAGATGAAAGCTGATGCCCCACTCACTGGTGGTGAACAGATTTATTCCAGGGCATCTGGCTGCTGCTGCAGAATTCAACTTCAGACTTTGGAACAACCAGAACAAAATAATTGCTCCCAGAAACTTGAGAAATCTGTGAGAAATACCATGCCAAGGAAGGATCAAATAAAAAACAATGAGTTGTAATTTGATCATTCTACTAAAATGATACAAATATGCAGACACAGAAATAGTGAGATGCTATAGCATGTGACATCTGACACCAGGGCTGACTTAGGAAGTCAAAGCTATAAAAGCTGCAATTAATGTTTTGAATGGTCTTGAGAGGCTGTGCCCACAAGTGGCAGAAAGCTTGCCCAAGGTGGCCCATCTGCCAGGGGTGATGGAATGAGACTTGGCAAACCTCCTGGTTGGAGCAATTAAGTAAGGGGCCACAATCTGCTGATTTTAATCTTGAAGCAAGAACCTCATGAATTCTCACTACTAGTGAAGGAGACCTAGGCTGAGTAGAATAAAGAATGCATATTCACAGCCTATAGGATCACCTGGTGGGGCTCATGCCAAAGGCCTGGAGCAGAATTAGGGAATTGAAAGTTACAGAAGGGATACTCCCTCTCACTGAAATCTTCTCAGTTCAGTTCAGTCACTCAGTCGTGTCCGACTCTTTGTGACCCCATGAATCGCAGCATGCCAGTCCTCCCTGTCCATCACCAACTCCCGGAGTTTACCCAAACTCACGTCCATTCAGTCGGTGATGCCATCCAACCATCTCATCCTCTGTCGTTCCCTTCTCCTCCTGCCCCAGTATTTCCCAGCATCAGGGTCTTTTCAAATGAGTCAGCTCTCCGCATCAGGTGGCCAATGTATTGGAGTTTCAGCTTCAACATCAGTTCTTCCAATGAACACCCAGGACTGATCTCATTTAGGATGGACTGATTGGATCTCCTTGCAGTCCAAGGGACTCTCAAGAGTCTTCTCCAACACCACAGTTCAAAAGCATCAATTCTTCAGTGCTCAGCTTTCTTTATAGTCCAACTCTCACATCCATACATGACTACTGGAAAAACCATTTTGTTGTCAACCTTTGTTGACAAAGTAATGTCTCTGCTTTTTAATATGCTGTCTAGGTTGGTCATAACTTTGCTTTAAAGGAGTAAGCATCTTTTAATTTCATGGCTGCAATCACCACCTGAAGTAATTTTAGAGCCCCCAAAAATAAAGTCAGCCACTGTTTCCAGTTTCCCCATCTATTTGCCATGAAGTGATGGGACTGAATGACATGATCTTAGTTTTCTGAATGTTGAGCTTTAAGCCAACTTTTTCACTCTCCTCTTTCACTTTAATCAAGAGGCTCTTTAGTTCTTCTTCACCTTCTGCCAAAAGGGTGGTATCATCTGGATATCTGAGGTGATTGATATTTCTCCCGGCAATCTTGATTCCAGCTTGTGCTTCTCCAGCCCAGCATTTCTCATGATGTACTCTGCATATAAGTTAAGTAAGCAGGGTGACAATATACAGCCTTGACGTATTCCTTTTCCTATTTGGAATCAGCCTGTTGTTCCACGTCCAGCTATAACTGTTGCTTCCTGACCTGCATATAGGTTTCTCAAGAGGCAGGTCAGGTGGTCTGGTATTCCCATCTCTTTCAGAATTTTCCACAGTTTATTGTGATCCACACAATCAAAGGCTTTGGCATAGTCAATAAAGCAGAAATAGATGTTTGTTTTTTTTTCTGAAATCTTGTCAGGGAAGCATAAATAGGGCTCAAATCCCAATCAGGACCCCAAAAGACAGCTCTTCTCACAGGTTGGGCACTAATATGCTTCCAGTGCAGTAGTTTTTGACAGGCGGAGATTGAAAAGAAGCCAGCAGGGGTGAGTCCATGCAGGGTTTACCCTCCGCCTGTGTGGTTGGACCGGGAAGACAAGTGTGGCCTCTGTCCCCATCTGCCATGGAGAAGAGGCGCATGCAGTTGAGCCTCTACCTCAAGGAGGTTTGTCAGATGAATGATATTTCCTTATTTGAAGCATGGAGACTGGAACAGAGGGTTTGAGATTCTCTGGTAAGGCAGGGGGATTAGTTACTCAACCTGATATATTTCTAGAAATTCCATTAGCAAGGTTTTCCATTCACTGCCTGCAATGATGAATGTTGGCAGAAGCTGCTGAGTTTGATAGTGTCTCCTGACAGAGATCCCTGACAGAGATTTTGATCTTCCTAGAATTATCTAGGGAAGTTGGGGGCAGCAGATTGAAATTGTAATCAGCACAGTTTCTTTTGACACGTGTCCTTTCATAGCCTCTCTCCCACGTCCCCTCTCAATCAAGCAAAATTCTGGCAATGTCATTTTGGTATTTACAACTTTCCTGGACTAATTGGCCTAATTGTACAGTGAAAGAAACTTAGGAGCTGAGATGGGATATCTCTATTAGAAAGGATCTGTAGAGAAAGGGTCTTTCTCCAGAAAAGTTTTAGAATGAATTTAAGAATGAATCTTACATATACACAATGGAGTATTACTCAGCTATTAAAAAGAATACATTTGAATCAGTTCTAATGAGGTGGATGACACTGGAGCCGATTATACAGAGTGAAGTAACCCAGAAAGAAAAACACCAATACAGTATGCTTACACATATATATGGAATTTAGAATGATGGTAATGATAAACCTGTGCGCAAGACAGCAAAAGAGACATAGATGTATAGAACGGCCTTTTGGACTCTGTGGGAGAGGGAGAGGGTGGGATGGGTTGGCAGAGTGGCAGTGTAACATGTGTGATATCATAAGTGAAATGAATCGCCAGTCCAGGTTTGATGCAGGATGCAGGATGCTTGGGACTGATGCACAGGGATAATCCAGAGAGAGGGTGTGGGGCGGGAGGGGGGATGTGGGGGTCAGGATTGGGAGTTTATGTACACTCGTAGCTGATCCATGTCGATGTGTAGCAAAACGAATACAGTATTGTAAAGCAAAACAAACTAAAAAAATAAAAAATAATTTAAAAAATAGTTAAGTGATTTAAAAAAGAAAAGAATGAATCTTAATGAATTTAATAAAATCTTAATGAATTTAAGAATTTAAGAATGAAAAGGTGGTAGGTGACAGGAAAATGGAGGTGGAGTGAGATTGATTAATGCCCACTCTTTGGGGATACTAGAGAGAATTATTCAGGGATAGACCAGAAATTAAAAGGAGGGAATAGTGCTGGCTTGGGGGAGGGAATTGATCACTCTGGGACTAAAAGAGGCAGAAAAGGAAATCAGAGTTTACTTTTGATTGCTAGATATTGGTCCTTTGAATGCAATAATCCACAGAGACAGGGCTTTATGAGCCCCAGGATTTATTTAGATCATGGAATCCTACCTCACAGCAAAGTGAAAAATGCAAGAAAGTCCACCACTCAATTTAAGAACTCAGTCATTACCAATTTCTTCCTCCCAGAATTGCATTTGCTTCTAGGTCATGGCATTCTGTTTTTAGGAACTGGATAAACAAGGCTGTGCCTACTTCTAGTTCATCTTCATTTCTACTGTGAGTCTTTTCAGAGATCCAGCCCAAACCAGGGGGTTTCACAGGCCATCCTGTCCTTAGCTAGTCTCTGACTCCTCAGAGAGACAAAGCTCTCAGAAAGATCACTCAGCTTCTCAACACACTCACCATCTCCTCTTCTAGAAAGAGCAAATGTCCTCAGTAGAAAACTGCCCCAACACCAAATCACATTCCTAACTTTTCTGTCTCCCCTAGATCCTTCATTATCTTATAAACTCTGATCCTCTTAAGTAAGATGTGTGTGCATGTATGTAAAAATGTATCTTACTATCTTGACATTTATATATATATGAGAAGGGAATATTCATTGGAAGGACTGATGCTGAAGCTGAAGCTCCAGTACTTTGGCCACCTCATGCGAAGAGTTAACTCATTGGAAAAGACTCTGATGCTGGGAAAGATTGAAGGCAGGAGGAGCAGGGGACAACAGAGGATGAGATGGTTGGATGGCATCACCGACTTGATGGACATGAGTTTGAGCAAGCTCTGGGAGTCAGTGATGGACAGGGAAGCCTGGTGTGCTGCAGTCCACGGGGTCTCAAAGAGTTGGATACAACTGAGCAACTGAACTGAACTGAAGAAGAGAATGGCTATCCCCATTATTTTTGCCTGGAGAATTCCATGAACAGAGTAGCTTGACAGGCTACAGTCCATGGGGTCGCAAAAAGTAGGATATGATGAAGCGCTTAGCACTTTCATATGTATATATGTGTGTGTGTGTGTGTATATGTATATATACATTTATATATATATATATATATATATATATATATATATATACACACACACACACACATATACATATAAA
>SJXQ01010234.1:28863-59663 GCA_006408695.1 Aepyceros melampus | reverse complement strand
CCCATCACTTCATGGGAAATAGATGGGGAAACAGTAGAAACAGTGTCAGACTTTGTTTTTTTGGGCTCCAAAATCACTGCAGATGGTGACTGCAGCCATGAAATTAAAAGGCGCTTACTCCTTGGAAGAAAAGTTATGACCAACCTAGATAGTATATTCAAAAGCAGAGACATTACTTTGCCGACTAAGGTCCGTCTAGTCAAGGCTATGGTTTTTCCTGTGGTCATGTATGGATGTGAGAGTTGGACTGTGAAGAAGGCTGAGCGCCGAAGAATTGATGCTTTTGAACTGTGGTGTTGGAGAAGACTCTTGAGAGTCCCTTGGACTGCAAGGAGATCCAACCAGTCCATTCTGAAGGAGATCAACCCTGGGATTTCTTTGGAAGGAATGATGCTAAAACTGAAGCTCCAGTACTTTGGGCACCTTATGCGAAGAGTTGACTCATTGGAAAAGACCCTGATGCTGGGAGGGATTGGGGGCAGGAGGAGAAGGGGATGACCGAGGATGAGATGGCTGGATGGCATCACAGACTCAATGGACGTGAGTCTGAGTGAACTCCGGGAGTTGGTGATGGACAGGGAGGCCTGGCGTGCTGCAATTCATGGGGTCGCAAGAGTCGGACACGACTGCGCGACTGAACTGAACTGAACTTTACTAAACATCATCATTTTCTAGCAAGTCAAAGCCATAGTCTCTAAAACTATTTTACATAAGCTTAACTAACACATCTTACAACAACCAGTTAAGTAAGCTTTCTGAACAGTGTACTCTTTCAAGATAGAGTTAGTGAAAAATTGCTCAACATCATTAGTCATTAGAGAAATACAAATAAAGGGCATTTTATATATAATGCCATAATTTTATAATGGCATTTTATACCATTTCATATCTACTGGCAGTTATCAAAAAGGCAGACAATAATAAGTGTTGGTAAGAATGTTGGAGAGGTTGGAATCCTCATAGATTCCTGGTGGGAATGTAAAATGGTGAAGCACTTTGAAGAACAATTTGGAGTTGTTCAGGAAATGTAAATGGATTTGCCATATGACCCAGCAATTGCTTTCTAGGTACACACCCAAGAGAAAGATATAAAACCTTTCTCACAAAAACTTGGACAAAATGTTAGCTGCAGTTTGTTCATAATAGTCAAAAAGTGGATAACCCACATATCCACTAGCTGATGATTGGATGAACAAAATGTATTTTCAAACACTGGAATATTATTTGGCCATAAAAAGGAATGGCATACTAATACATGCTATAACATGGATGAAACTTGAAAATATTAAATCAAAAAAGTCAATAACAAAAGACCATGTATTATATTTCATTTATATGAAATGTCCAGAATAGGTAAATCTACAGAGACAGAAAGATTAGTTGTTGCTTAGGAAGACAGGATGGTGGTAATCATTGGGTGGGGGGAGGGGAGCAGAGGCCCAGGGAGTTATTGCTAATGGGCATGGGCGTTCTTTCGGGGGTGAAATATAAAATTCATTGTGGCAGTGTTTTGAACAACACTGTAAGTATACCAAAATCCATTAAATTGTACACTTTAAATGGGTCAATGATACGGTATGTGAATTATAACTCAATAAAGCTATTTAAAAAAACAAAACAGAATTCAGCACTCTTCCAGGGATAAAAGACACTAATAAAAAAATTGGCTGATTTAACAAAACAAGGGTATTTGGCCTTTAATCCCCTTCCAGACACTGTTGCTTTTAATTCATTTACAGTTTTATCTGCTTATCCTGTGTGATATGTAATCAGAGCCCGGAGCCTCGGAAGGAAGTCTACAACAGTTTTTCAAACAAACTTAAAAAAACAGTTTAATAACATTATCTGATAGTATATTAACATTGCTCTGAGCATTGCTTTATAATTTTAAGCTCCTTGCTTTCTATTTTGAAATAGCAGAAGGAGTTATACAGATAATGTAATTTGACTTTTTGAAATTTCTTTTTCCATTGGAAAAAATCTATCATATTTAGGACAAAGCAAATAGTGTTCTTAGCTGTTTTTAAATCCCTATGTAATCTACAATAGCTTGATAAGGATTTAAACCACAAAATGCAGTCCAAATAGAAGAGCAGTACTTATATAAACCAAATTTGATTTAAATGAGCTTGCTAAAGACTGGTTCAATTGATCACTCATGAACTGTTTACATATCGTTTCTAAGTTAGTTTCCCGTGTATTCTGTTTCATCAGCTAGCTCATATAACTGCAACCTACCCCAATCTCCTTTCTCAAGATATAAAGCTACATAAATTTATCTCTTAATAATTTTACATATGTTACCTTTCTTTCCCAGCCCCCTAAGGACATGCTAAGCTCCTCAAAGACAAGGATTTTGTCTTAAATGTCAACATCTCAGATACCCCATAATTATAATGCTTCTCAAGGTTCGACGCTTAGCCCAGTTCTCCTGTCAAGCTGTATATATTGTTCATATATGTATTCATATATGTGTGTATATATATCAATATCTCACTTTTACTTCATTTCCTATACATTAGTATATGCTGGTGACACCCAAATCCTCAAAAACTTTCAAGTTTCTTCAGAATAACCTCCAAATTCCTCAGTAGGGATATCAGAGTTGTTTGCCATCTTACCCACCTATTCTTTCTAGCCTGAACTTCACCTGCCAAATACCAATTGTGCAAAGCTCCTCTTCCGCACCTTACATCTGCAGTTCCCAACTGTGTTGGCACCAGGGTTTGGTTTTGTGGAAGAAAATTTGTCCGCAGACTGAGGCAGGGGGCATGGTTTCAGGATGATTCAAGTGCATTACATTTATTGTGTGCTTTATTTCTATTATTATTATATCAGCTCCACCTCGGATCACTGAGTATTTGATCTGGGAGGCTGAGTATTTGATCTGCCTTACACTGTCATACTTCCAGGACCCCACTGTCTCTTAGTTTTCTCTCCAGGCTATGAGAAGTCTGTTGATCTTTTAAGGGCCGTGTAAAAAGTCATGTTCTTTATGGACTCTTTCTTATCAGAATTAAGTTCTCCCTTTGAAGTGTTTGGTATTATATCAGTTATCATGGCTGGATTTACATGGTGCCTGGAGACATGTCTTTCTCTCCTAATACTATTTTTTGACATTGAAGACTTTTATTTATGTGTGTTTCTGGACAAAGAACATATTTGCATCCCTTTCACCTTATACAGAATTCAGTTCAGTTCAGTCGCTCAGTCGTGTCCAACTCTTTGCGACCCCATGAATTGCAGCACGCCAGGCCTCCCTGTCCATCACCAACTCCCGAAGTTCGCTCAGACTCATGCCCATCGAGTCAGTGATGCCATCCAGCCATCTCATCCTTTGTCGTCCCCTTCTCCTCTTGCCCTCAATCCCTCCCAGCATCAGAGTCTTTTCCAATGAGTCAACTCTTCGCATGAGGTGGCCGAAGTACTGGAACTTCAGCTTCAGCGTCATTCCTTCCAAAGAAATCCCAGGGCCAAGAATAGTCACTCAATAAATTTTTATTCGATTGAATTAGTCTCACTTTCCCCACGACACCAATAACAGTATGGGCACAAGCAGTTATCAATCAACAACAAATAATGTTGATTGATAGAGTATAATTTCTGGGAGGGAGGATTCAAATACTCAATGACTGATTTTAGTGACAAACTAAAGTGATAGAACTTGACAAAAAAAAGTGTATTCTTTAAATTGATCATGTACTGAAGTAACGGACATTTTAATATACCAAAACAAACAATCAACTGAGTAGTTTCAATACATTTTTATTTTTAGTGGTTCTTCTGGGATCAAACTTTTTTTTTTTTTGGCTCCCAAATCACTGTAGACAGTAATTGCAGCCATGAAATTAAAAGATGCTTACTCCTTGGAAGGAAAGTTATGACCAACCTAGATAGCACATTCAAAAGCAGAGACATTACTTTGCTGACTAAGGTCCATCTAGTCAAGGCTATGGTTTTTCCAGTGGTCATGTATAGATGTGAGAGTTGGACTGTGAAGAAAGCTGAGCGCCGAGAATTGATGCTTTTGAACTGTGGTGTTGGAGAACACTCTTGAGAGTCCCTTGGACTGCAAGGAGATCCAACCAGTCCATCCTATAGGAAATCAGTCCTGAATATTCATTGGAAGGACTGATGCTAAAGCTGAAACTGAAGCTCCAACACTTTGGCCACCTCATGCGAAGAGTTGACTCATTGGAAAAGACCCTGATGCTGAGAGGGATTGGGGGCAAGAGGAGAAGGGGACGACAGAGGATGAGATGGCTGGATGGCATCACCGACTAGATGCACATGAGATTGGGTGAACTCCGGGAGTTGGTGATGGACAGGGAGGCCTGGCGTGCTGCGATTCACGGGGTCACAAAGAGTTGGACATGACTGGACTGAACTAAAGTGAACTGAATTGAATCAGGGCTTAGAACTAGCATGAGGCAAAAGAGATTTCCTAGTGTTGAGTTTAAGATGATACTCTCAGGGTCATGACAGCATGAGGACAGTCTTAAAATGAAGACTTTCAACTTTTGCCTTTTTAAATCTTATACCCTAGGCATTTCTCCTGTCTCACCCTAGTTCTGGCCCAGCTATGACTGTTTAACAAAAGAATAATTCCGTGTTATACTCGGTGTTGTATATTTGGTCTACTCCATAACAAGTGTTTTATAAATTATTTGTAGCTTACCAAAAATAGAAATGTGAAATCATGAAGGACTGAGTTCCTAAGCAAAGACAGTATGTCTACTTTCTGGAAAAGGGGTAGATACTAATGGAAAGATGAAATATAATTAGCGTATAAGATGATTTCCAAGTTAAAAGCTTCTATCTAATCACATTAGAATGAATTCTCTTACTAGATCATTCTATTATTATCTATAATCATTAACGTATAACTCTGCTGATTTCAAATAACTGCTTATTTGGAGTTTTTCTAATATCAATACCAAATGAACTGAATGAACAGGAATAAACCCGCCAGAAAAATTACAAGGCAAAATCAAAAGTCTTTCAAGACAGATAATTTTAGATATTAGGACTTGAAGCTCCCTGGTCCAGTATAGGTTGTTGTTGCTGTTGTTCAGTTGCTAATTTGTGTCCAACTCTTTGCAACCCCATGGACAGCAGCATGCCAGGCCTCCCTGTCCCTCACTATCTCCTAGAGTACAGATGGTTATTCAGGACCAAATAAGTAAATTCTTGATGTATTTGGTTCACAGGAATATAACTCAATAACTGAAGAAAGCCAATAATTTAGTTTTTCTGAAAACCAGTTTCATATTTAAGGACATTAAAAAATGCAGGGAAAGTGATAAATAGCTTAGAAATAAAAGGCTCTGACATCAAGTAGAAAAGGTTTTCCTGTTAAATCAAAGTCATGAGAACTTGCAAACAACCTGTCATGTACACTGTATCTGGTAATTGAATATTCAATGTCATATTAAGAGTATAAAAGAGCTATCTGAAAAGTCCCCAATACATGTAACGTGTAGTAAAGTATTTCCCCCTGCATTGGCTTAATTCTATTTCTCCCTCTCTACTCCTGTTAAAGAGCTGCTGTCCATTTAATTTTTTGCTTCTTTGTTTTACTTTAAAACTGAAAATTTTTACCTACCAAATTAGGTTGCTAGGCTATTAGAACTAAGAATTTCATATACAGTTCTCAACAGAGCCTTGAAAAGTTTGGTTGTTGTGACTTATTTATAAAATAAATCCCATTTTTGGGATGGTCTCCAAATGAGGTTGTGCATATTCTGCAATAATAATAGCAAAACAAAATCATTCTAAGCTGCCATAAATGGACTATTGTGTAGAAAGATGTTTCTGCACTAGAAAATGAGAGAGCTGAGGCTGCTCTTAAATAACACGCCTGGATTTCCAAAGTAAAACATTCAAAATCATGAAAAAATTTTTTTTGCCAATGAAAAATACAATTCTAGGAAAAAACTATTACTCAAATAATAACCTTAAATGACTATACTGTCTCTCCCATGTTAAAAATTCCTTTATTTGTAGACTATAGTCTTTCTAATTATAACTCTTAATAACTTATAAAAAGTTAAAAACACCAAGCCCAAACAAGTCAAAATATTTTAAATATGTAACTTAAGTCAACTGAGAACATACTCACACTGGATTTATTATTACTGGGCCCCCAAAGTTTTCTTCCCTTAATGTGATCCCTGTTAACAATTATCTCCATAACAAAGTAAAATCCAAGCTTATAAAAACAAACTTCATTGGCAGTACCATCCTTCTAGTGACTAAAACTGTTATGGAAAATAATTTTCTATTAAGACATTTATTAAGAAATCCCTAAATTAATTCAGTTAGAGGCAATGCATGAATTATTGTTGTTGAGTTGCTAACTTGTGTAGGACACTCGTGACCCCATGGACTGCAGCCTGCCAGGCTCCTCTATCCATGGGTTTCCCAGGCAAGAATACTAAAGTGGGTTGCCATTTCCTTTTCCAGAGGATCTTCCCCACCCAGGGATTGAGCCCACCTTTCCTGCATTGGCAGGTGGATTCTTTACTGCTGAGCCACCAGGGAAGCCCAATGCACAAATATATTTTCTTATTTAAACTCCATTAAAACATGCATTACCCCAAATTTTTATTTTGGATCAGCTACTTAATCTCTGTTGGGATGATCAAGATTCATAAATAAATTACATAATCTCATTTAAAAAATTACAGTCTAAACTTTTAGTTATCTGATGTCTTGAGCAAACAATCCAGATAAACATTATTCATGCAAGCTTTTCTCCATCCTCTATTGGGTAATTATCTAGGCTCTTTGAGTCATCTTCAGTCAAATGTTCAATTACTGTCACTGAAATTTTATAAAATTACATAAACATCGATTATAAATCCTAAAAATGACACTATAGCATATTTAAGATTAATTTATTTAAGTATGCATATCATATAAACTTTTTATCATAAAAATATGCCCCATATTAAATAATTTTAAAGATATGTAATTACTTCTATATAATGCTTTCAATATAGTTCATTATCATGAATTCTTTGGTTCCTGAATCTGCCTGTGTTTCCCCTCCTACTGCTGGATGCAGAATACAATAGCCCCCTCAAGAAGGGGCAAAAAACAAAGGTACTAGGCTGACCAGTCTCAACTATCATGGACGACGCTAAGATGCTCTCCGCTAAGATGCTCTCCGTAGTCAGCACTATGAACACACTACTCAAATGTAAACGAGAACTTAAGCAGAATGAGTGACCTTCATGAGGTTTTTCACACAAAGTGCACCTCATTATCACTGAAGATTTAACTACTAACAAGCGAGGTCTAAGTTATTTAACTATTTCTGAGCCCTCTGGGGTAATGTCAATATCCAGCTTCCAGTTTCCACTCTTGAAAATATTTCTCCATTGTGCGTCTAGATTTCAAGCCCACATTCACGGTAGGTATGATTTTCTGCGGCTTCGCCACTGAACAAAACGTTTCATCTCTAGGTAGCTGCTGTGTTCACTGTAAGGAATCCCTGCAACACAAAAATAGTGCTTACTAAACAAACTACTAAAGAAAACTGCACACACCCAAAATAAAAGAGAAAAAGCAATCCAAGTATTTTTGCCAAAAACTCCTTGGTGTTTTTTTTTTTTTTTGATAACAAAATTTGCTAGTATTTTTTACAAACTGTTTTTCCTTTGTTCAGTTGTTAAGTTGTGCTTGACTTTGTGCGACCCCATGGACTGTAGCATGCCAGGATCCTCTATTCACGGGATTCTCCAGGGCCAGGATCTTCTATTCATGGGATTCTCCAGGCAAGAATACTGCAGTGGGTTGCCATGCCCTGCTCCAGGGTATCTTCCCAGGTTAGGCATCAAACCCATGTCTCCTGACTTGGCAGGCGGATTCTTTACCACTGAGCCACCAGGGAAACCATCTTTTACAAATAATAAAGATTAAAATTATATAAACACTTTGAACATTAAAAAATGCTATTACTTTTCTACGTGGGCTTCCCTGGTGGCTCAGATGGTAAAGAATCTGCCTGCCAATGCAGGAGACCTGGGTTCAATCCCTGGGTCTTTTCTACTTTTCTATGTAGATACTTAATAATATGCATTTCTATAGATTCTTATTTGTAAATAGATTTTTTTCTCTTTTTAAACAATTCTTCCCTTAAGCACTTTGCCCAGCTACTGATTTCATGAAAATTCTAGAAGAAATATGAGTAAAACCTGAAGGGTAACAAGCAAAAGATTCTTGATTTCCAGAGCAAGTAAGCAGATTCCAACCTCAAGCTTTGTACACATAAAAAGGAAAAAAAAAAAAGATTAAGTATTCAAAATCTTATTATCTTCTTTACTGAAGATCAGATACCACAGAGAAAGGGTCCTGGTTGGAGTAAACTAGGGTCCAAAAATGTCTCCATTGGCCATTATTCATAAGCCAATTTCTAAGGACCAAAATGGTTAACGTACTCCAAAGATGAAAAAATTAAGTCGAGTTTGTAACTCTTGCTGCCACCACATCCGGCACTGTCTTCCTATTCTCAGTGCCACAGCATCATCTGAAACACAGTGGCACCCGTGTTTCCTTTCCAGTAGTATACTGGGTTGGCCAGGAAGTTCTACAATCTCCCTGACATGTCACTGATAACACACATGGGTTCCTCTGTATTAGTCACTGTCTACTAGCTGTACTTCTTTATATGAGTTTGCAATGTACTAAAGATACAGGTTTAGAAAGTGAGGAGCAATTTTCACCTGTTAAATTCTTAAAGATACTTTGGTGCCTCTCTTTTGTTGGATCTTAATTTTACTGCTTTTTAAAAAAAAAATGTAAACTAATTAGAAATATTAAGAGTAAAAGCAAAATGAATATACCGTATATTGAAATGTTTCCTTTGGTCTGGGGAATAATATCTGCTAGACTAGTTAACTTGTTAGAATGCGTCCAACCTGTAGGTCGAAAAGCCAAAATCTGATTGTATTTCCCACCACATTTCTTCAAATGATTCTGTAAACCCTGTTTAAAACAAAAAACAAGATCTTTATTTAATGGTTGGTGAAGATGGGTAATGTGGAGTAACACAGAAAGATTAGAATGTTGTATTGGCACAGTTTTGGGGAGTTTTCAGTTGGTGAGCATTGGCAAACCTAGTGCTGTGCTCCTCACTAGAAAACAAAATAACTGAAAAATTTTCCCCTTTGCTTATCTGAAGTTGTGTGTGTGTGTGTGTGTGTAGCTCAGTCATGCCTGATTTTGCAACCCTTATTAGAGGTGTGATATGAACACTGATAAATGCGTGTCCATACTCTCCATGCATTACACCAACAGATGACTGATGGATGGATATAAAAATGGAAATAACTTTACAACAGCATTACACTCAGCACAGACATACATTTTAAGATGCACGGTAGCTCTTTTCAAATGTTTACTCCTTTTCATCCCTTATACATGAACCAGAATAACTGCTGATATCATAAGTGAAACGAATCGCCGGTCTAGGTTCAATGAGGATGCAGGATGCTTGGGACTGATGCATGGGGATAATCCAGAGAGAAGGTGTGGGGTGGGAGGGGAGAGGTGGGGGTCGGGATTGGGAGTTCATGTACACTCGTGGCTGATTCATGTCAATGTATAGCAAAACGAATACAGTATTGTAAAGCAAAACAAACTAAAAAAATGCTAATACATTTTGAGTAGAATAGAACTTTCCAAACTAAGGTTGTCACTAGTGAGGACATTGGGTAAGATTCTTAGAAAATCAATGACCAAGATTCAACCTTCGAAAGATAAGAAAAACCCAGATAAAGGCAAAATGGCATGAGGGATACTAAAAAAAAACAAACAAACCACCTAATACTTTTTGGCTAAAGACTAAACCTAGAGTGTCAAAGGCTTAATGTAAATTTACAATAACATCCTAGTTTTATTTAAAACAATAAAAAGCCTAAATAGTATGTAGTGTCATCTTGGATTTCAAGAAGTCTCCTTTTTCCTCTTTAACCATACATATAAACTACTGAATTTTAAAAAGATGCTGGCAGGAAGTTCTGAAGAAATCATAAAGACAAATCCACTCATCTACCTATTCATTCATTCAGTAAGTATCTGTTCCAGGGGCTGATGTTTGAGTGGTCAGTGAGACAGAGCCTTCACCTTCTGGAAGCCTATAGGGGAAGACTTCCATAAACACCACTTTCTGAATCCTTTTCTTTTTTTTTAATGGAAACAATGTGCTCTTTCTTTTCAAAACTCTCATCATCTATTACACCATCAGCACCTAAGAACCTTAGATTGATCTCTTCAGAAAGGACTTATTTTTTTTATAAACTCCTAGAAATGGAATAGCTAAGGATTTGCCCCTAATTTCCCTTATAAGTGGATAAAGAGTGCCACTTTCTCTGAATCTCAGCATAGGAATACTACCTTTTTAAAAAGTATGCCTATTTGGTAGAAGACAAACATATCACTGTGTTTCATTAAAAACTTTTTTCTTCTTATTATCTAGAGGCTGCTGATTTTATTGTGTTTACAGACATTAATATTTCACTGGTGAATTAATAATAATCCTTTGATTTTTCTTTTATATCAAATAATGATCTTTTGCTAATTTGTACACCTACTATTAAACAGTCATATATCTTACCAACTACTATCCCTCCTCCAAAAAAAGAGTTTCAGTTACAGATATATAAGTTTTCATTACCATATCCCTGGCTCTGCAAATTTTCAGGTTTTTGTCTTGCTTAGTCTAGGATCTAGCTAATATAATACTGTTTGCTTAATTACGAATCCTTTTCTCTTCCTGTCCTCACAAAGAAAAGAAAATGTCAGGAGCCAGGTTTAGAACAATTATATATGTAATATCATAAACTAACAGCCCAACTTTCAAAAATAGGTCATCAAATTTATCCATTCTTATGTGTCTCTGTAAAAACACTCAGGAGAACTGAATCAGAAGTAATTTCTGCTTTTCATGAGACAAATTAGAGTTACCACAAAAACATCATTAACCTGTGCCACAAACAAAAAGACAGGACACCATCATCTAAGCCAAGCACACAAAACAGACTGCAACCAGCACCAGTCATTCATTAACCACAACTGGAGGACTGCTATCACGAGGAATTTTATTATGATTTAGTCAACAGAAAGTCCCTGATCTGTGACTTGTTTCTCTGTTTATTGGCAACTAGTTTGTGATAAAAATGCCTTCAGTAGGTGCTACTGAAGTTATTTTTCAGCATGTAAATTAATCATCTATAACTAATGTTTTACCACATCCCATCAATCAGGTTAAAATCAGGGGTGGTAGTCAATTAAGTTCTTACATATATGAACCTGGGATGTTGAACCAGGTAGCATGCGTGCTATTATTTACAGCAAGGTCTCCAACCTCTGGGATCTCATGTTTGATGATCTGAGGTAGAGCTGATGTAATAATAATAGAGATAAAGCACACAAGAAATGTAATGTGCTTGAATCATCCCCGAACCATTCCCCTCCCACTTCCCAGTCTGTGGAAAAACTGTCTTCCACGAAACCAGTCTCTGGGTCAAAAAGGTTGGGGAATCCCTGATTTACAGTGTTTCGAAGTCTTTCAAGCCTGTCTCAGAAACCCTGACAATTGTATCATGTTAACATTTTCACAAAAAAGTCATGATCTCTGATGCAGTAAAACTATTTTGCCTAGTTTAAAAAATTGGCTTTAAGTGCTAACTAAAATGTAAAATGTAGCCTTATGGTAACCATCTGCTTCTGCTTCACCTGCGTTTTGAGGATATGAAATTGTAAAAAGAATGTCATCAATATCTGGTCACTTTAATGGAAGAAGGGGAAAGGCTACAGAAAAATACCAAAAACATACAACAGATAATGGAAATAAGACAAAGATTTCAGATATTCTTTTTTTTTCCTCTTCAAAGCAGGTAACTGCCAGTTTTTTTTTTTTTTTTTTTTTAAGCATACAGTTCAGTGGTTGTTGGCATAGTCACAAGTTGTGTGACTATCACTGCTGTCTAACTCTAGAACATTTTCATCAATACCTCCACTCACCCCTGCAAAGAAAACACTGTTCTCACTAGCAGTTGCTCCCTATCTCCTCTCCCTCAAGCCCTGGAAACCACTAACCTACTTACTCTCTCCAGATTTACCTATTCTGGATATTACATATAAATGAAATCACAAAAAATGTAGCCTTTTGTGTCTCTTTCACTTGGCATGTTCTCAAGGCTTATTCATACAATAATGAAACTAATTTATTTCTTTTTATAGCTGAATATTTCTGTTTTACATACATAACACTTTTTTTATCCATTCATCATTTAATGGACACTGGAGCTGCTTCTAGCTTTATGGCTACTATGAACTATGCTGCCATGAACATCTATACAGAAGTTTTTGTGTGGACATTATGTTTTAATTCTCCTAGGCATATACCTAGGACTGGAATTACTGATCATATACTCACTCCATGTTTAACTTTTAAAGACATTAACAAACTGTTTTCTAAAGCAGCTGCACCACTTAACGGTCTTACTAGCAATATACGAAGGTCCAGTTTCTCCATATCCTCACAACAACTGGCACTATCTTTCTTACTACAGCTTTCCCTGTGAGTGTAAAGTGGTATCTCACTGTGGTTTTGATTTACAGCTCCCTGATGGCTAACAGTGCTGATCCTCCTTTTTTTCATGGGCTTACTGGCTATCTGTATACCTTCTCATTCATTCCTTAGCCTCTGCTGCCTCTGGCTTCCTCCAACATTACTTCACTGAAATAGTCCTTGTGAACATCATCCTTTCCTTATATGACCTCTCCACAGCACAAGGTACTCATAAACATTCTTTCCTGAAAACTCTAGCCCCTTCACTTCCATAATATTCTGACTCCCCTATCCGTTTTGTCCCCTTAAATGGATCATTTGTTCAAATGAAACAAACTAAGCAAGAAATAAGACGGTAAGATAAAAATCATAAACATATGTTATACCCTCCTCAGGATATCAGTGTTCATTTTTTGATTAAGCAACATTCTCATTAGCCTCCATGCAAACTGGATGCCTCTCAAATTTAACATATGTTTGCAAAGCTGGCTTAAATACTAATGGACAACACTATGACTTGATTATTCTTGACATTTTTATGAATTATATACTTACGGAAATAGGTGCCAAAAGGATTTTTCATAATCTCATGAAAAGAGGAAAATTTCTTTTTCAAGGGATAGAACTAAAATACTAATACTAAATATACTCTATCAGTGTTCTTATTTATGACAGATATAGTAATCAATACCTACTAAGGTATTTCAAAAGGCTCCATAAAATTGTTTCATAAATATTATAACAAAACTAAAAATATATTTTGATATACATCATGTTCTTTATTGCTTTTAATACACAGGTTTGATGTATTCCTTTGCAAGGTGTCAAAATGTTAGTAAAAGGAATGAATCTTAGTATCTGAATAAATCTGACAAATAAACCCTCATAAATTACAGGGAGGTCACAACATACGTATCTTAATTTATACCTCAGTTCAGTTCAGTTCAGTCGCTCAGTCGTGTCCGACTCTTTGCGACTCCTAACACTAAAACTTCTTTTAAAATATACTTCTACTATTTAATTTAATCCTCACATATATATTTTCAACATATATCAATGGTATAGTGGCTTAATATTATACAGGATAGACCTTAAGAAAAATAAGAATGCCTTAGAATTCTTCATTCATTTCCTCACTCATCCAGGAAGAAATGGAAAATAATGTTACAAACAGAAGGTGTGAATGACCAGAGAGATGCATACTTTTTTCTGTTTTTGTTTCTTCCTTCCCTAGCTCTTAAACTCCTGGTGAGCATATGAATCACTCTATACAGCTGCACCAAAAAAACTTAAAAACATTTCAAATTCCACTTAAAAGATTTCCTAGGGCAAACTTTACTTTGACTCAATTGTAAATGAATTCCTCTACCTTAAATGCAAGTAAAATGGCATTCTAGTTTACAATCATCAGATTGCCTTTTCTAGTTCATCCTAAAGACGTATCTCTTGAATGCTTACCTTAAAATTAATTTGCATCATTGGGAGAAGGTGAACCAGTGAATTGCACATGTCTGTAGTGATGAGGGAATTGACTTCTGGTATATTGAAGCACTGTAATGTGTTATATTTTTCTTTGGACATGCCTACCTTTGAACCTAGAACATCGGCAATGGCTACAGGAAAAGTTCAAAAATAGTTATAGTTCATGAAAAGATTAAACAACAACTTAATCAACTTTTAAACAAGAATTTAACAAATAGAAATTCAAAACTTTCACACTTTTGCAATAGTCTCAAAAAGGCTCAATAATTTTCTTGGTTAACCATAAGGAATAAATTGTGAGAAATCCAATAACTTATTTTTAAAGAACTAGTCTTTCAAAATTGCAAAAGATGGATGGAAAGGGGTTGAGGAAGGGGAAAAATAAGTTTGCAGGAGTTAAAACCCTGACTTTACCATTTTACATCTTAGTATTTGACATTATGGGACCATAGTTTAAAAGAAATGGAAAATACTTTGCAAAATAGTACCATACTATCTAGAAAAATTACAGTTGCATTTCCAGAAATCATTTAGAACAAAAACTAAACCTGTTCTCTAAAATAATTAATTGATAGTTATCATCAAAAAGTGCAGTGAAACTATGCACTAGGCATCTCTCAGTCTGCTAAAATATTAATGTAGCTGGACTTTTGCTCTATAAACACTCTGTAGATATAAAGGCTACCATAAACACACTTATCAAATGTTTCCATTAAGTCTTTCAAAGTTTAAAGGAATTAAACTCTATCAAATTTTTCTTCAACTTCAAAGGTAATACTTAACTGTTTCAGGAAATAAATATCAAGCACAAGAACGATCTGATCCTTGTAATACAGTAATGTAAATTAGCTAGAGCTATCACCCACCTAGGAAGATTTTCTCTTTTCCAATAGAGTAAGTGCCACAGACAACAAGAGCCTGTGGGTTTAGAGTTACAGTCTCAAAGGCAGTGTTGATGGCAAACTGGATAACCTCTTGCTGAGACGGAAAAGAGTATTCTGGGCTGCAATATCTGTAATATGTAAATACAGTCTTACTAAAAGAACAACAATAAAGCCATAGCATTAAGTCGGATGCTATCTTACAAAAGAAGCTTTATCAAAATTACATACAGTAGCAGTATAGTGTATTAACACCACTGCAGTTACCTCACCAGTGCCTGTGGTTAAAATATTTGTTAACAGCTATTGATTATTTATGATGGAATTACACATTTTCAATATACCTTTTTCATTATATTTCTTTTATCACTGTCAAATAAAGAAACTGCATTTTCTTCCTTCAAGAATATTTCTAGCTAGCTATTTTAGCTATGAATTGTAAACCTTAATATCTTCTTTTTTTAACCCCAACCCCTATCAAAGAAAATACTATTGATAGGGATTATTTTTATGGACTAAAGAACTCTGCTTTATCAAAAATATATATTTTTAATAATGAAACTGAACATGAATTTGATGAGGCAGCATTAAATCAAGTAGTTAATATTCACATGGTTGTTATTCTCTCTTAGGAGATACAGAAATATATACAGTATTATAGGAATATAGCAGGTTAGTTGTGTCTACCTCAATATAATAACAGCCAATGAAAAATACTACTATTAGTATTAACCCTAACACTACTAGTTATAGATATTTGACATGAAAGTTCAGCACTTTTTCACTAAAAAACTCATAAAGTATAAACATCAAAGAAATATACTCTTTGCTGGTCAGCTATAAGAGCAGATAAAAAACTCAGTCCTCTCTCCTATAAAAACCCACAAAGAAATTCAGAATGGTATGCAGATGAAAGTAACAATAAAAAGGTTTCTTTTAAAACATTATTTTCTTAATTCACCTAGTATTTAAGTACATATAGAAGGATGGAAAAATTAGCTATAGTGTTAGAAAACTGGATATGGAAGATCATCTCTTACTAAAATATACCATCCAAACTCAGGTCTTATTGAGACAGACTGAAATAGTTAACGTCATTTCTAAAAAATTGATGAGAGGTATTTTAACATTAATAAAAAGACAAGGGATTAGATCTGACAGAGTACCTGAAGAACTATGGGCGGAGGTTCATGACATTATACAGGAGACAGGGATCAAGACCATTCCCAAGAAAAAGAAATGCAAAAAGGCAAAATGGCTGTCTGAGGAGGCATTACAAATAACTGTGAAAAGAAGAGAAGCGTAAAGCAAAGGAGAAAAGGAAAGGTATACCCATTTGAATGCAGAGTTCCAAAGAACAGCAAGGAGAGATAAGAATGCCTTTCTCAGCAATCAATTCAAAGAAATAGAGGAAAACAATAGAATGGGGAAGACTAGAGATCTCTTCAAGAAAATTAGAGATACCAAGGGAACATTTCATGCAAAGTTGGGCACAATAAAGGACAGAAATGGTATGGACCTAACAGAAGCAGAAGATAGTAAGAAGAGGTGGCAAGAATACACAGAAGAACTATACAAAAAAGATCTTCATGACCCAGATAACCACGATGGTATGATCACTCACCTAGAGCCAGACATCCTGGAATGCGAAGTCAAGTAGGCCTTAGGAAGCATCACTATGAACAAAACTAGTGGAGGTGATGGAATTCCAGCTGAGCTATTTCAATCTCAAAAGATGATGCTGTGAAAGTGCTACACTCAATATGCCAGCAAATTTGGAAAACTCAGCAGTGGCCACAGGACTGGAAAAGGTTAGTTTTCATTCTAATCCCAAAGAAAGGCAATGTCAAAGAATGCACCAACTACCGCACAATTGCACTCATCTCACATGCTAGCAAAAATAGACTGGTTCCAAATAGGAAAAGGAGTATGTCAAGGCTGTATATTGTCATCCTGCTTATTTAACTTATATGCAGAGTACATCATGAGAAATGCTGGGCTGGAAGAAACACAAGCTGGAATCAAGATTGCCGGGAGAAATATCAATAACCTCAGATGTGCAGATGACACCACCCTTATGGCAGAAAGTGAAGAGGAACTAAAAAGCCTCTTGATGATAGTGAAAGAGGAGAGTGAAAAAGTTGGCTCAAAGCTCAACATTCAGAAAACTGAGATCATGGGATCTGGTCCCATCACTTCATGGCAATAGATGGGGAAACGATGGAAACAGTGAGAGATTTCATTTTTTTTTTGGCTCCAAAATTACTGCAGATAGTGACTTCAGCCATGAAATTAAAAGATGCTTATTCCTTGGAAGAAAAGTTATGACCAACCTAGACAGCATATTAAAAAGCAGAGACATTACTTTGCCAACAAAGGTCCGTCTAGTCAAAGCTATGGTTTTTCCAGTGGTCATGTATGGATGGATGTGAGAGTTGGACTATAAAGAAAGTTGACCACCAAAGAATTGATGCTTTTGAACTATGGTGTTGGGATAGACTCTTGAGAGTCCCTTGGACAGCAAGGAGATCCAACCAGTGCATCCTAAAGGAAATCAGTCCTGAATATTCACTGGAAGGACTGATGCTGAAGCTGAAACTCCAATACTTTGGCCACCTGATGGGAAGAACTGACTCATTTGAAAAGACCCTGATGCTGGGAAAGATTGAGGTGGGAGGAGAAGTGGACAACAGAGGATGAGATGGTTGGATGGTATCACCAACTCAATGGACATGAGTTGAATAAACTCCGGGAGTTGGTGATGGACAAGGTGGCCTGGTGTGCTGCAGTCAATGGGGTCACAAAGAGTCAGACACGACTGAGGGACTGAACTGAACTGAAAAAGACAACGGGGCTTCCCAGGTGGTGCTAGTAGTCACTAACCCTCCTCCAAGACAGGAGACACAAGAGACATGGGTTCTATCCTGGGTAAGGAAGATCTCTCTGGAAGAGGAAATGACAACCCACTCCAGCATTCTTGCCTGGAGAATCCTATTAGTCAGAGGAGCCTGGTGGGCTACTGTCCATGGAGTCGCAAGCTGGAGCAACTTAGCATGCATGCACTCAAAAAGACAACGGCTTATACTATTATGTTGATAGCACTTAGGAATTCAAGACTGTTGCTTACAGATTACCTTTTGGAGGAAGGAACAACATAATTCTGAATATTCAGACACAGACCTCATTCTCTGTTTTCTTTTTTTCATAATCACACTTAATTGTTACACAGATACTTTCAAAGGATAACCTTAAAGGATGTTTTCCTAAGGTTTGCTCCCAAATTTCAAATTTTCCTTCCTTGTTTCAGCAACAAGATTCTCATATAAACCATATTTTCAAAGAGATATTACCGAAAAAAAAAATTGAGCTGGAGTCAATTAAGACATGTAATCCCAGATTTGTCCTAAGTAAGTGTATGTTTTTTCAACCATCTTTCTGATAAATACTTAAAATGATAATTGACAATAAGTTATCGCTTTGATTACCTAAGCACACGCTCAAATTGTTCATAATATACAGGGAAATGCTGTTAGTGGAAAAAAGAAGCACAGAAACAAAGCTTCTCTTACGTTGTATCTAAGTAAAGCGTGTGGACTTTCTGGCATGCAAGTAGAGAACGTTCCATGCTGGGATCTGCTCTGAAGTCTCCCGTGTGTAGTATGACGTGGCCGTTAGGAAGATAAAAAAGGATCATGACAGCACCTGGACAGCTGAACACAAACATTTCAAAGGAACATTATTTACACAGATCAAAGCATCTAAAGAAAGAGTATTCATTTCAATATCAACAAGTTAACACACTTTATTAACTGACCACAATGATATAGCATTGCACTACAGAGAAGTGTAGCATTTTAACTTAAGGGAATTTATGGCACACACACACAAAAATGGTGTGCAGGAAAAGGTAAATTCAGCAGGCCAAAGCTGGTACAATCCCACACATCCTCAGGAAAGGCTTGTCTTTAGCACTAGTCCTCGGGAGATGAGTTCTGAGTCCTTGGAGCATTCTGCCTGCTAAGAGTGTTTTGGATGCTGCACCCAATCGGCCACGTGTTACCAGTTTGATCAGATAGTTACTAACAGTGGTGAATACTTGTTTTTTGCTTTAGCGGAACTGGAGTCTGAGTACTGAGGTCAGTCATATGGGTGCTAGAATTATACATTGCTGTTGCTGCTGCTGCTAAATCGCTTCAGTTGTGTCTGACTCCGTGCAACCCCACAGACGGCAGCCCACCGGGCTCCACCATCTCTGGGATACTCCAGGCAAGAACACTGGAGTGGGTTGCCATTTCCTCCTCCAATGCATGAAAGTGAAAAGTGAAAGTGAAGTCGCTCAGTCGAGTCTGACTTGTAGGACCCCATGGGCTGCAGCCCCCAGGCTCCTCCGTCCATGGAATTTTCCAGGCAAGAGTACTGGAGTGGGGTGCCATTGCCTTCTCTAGAATTATACACTACTGACTTTCAATAAAATCCCTGGATACTAAGGCTCAGCTGAGCTTCCCTGGTTGGTCACAGGTCCCATGTGTTGTTAGGGCTTCCCTGGTGGCTCAGATGGTAAAGAATCTGCCTGCAATGCAGAAGACCCTGGTTCGATCCCTGGGTCAGAAAGATCCCCTGGACAAGGGAATGGCACCCCACTCCAGTATTCTTGCCTGGAAAATCCCATGGACGGAGGAGGCTGGTGGGCTGCAGCCCATGGGGTCACTACGAGTCAGACTCTTAAATTCTAGGAAAACACAGGAAATAACTGGAGAAGGCAATGGCAAGGCAGTCCATGGGGTCGTGAAGAGACAGACACGACTGAGTGACTTCACTTTCACTTTTCACTTTCATGCATTGGAGAAGGAAATGGTAGCCCACTCCAGTGTTCTTGCCTGGAGAATCCCAGTGATGGCGGAGCCTGGTGGGCTGCTGTCTATGGGGTCGCACAGAGTCGGACACGACTGAAGCGACTTAGCAGCAGCAGCAGAAAATAATTACAAACTTCCCTTTCCCTGAACCCAAAATCCACACCTCAGTGACTTCACTGGGGAATTATATGAAAGATTTAGGGAAGAAATAATAACAGTTACTATATGACATACTTCAGAAAATAGAGAAGGGAATACTTCATGAGGTCAGTATTACTCTGATATCAAAGTAAGACAAAAGTATTGATTTTCAAAAAGGGTAATACATGAAGACTAAGTGGAGTTTATCTCAGTAATATAAGCCTGGTTTAAATCCATCTTTGTCATTTACCACATTAACATTATAGAGGAGAAAAATTATATTATAATCTCAATAGATGCCACAGAAACATTTGACAAAATTCAACACCCATTCATCATCACAAACTTCCAGCAGAGGGGATTTTCCTCAAAATTGATAAAAGGCATCTATGAAATACCTATTGCAACATCATACTTAATGGAGAAAGACTGAATACTTTCTTCTTAAGATTAAGAACATGGGAACATGTCTGGTCTCACCACTTACATTTGACATTATCTGAAGGTCTAATCCAGTACAATAAATAAGAGGAAAAAATATCACTCTAAATGGAAAGAAAGAAGTAAAACGAAATCATCTTTATTTGTAGACGTATGTGGAAAATTTTCAAGAATCTATTAATACAAAAAAACTTACAACTAATGATCAGGTTTAGCAAGGTCTCAAGATGCAAAGTCAAAGAACAAAAATCAGTTGTCCATCCATCCAGAACTGAATGGATAAAATAACTGTATTATGTCGTTCAGTAGATACTACGCAGTAACAAAAAGAAACACATAACAGCATGGGTGAATCTCAAAAATGCAACCCATGACAGAAGCCAGATATAAAACAGGAGTCACCATATGATTTCATTCAGATGAATCCCTAGCAAAGACAAATCTAATCTACAGTCACAGAAAACAAGGTTTTCTGAGTCCAAGTTGGGGTTTGGGATTGACTGGGAAGGAACACAAGGAAAACTCCTGTGGTAGGGAATATTTTCCATATTTTTATTGTGGTGGGAATTACATGGGTGTACTTTTGTCAAAATTCAACAAAGACTTAAAATAGGTCCATTTTATTTATGTAAATTACACCTCAATAAAGTTCACCAAAAAAATCAGAACTGGAGTTGTTATAATTGGTGATTAAAAAAATAAACAGCAGCAAAGTTAGCAGATAAAATCTTACAGGCAATCTGAAAAAAACAGCATGGGTCTGGAATTTAGGGGACCTTGGTTTAGTCTTAATTTTAATTCTCTAGGTATCTGTGATCTCTAAGGTACATAAGGATAACATTCCATGGAAAGTGTAAAGATGCGTAGCTGACTGACAGTTGTATTTTGGCACTGTGAATCCAGACAGTACTTAACATTTAAAAAAATGAGGCGAAAAAGAAAAAATTCTTTCAAGAAAAAAATCTTCCAAGTCTTTAGTATCAAAACCTAAAGAATTTCTTAAAGGAAAAAAAAAATCCTCTAGAATCTGAATGGAATACCAGTTGTTAATTTATATAAGTGACATTAAAGAAAATGGCAAAAGGTTATCTCTTAAAGAATAGCAGCAATATGTTAAAAGATTAAAAAAAAATGAGTCTCATATGTAAAGCACAGTAATTAAACTGTATTTAAAAAGGGTTAGAGAACACTTAAGAGAATCTCTCTACATTTAATCTTTGTTTCTGTATTGGGTACATTTTGTTTTTCCAAAAGAAGAAATACATTTTACTTGTTTTAAGAAATATCAAACATGATAGTTTCAATAAAAAGTTCTTAAAATAACCATGCAATGGGTTTTCCTTTTGAATATTTAAAAACAGGTTGTCAGTAAGGTAACTTTAATACTTACTGATTGGCATCTAGCAAAATAACCTTGATACCATTCACTATACATTCAGTGTCCATTGGCAATGGATGGATATATTGTTCTTGTACATGAAGTTTGCTCTTCAACAAACTGCCAGTTATCTGCAAAACAGGATGTGCTTATTGCTGATACATTAAAACACTAAATAAGTCTTTTATTTCATATCTACTTAAGAACTCAAGCATCTTAATAATTTCCTTGTTCTTTCACTTATATATTCACGTAAACTTACCAGAATGCCAGGAAGAACTTTCTAAAATGACTGCATCACAACTTTGCTTAAACACTATCACTGACTTCTCTCTCACCTGTAAAAAGTCTATTACCCCAGCATGACACACAGAATCCTTCGTGATTTGGCCCCTACCCATTTCTGCGGGTTTATCGACTGTTATTCCTTAGCTTTGTGTTTAGCAACTGAAGTTCTTGGAATGGCTATACTATTCAGGTGTCTGTTGCTTTACACAAACTCTTCTCTACCTGGAAGGCTCTCTTCTTTCTTTTGACTGGATCTGGAATCAGACAGACTTGTGTCCAAATTTTGTGTCTGTCATTACTAGCTCTGTGACTTGGGGCATGCTACTTAACTGCTCCAAGCCTAGTTGCTTCACTAATAAAAAGAGGATAATTCAAGAATACTTGAGGATTAAATTAAATTCTAGCCAAAGTCCTTAGTTCAGTTCAGTTCAGTTGCTCAGTCGTGTCCGACTCTTTGTGACCCCATGAATCGCAGCATGTCAGGCCTCCCTGTCCATAGTACACATTAAAATGCTCACCTTTTAATAATTAGTTCAAAGTGTCTCTTTCACCATGAAACTTTTTCTAACCTTAGCCTAGGACACAGTAAAGCCCCCGACTTGTCCCTACTTCTAGGCATCTGTTTACTTTTCTACTGCAAAGAGAGCGCCCACTGGAGTACTGGTGAATGTGTAGGCTGTAAGCTCCCTGAAGTTAGGTATTTTGCCACGAGTATCTTTTTAGGCATTCAGTAAATATTTACTGAATGAAACATGTTTCAGTACATCATGAACTAGCTTATCTGTTGTCTCCATAAAATAAAGCAGAGTTTTAAAAATCTATTGTAACTACTGACAATAACTCATTTGATTTTAGAGTCTAAAATGTGGAATCTGCTTTTTCATATATTTTCTAGAAAAATGATCTTACAATTTTAATTATTTTTTAACCAGACTGCTTAGAAATTCACTGCATTCCACAAATTCAGAATTTAAAATACTAGAACTTACCGCACTACAATAAATGGGAAACGTGAAGTTTTTAGACAATCCAGCATAATGATCAGAATGGAAATGAGTGAGAAAATAAGCAGTGCAACCTTCAACCCATCCATACTGAAAGGCATCAACCGTAAAGCCAGTTCCTATAATGAAAACACCAAAGCAGCTGCGTTAGCAAGAGTGAAGTAAAAGTTACCCATTCGCTTATATAGCAAACCCTCTTACACCTTTACATCTCATGTCCAACTTAACTTTGCAATTTAAAAATCTACACCACATAAATTCATCAAAGGATGATCCTAGAGATGAAAATGAGTCTTGTAAGTTTACACTAAATATACCTAGTATAGTCTTTTTTAAGAATGACTTTGCCAAAAAAAACAAAAATACTAAGCTACAAACCAGTTATTTGGCTAGCTAAATATTTTCATGATACTTACTAGGCACCTAAAAATCCTTTACTTCTGTGAAACAGCAAAAGGAGAATGCTATCTTTCTTCTAAAACATGAAATCTCAATAGGGTGACATTGACCTGCTTCTGGCAGGAGAAAGATGGTTGATGACCCAAATGATCTCACTGGCCCTCCAAAGAGTCAGAGAACAACAACAGGTAAATAGATATCCGTAGTATTTGAATTTCATTGTGGGAGGTGGGGAGGAGAAAGGGAAATGAGG
Source organism: Aepyceros melampus (assembly GCA_006408695.1). NCBI lineage: Eukaryota > Metazoa > Chordata > Mammalia > Artiodactyla > Bovidae > Aepyceros > Aepyceros melampus. Next base: position 35,963 of record SJXQ01010234.1, on the reverse strand, counting down.
AAAAAGAAAAAAGCCTAAAAAGGCTCCAAGAGCAGCAATTATGGGAAGAAAAAAAAAAGATTGAGCTGTTCTAAAATATGCAGGTAAATAAGCATACCTCCAAATTCTACAAAGGCCTATTCACACATGGCCCACTAGTTCTGGGCTCACTTTAAATAAATAAATTTAATCAAAATGTGCATTAATACTTTTCTTTACATAAATATTTTGAGCAAATTACACATTTACAGTATCAAAAAAGCACATTAAAGAATCTTCCTGAAACCAAGTGCATTTTGGCAGTTTTATATTCTTTTCAGAAGGGTACCTGGTTTCTTCAATAATAATTAAATTCATTTTACTACACATTTTTCTATTAGCTCTTCTATGAAGGCACAAGAAATTAAAAAAATATGAAAAGATTACAAAACTAAGTTATGACATGGTTAAAAAATGTTTAGCATTTATTATGACCTGTGTAACCCATGACATTTTCCTTCTTTGAAGCTTTTCAGTACTTTGCATTTAAGGAAATGGCAACCCACTCCAGTATTCTTGCCTGGAGAATCCCATGGACGGAGGAACTTGGTGGGCTAGAGTCCATGGGTCGCAGAGTCGGACACGACTGAGCGACTTCACTTTCACTTAAGTTCTTAGAGGCTGTCTGTTACTATGGTTACTTACAGAAATTCTTTCCTTCCTCTGTACTAAGCTGATCTATATTAATTTTTGTCAAATCTGTAGTATCTATTAACTAGTGCAGTATCTTGTATATGATGGTGGTGTTAGTCACTCAGTTGTGTCCAACTCTTTGTGACTCCATGGACTGTAGCTCGTCATGCTCCTCTGTCCATGGGATTCTCCAGGCAAGAATATTGGAGTGGGTTGCCATTCCCTTCTCCAGGGGATCTTCCCAACCCAGCGATGGAACCTGGGTCTCCCGCATTGAAGGCAGATTATTTACTGTCTGAGCCAGCAGGGAAGGCCCATTTTGTATATAGAATATGCTTAGTAGAAGTTTGGTGAACTAAATGGACCAAAAAAAGATTAAATAGGCAAAAAAAAAAAATCTGTTACATAAAAAATAAAGGAAACACAAAAAATTGTTTCACATGCACACAACATGAGCAATGAACATGAAGTTTAAAGAAGTTGCATCTTTGTAGATATATTAAGCACTGATACTTTGACTTACCAGGTATTTTCTTATAGAATGGACATGTCTTTTTCCTTAATTCTCCTGCATTAGATGACTCTGAGATTTTTGTGTTCTCTCTCTGCACTCTGCCATGAGCTGATTTTCTGAAGGCTTTGTCTTTACTTAAATTGACTGTTCCAGGTACTGTCTTCTTAAGGTGACCTGGATTCTTCTGATTTCCTCCTTCCTGCGATGAATCTGACTTTTTAAGTCTCTTTCTTTGATGCTGTGACCCCTTATCAGAAAGCTCCACAGAGGGCTGACTTTCACTTAAATCCTTTGCCTCTAATTCTAAATCACTTAAAGATTTTTCTGCTTTCCTCTTGCGCTGCTGGGACCTCTTTACATTAGGACTTACAGCTGTATTGAAGTTCATCCCTTCTAATGAACTTTCCTCCAGCAATTTCTCTTTTCTTTTGGGTGGCAGTCCAAAATACACACCTATATCCATCTGCTTCATTACCTTAGTAGAAGGCTGTGTTGCATGACACTTAGGGCCAGAAGGCAACATTTTCGAAGGCTTAGCAACAGTAGGTGTACTAGAAAATGTTTCTGAATTTAAAACTGGAACTTTATGTCCAGCATACCATCTAATGCCTTTCTGCAGAAACAACATGTTGAGTTTGTGTTGTTCTTAGCATTGGAATTCTTATTTGATAATTCTCTAGTTTTACTTTGGGTTGGGTGGAAAGAATGACACCCTCCTCCCTGGTTTTCAAAACGTTTTGACATTTTACTCTTAAGTAATGGAAGGGAATTTTGATTGTAAACAGCTGATTCTTCAGTCATCTGTTTCTCTTTATTTGATTGAGATGAGCGAAATTCTGGCTCATCAGGTTTTCCTTTAGAGGCTTGGTAACTAAGAGAAGTAAGCCTTTCTGCTAATGCAGGTGGAAGCAACATAAAATCATCATCAGTATATGCTGGATGACCATGTGAAACAATTTTCTTATTTTGGAAAGTAAGTTGAGACGAATCATTAAGAGAGTTGCCTTCATACAATTCTTCATTGTACTTATCCTGTGTTAAGAAGCTATCCACTTCGGGGCAGGCCTCCTGGTCCTCCAGTAAGGGGTCATATACTTTTTTAAACAAAGTGGAGTTGTTGCCATCTTCTCCTAGACTGCCATCTTTAGAGCTTTCCATGAAAAATAGTTCCTGCTGTGAATCATCCAGTTTATCATTTGTATCGTAAGTTTCTTCATCACTTTGAAGTGGAGAATAAGAGATTTCACAGTTGCTAAAGTCATTTTCCGGCAATGGCAAATTTCTGTGTTCTGGGTTGTTTTGGCTGTCTAATTCTTCAGCAAGAGGCAAACCAACTCCTACCAGTTTGTCACTGTTAACATGTCCTGTAAATTGTGGGACTTGTTGGGAAGTTTGGCTATTTGTCGAAGAGGAAATCTTTTTATCGGTTTCAGTTGGAGACTGAGAGCTTTTTAGACACTGGGTCACTAACAAGGGATCAGTTGAAACATTTTTTAAGTTTTCTGTTTGTTTCTGATGTGGAGACCATCTTTCCTTAAGACTACAAAGAAAGTCTGAATTAGTCTCACTCAAACTCCGCCCTGACCCATGGGAAGGATCCCTGAGAGGATATTACCAGCCCTGCTTTGAGCTAGCAGAAGGTGAGTGTATCTCTGGTAATGAGAAGGAATTGTTGAGGAACACTGAAGGCCATCAGGACACTCTGAAAATTTTAATAAAGAAAAAGGTATTACTGGATCAAAGCACAGACTAAGCTCTGACAGTATCAGCACCATAAATTAATAGGTAAGTGGTTTAACAGGTAAATAACCAGCCCTACTTTGCGGTCTCAGGACAATAGCTATCTTTATACCAACAAAAAATCAACACACAATTATCAGTAATCAAGTATGATTTTACAAGGTGCTAGTTATTATTTCTAAGTCAAATATTCTTTGAAGTTTCCTTTCAAATACTCTTTTCTTGGGAAAAAAGTTAAGACTAACACCTTTTTCTCCCCACTAAAAACTCTCACAAGGATGAGCTCCTCCAAAATGCATGTCATATCTGCACGAGAAATCGATCCCATCAGTTTCACTACGTCTCTATTGCTCAGGCAAACAAAAAAGAATAGAGAAAGCTGGTATGTCTGTGTCATAAGTTTAAAATTCCACAGACTAAAATTCTACTCCAATTTTTGTCTTATCAGGTAACAGAGATATATGACAATTGCAGTACCAAATTAGGTTCCATTATTTAATATTCACAATGTATACAAAAACAATAATAGCAATCTTAATCAGAGCTGTCCATATACTAAACATTTTAGATTCTATTGTAAGATTTGCAATTTAATTTGATAAATTGGTTAATAAGGCTTAAGTAATCTGGAAACTTCCCTGGCATACTATTATGACTGAGAAACATTATGGAAACCGTCTTGGCATAACCTCCCCCCTGTATGTCACTTTCCAGGCCTATCAAAAAATGACTCGCTCTACCTCCAAAGGGCTGGCCTTGTGGCTCAGCTGGTAAAGAATCCACCTGCAATGTGGGAGACCTGGGTTCCATCCCTGTGTTGGGAAAGGCTACTCACTCCAGTATTCTGGCCTGGAGAATTCCATGGACTGTATAGTCCATGGGGTCGCAAAGGTCAGACTTGACTGAGCAACTTTCACTTTCACCTCCAAAAAAGATATTACATTAAATTGGAAGACTTCATTGTTTAAAACTTAAAACTACCTCATAAAAGTATATGTTAAAGAACTCAAGAACAATCCACCTGAGATTCTGTTCAAAGGAGTTTATCAGTCAAAAGCAAAGAGAAAAATCTCTTTGAGGTGGCTTCATCTGTAACACATTTCACCCTGAGGGGCTCATTATGGGACTTCGATTTCTGGTTTTCAAGCCACTGAAAACCAAATTACTAGCATTTGTTGAGGCTTTCACTTTTAGAGCAAAGGCTAGTGCCAGGTTTTTTTTGTTGTTGTTGTTGTTATTTTGCATCTTTGCAGTACTTTAAAATGAGAACTAGAGGTTAATAATAAAATGTCTTTCGAATCATAGTTAACATGAAAGCCATATTGAATATTACTTTTATTTTATTGAATTTCAGTTCTTTGAGATTTAAAATTTCATATATGGTATATTAACTTTAAAATATACAAAACAAATCAATAACAACTTATTCTCCATATACTATAACTAGGATTTTCTACATATTAAACATGACATTTACTATATAGTTTAAAAGATAACAAAAACGTAATGTTACTTCAGTTATCATTTGGCACATTTACTAGAATCTTAATAAACTAACACTCCTTCCTAGTTCTTCTTTCTGTACATTAAGAAGAATGTACGGCATTCTTGACTTCAAGAATCCTGTGGACTACATTCATGATTCTCTAAAAGTCTGTTTCATAAAAGATAAAATGGACAAATTGTTCAACTTTTAAGAACATTAAGTGCTCAGATGGTAAAGAGTCCGTCTGCAACGAGGAAGACCCAGGTTCTGCCCCTGGGTCAGGAAGATCTTCTGGCCAAGGAAATGGCAACCCACTCCAGTCTTCTTGCCTGGGAAATGCCATGGACAGAGGAGCCTGGCAGGCTACATCCATGGGGCCACAGAGTTGGACATGACTGAGCGACTTCACTTCACCTCTATTGGATATAATTGCTGTTATTTAGTCACTAAGTCGAGAAGGGCAAGGCAACCCACTCCAGTATTCTTGCCTGGAGAATCCCTATGGACAGAGGAGCCTGGCGGGCTACAGAGTCTGGGGTCACAAAGGTATGGACACAACTGAGCGACTAAGCACAGCACAGTCGCTAAGTCATGTCTGACTGTTTGCGACCCCAGGGAATGTAGTCCCCCAGGCTCCTCTGTCCATGGGATTCCCCAGGCAAGAAAACTGGAGTGGATTGCCATTTCCTTCTCCAGGAGATCTTTCCAACCCAGGGATTGAACCCATGGCTTCTGCACAGGCAGGTGGATTCTTTACCACTGTGCCACCTGGGAAGCCCATTAGATGTCAACACCACCTACCTTATGCAGGTGAAAGTAGCCTCATATGTGTTCATTTAACATTTATGAAAAATCACAGATGTTTTGGAACTCTTATGAAATAATAAAATGCATTGAAACTTTCTTTTTTGGCCATGCGGCTTATAGGATCTTAGTTCTCAAACCAGGGATTGAACCCATTCCACCTGCAGTGGAAGAAAGGAGCCCAAACCACTTACCACCAGGGAATTCCCCATTCAAAGTGTTTTCAACTTTGCAACACTCTCTACAGTTATACCAATGACTAGTATCTTTTTATCCTAACAAGAAGGGTCACAATGCATTATCTTGTTTCCTTCAAAGGTGAGTTATTCTTAAGAGTATCTCATCTCACTTCCAGTTTACTACTTATCTGGTTTCCTTCCTTCCTTCCAGATTGATAAGTCTGGCCTCATTCAGGTCTTGTTGACTATTTTGAGCCCACTGTCTTTTCTGGAATCTTACCTGTTCCGGAGACTGGTGTGGAATCCAAACACTCAAAAACATGCCATCGAGGTGTTTGACCTAGCAAGGAGGAAAAAGGCATCTGGCAGTTGGGACAGTACCCATCATAAACTGGTCGTGTCTTTGGAGACACGTGTTTGTTTTTGTGAGTCCTACAGCGCTTTTCTGGAGTGGCCTCTGTATCTTGCACTGTTGAATACCATCTCCACAAATGGAGTTCTGACTGGAAGCTACAGAAGTCTGACTGTCTGTTTCTCTAAGGCACGTTTCCGAGGTCTTGACCTTCTTTTTAGTTTCTACAGTCCTTTTTTTATTTCTGTTTCGTTTTGACTGGTGTTGTCCATCTGTTGCTTTTTCAACAGAATCTGGAATATTCTCAGAGCAATTATTTGGATGTACTCGTTTTGGTTTTCTTTTGGATTTGTATTCCCAGATGTCTTCTTCCAAAAAAGCATCTTCTAACATGGCAAAATGATTCTGATCATTAAAAAAGCACTAATCTTAAGCAAGTTGACAGTCTGTTTCTTATTACAAAATTATTAAAGGGAATTATTTTGCTGAGAAAAGTTAACAAAAAACTTACTAATTTGATGGGACTCTAAAGCTCTGGTTATGAATATATTGGGAAACCACAAACCTTTTACCTAAGAACACTTGCTGTTCCATTTATAGCACAGTAAAATTAACAGGGGTAGCATCTGAGTTTTCCATTGTGTATACTTCATTCAGGTCTCTTGGCTTTCTCCAGGACTTGATTCATAAAAATAAGAATCAGTAATACTTTGAATACCAAGTCCTAATAGAAATCATAGGTTTAACAGACTAATTTTAGAAGGAGCTTTGTAAAATCCTTATAAAGCTGTCAATTCTTTTTCAGCTGGACAACTGTCCAAAGCACAAATCCAACCACAGTCTCTAGGCAACTGACTCAGCAGGTGTTCCAAACACTTAAAGGCTACTTCAGCTTGTTGGTAACTCTAGTCACACCATAATCAAATGTGTGTGCCTGGCAAAAGAAAAGTAATAGCCCTTATCCGTGACTCCAGGACATTCAACAACTTCGGTTTCCTGGGTCAGTCCAGTATCTTCCTCCAGCGGCAATGAACAAAGGCTGCACAATGAACAAACAAAATTCAAGTATGTGAAGTTGTACCTGCACCGAGGACACCCACACACCCAACTTCAGATCGCAGAGGTCATCTGCCTGCAGTGATCAGCTTTCTTTCCCACCAGCCTCAAAAACCAAGGTTCACCTGCCTGATGACACCCACCGGCTCGACCTCCTGTTTGGGCATTAGAGGCGGCAAGGCCAGGGGAGGGGGCCCTCATTCCCCTCCCCACCCCAAGGCTGGGAGTGAGGGAGCTGCCAACACAGCCCGCTCCGCAAAAGCCATCGGTGCCGCCACCCCTCTTCTGAGGGCAGACGCCGGGCCCTCGGGGATCCCC